>LPNX010648600.1:448196-478618 GCA_001517045.1 Pseudotsuga menziesii
GATCAGTCTTTTGGGTTTTACCTTTTATCTTTTTGGGGCATCGATATTGAGGAAGCTTTTGCTGGGTTTTTCCTTTTAGGGTCTTCCCAGGATAAAGCTTTGTGTTCTTTTTGTATGGTTGTGCTTGTCTATCTTTTAGTGATCTTTTGGCTTATGGTTATGCTGTTATGATGCTAAATGTTTTAAGATTTGATATAACCATTAAAAATTTAACAATTCAAAGGTTAGTAAGAGATCTATGATATTCAATTTTTAAAAAATGATATTTGGTAGTGATTTAGCTTTGGAGGCACTTTGCATGTTTTTGTCCTGTATGCGGAAGTGGCCGTGCACTAGCTAGGCTACTTTACTTTGTAATGGTGTTTTATAAAGTTTTAAAGCGACTCTTATGTAATGGGACTTTTTATAAAGTATTCCTTCATTTTAATTTTATAGAGTGACTTTATGAGATAAAGTGCCCTTATTTCATAAAGTAAAATGCAACTTTATTAAAATTAAATGTAACCGCTTTTGGACGGAAAGTTTCTCAACCATTGATCTTGAAAAGGCAAGATTAAATCTTGGCGTTTGGATTTAGGGTTTGGGGAAGGTGAAAAGTTACTCTCAAGTTATAAGAGAGAGCCTAGGGTAGTGTGCAAGACAAGGAAAGCATTTTCTAACAGTGAGCATTTTCGCTAGGTAGGGTAATTTTCAGAGAGGAGGGAGTTGCTTTTCTCAAGTGGGCACAAATCCCAAGGAGAATTTTTATTCTCAAGTGGGCACGAATCCCAAGGAGCTGGGCACACATCCCAAGACATTTTCTTTCAGTTGGGCCGTACTATAGCATACAAGCTGTACTGTACTTCATGGGCATGAATTTCGAGGAGGACGTACACTGTATGGACTACTGGGCACAGATTTCGAGGGGTCGTACAATGATCAACTGATTGGGCACGCTTTTCGAGGAGTTGGGCACAAGTTTCGAGTTGGGTTTCTCTTGTGGAGGCTGTACATGTCGTATTGTCAGCTAGGCACAAAAATCTAGGCATTGGTATAGTAATTAAATGCTGCTGTAAATTAACATTTTTTGCTTGGAATTGCTGCAATAAAATTCTCTTGGACTGGTTTTCCCCAGGGGGGGTTTTTTCAAGGTCATCTTGACCAAATTTTTTGCTATTTTATGGGTTTATCAGTCTACTGTTTTTAATGTACTTTTTCCGCTTCTACAGACTTAGTTTCAGTGTTTCAGCTTGTTGGGTTGTTGATTTAAATGCATGAGAAGTATTTTTATTAATGACAAGTTTTAAGTTTGAAATTTGGGTTTAACGAAGTGTTTGGCCAAAGTCTGATTTTTGTCTAAATTTCTACAATATTCTGTTATATGTAATAGATTGAAACAAATAAGTAAATGAATGAGTTTTTCTTTTAACTTTAGAAGATTGAGAAAGAGAAGTGCCAATAATAATGACAATGGAGTCACCAAGGAGCAACTAAGAGGGTCTGGTTCGAACGATCACTGAAGAAATGAGGTTGCTCTAGGCTAGCGTCAATCCTCTCGAAAGAAGGAACCTACAATCAAATAGACATTTATAAAAGAGATTGGATCTTGTCTTTTTTCCTCTCTTGGATGTAATCTACTTGCAAGGGGTTAATATAGCACAATCCAACACGATAAAGATACTAAAAATAACCATCTTACAAGCAAACTAACAAAGACATTAAACCAAGCATATACTTAGACTAACCTCATCCAACAGGGTAGTAATATCCTTTTAATGGCCTATAACGGAGATAAAAGAATTCACAATTTAAAAGAAATGAGTTATCTTAGAAGCACACGACAAGTTAGCATCCACACATGAAGAAGCTGCTCCACATTTGACCTCTAAACTCTTTCTTTATTCAACAAATATTGTTCTCAAAGAGAAATTACAATAGCCTCAAAGCCTAAAGCATCAACCCTGAAAGAAAAGAGATGGGTGTGCTCTTAGTTAAACAACAAAATGGGAGAAGGAGGTATGCCTCCAAGTGTCATTCTTCATGCTTGAGCTTAAGCGATAACTCTAGGAACTAACTAGAGCTCAAGGTGCCACCTCTAGAGCTAAGTGGGAGCTCATGCGCCACCTCTAGGGACAATTAGGTGACATCCCGACCACAACTGAAGATCAATGTGACACCTTTGCAGTTAACTCCTGGACTAGGAAGTGCACCCACATAAAAGGGAATATTCCCTTTCACCTACCACCATAAATCATGGAAGTGTGTCTCTAGAGTGCAAAAATTAGGGGATTTTGTCTTGAGAAGGTGTGCTAGGCCTCATGAAGGAAGATAAAATGGTATATTAGGTTTTTGACACCCCATTTGATCTTTTTAATACAAATTTACAACTTTTAGACCTAAACTAACATCTAAAACAAGAAAAACATGGTGTCAGAACTAATGCATGACGAAGAGACTTAGGGCTAAGAATACCAACGTATGGTAGATATAGTAAGGATGCTGATGGCTTTGGAGGCATGATTGAGTGACAAATCTTTGGCAATATAGATCACAAGGATCTATATTTATCTAAGTAAAAAAACACTCGAGAGCACCATTTACTATAATCGTCATAATTGGGTTAGTCCTTTTACACATATAATACATGTGTCATGTCATTTTATAATCATCATCTTTTGACCATGGGCAAAAGAGACGCAGAGGATGAAGAAGAAGAGGAAGAGTGCTTTGGATAGCCTTCTGTCTTCGCAATTATCCATCTACAAACTGAATGGTAACAACATGGATGGTAGTAGTTTTGTCAGAGAGTGCCCCTTTTTTCATCTTGCCTTATGGCTTGCTTGTCTTATCAACCCCAGTTATACGTGGAGACGGTTAACAACTTTATCTCATATCTAGCCTAGTTCTGTGGACCAAACCACATTACTAGATTTTCCCTTTTTATTGGGAGCTTATCCACCTTGAATGTTAGGAATGCTCCTTGTTATCCAAGTTGCACTTAGGTGGATTTCCAGTGAGCCGCTGAAGTTATGAACAAGTCCTTTGTTCATTGTCAGTGCTCAAAAGTTCAGAAGACCTTTCAGGGCCAATCTTGGCCCCTTTTTTATTTTTTTGCATGTTCATACCCTATGGGGATTTTGTAATAAGTTGACGTAGCATGTTGACATTTTGTAAAAGGTTTGGCCTACTTAGACTTCGCTATCCATGCGGTACTCTAGAGTGTTTTTTCCTTCTTAATTATCACTTGTTGCACAAATGACTTATAATTTTTGAGTTTTTCACTCAACCTCCAAAGCTGAAATGATCACCTTGGTGGTTAGGCCTTAGGAGGTTATTAAAGTCTAGGTGTTTATGTATATCACCATGCTAGTCACTTTTTGGAGTCATATGAACATTGCACTAGGTCCCCCATAGTTTTTTTTAATTTTTGAGAAAAGTAAATTTTCCCCTAAACTTGGGCTATTTTTTAACAGTTTAATTGGGAAAGTTGAAAGTGTCATAAAAGTGTGGCGAGGGGGCCAAATTTGCCATGGGAGTCCTCGTTTTCAAACTTAGAGCACCCACTTTATCCCAAACCCCACTTTTCCTAAGTTTTAAGTGATTATTTCTCACTTAAGTGAAAAAATCTCTGAAAAAGCAAAAAAGTGAAAAAAAAATAAGAAAAAGGGAAAATATGGAGAAAAAACACATCCCTAAATCAATGGGAACTTGTCCCAGACATGTCCCAGTTCAACTAAGGATGATGTTGGGGCTAATTGGAGACTAAATCAAGATCAAATCAAGCCGATTCTAATCAACTCCATAAGGGGGTGAATTTCTCCTTAGAGGGGCACATTTATCCATGAAAAAACTCACCTTTTGTTGTTTATGTGTCACAAATAGAGGTGGGGGTGACCTACCATTTGATAGGTGGCACCTACCACCTCTAGTTCACTTTGCTTTGCCCCCAATCATCTCAAAAAGCTCCAACACTTGGAAAACTCGCCCCCCTTGGGGTTTGCTCTCATTTCTCCTATATAAGCAATGCCTTGGCTCTTATTCAAACTAGTACGAGTTGGATAGAGAGTAGGATTGTTAATTGTAATAGTTATAGTTGTTTTGTTTGAAATAAAAAAGGCTTTGGAGGCTAGATGATGTCGTGTTCTATTGTTTGGATGAGCATTGCCATGTCTCATTGAGGTTAACTTGTAATTTTTTCATAGTTTTGCTTATTATGATCTTGTGGATTTGGCCTCGAAGGATTGTTATCAATTGGTAGGAAAGGAGTTTAGTTAATAAGTTTATTGGCCAACTCTTTTTTATATGTATGTTTAGAGATATAGATCTTGCATGTCTAATATGTTTATTGGTGTGTTGTTGTAGTCTCTCTATATATGTGTTAATTGGATCTCACAAGTATCTTGGCAAGCTTTTGATTAGTTGCAGGTGTCCTAGTTTGGAGAAAGCGTTGATCTAGTTTGCTTCCTCATTTTCTCTAACATATTCAAGGCATAGTCCCTCAACATTCCACCAGAAAGCTCCACGGTTGATGATTTGGGCACCAAGCCACCTCTTTTTCTCTTTCTCCTTTTAAATCACTTCTTTCCTTGGTTACCTTTTTTTCTTATGTCTTAGATCTATCCGTCTAGAAGCTAACATTATTTTCAGATCTGATATATAAGAATTATATGCATAGATCTAGAGTCATTTGAAAGATTCAAGTCATTTTTAACTAGATCTAGCTTCAAGAAAGTTTTCCTTTTTACAAGTTGTTTTAAAGTAGATCTAAAGGCTTATTTAAAGAGTTTTTCTTTCAGTATTTAAATGATTGTATCTAGCAATCAAAGTGCATCACATTGGCTGCCCAAAAAGCAAGCCAAGATCCCAAGGAAAGCTTGCTTTCTTTGGTTATTTTGCTCATAGTTTAACTTAGAAATTTTTAGGATTTTTTGGGGATTATCCAAAGACACTCTTAAAGTGTTTTTGGTCATCTTTCATTAATAATAGCTTTCTGCTTTTGCAGGTTTAACGAATAAAGAG
This sequence comes from Pseudotsuga menziesii, assembly GCA_001517045.1. Taxonomy (NCBI): domain Eukaryota; kingdom Viridiplantae; phylum Streptophyta; class Pinopsida; order Pinales; family Pinaceae; genus Pseudotsuga; species Pseudotsuga menziesii. Next base: position 453,195 of record LPNX010648600.1, read on the forward strand.
AGGGAAACTTTGACCAATTTTCAAGAATTTCAACCATTCAAGGCTTAACGAAGCTCCCCTTCTTTTTTCTTGTAAAACAATTGTCTTTTTGTAAGCCTTTGGATCCCGATTAACAAGGACCAAAGTGCATTTCTATTTCTTATACTGTAATAAGGCGCAATAAAAGGTTTTGAGTAGGCTCCTAAGAGCCCACTCCCCATCCTCCCTAGGGGGATTTGCGTTGGTGCACCTTTTCATGGTTTTACTTTTGTTAGTGTAGTTTTGCTTTACAGATTTGTATACTTTGCTATTTCCAACTTTAGTTTTATTTATTGCAAAGTAATACAAATACTAACCCACTGCACTATACCGAATTACCGAAAGGGAAAATATTTGCGTAGTGTAGTAATTAGAAAACCTTTCATTTTAGCACTTCTACTTTCAGTAATCAACCCCCCTTGTTTTCTTGAGTAAGGTTTAAAAAACATGAAAGAGAGGGTTTAATCAACAAGAAAACATTGTTAAAAACACTTAAAACTAACAAGGCTTAGTTCCCGTATGCTCTGGATCGCTGCAACCTCAACTGAACAGTTGATCAAACTAGAAAGGAACTAAGTGTCTAGTTTAATTAGTCTCACTTTCAATTAACCTCCTAAACAACGAAAATCCAGTGTTGTGTTTTGCTTCGTGTGGGAAAATTGTATATAGGAAGCGGGAACAATTGAAAAGTGATCGCGGGCCCCTGTCAGGATACATCCTTGTTATTGTAGTGTTGGACATCCCTCAGTGACTCCATTCAACCCACATCGTGTGCTACCACACTTATTGAGTTTGGACATATTCCTTGTACCTTCGTGGTATATCGGGAATCCCCCTCCCTCATAATCCACTCATTAATTCATAAACTTAAAATGGACAAAGAACAGTTGCAATACATTCAACAGTAACAACACTCCATTTCAGACTCCATTTTAATCACTTGTCTTTGCTTTTTATCGTATAAGCATTTTCTTTAATTTACAATGTGTTGATTGATTATATTGCTCATGCTGTTGTCTTAATCACTATTGCAATCTCTTGTGCCATTTTTACAAAAAACTCCTAAACAACTTACTCAATCACAAACCACCACTAAAACGCTTAATCGGCCTTAGTAACTCTTGGGGCTTGTTGTCCGCCGAGATGCACACCAGCAGCATAAATCTTTTGAAAGCTGTCTCCTCACTACAAGTGGGAGAAGTGTGGCCTTGGCAGCAAGCAATGAGCTAGATACTATCACCTGAATCCCAGCTCCTTCATTTAAGCTAACTCCTAACGAGGCCAAGGGACAACTAACAAAGAGTTTTCTATGGCTCTTGTGTTTTAAGTGTTTTTGGGTGTTGTGGATGCGGATGGATGTTTTTTAGGAGTTTTATAATGAGATCACAGTTTATAAAAGTGAGACAAACACAAGATAAAAAGCAATCCATGTTGCGATCACAAGACACAAGATTTAGAGATAAGCAATACAATGAAGACTTGTAAAATAAGATAGCATCCACAGATAAATAACTTAGACAAATTCCACTGGACAATTGGCCTAGATTAATGGTGATGCATAAAAGTTCAAAAAGACTAGTGCCAAATGGAGTCAAATATACGAAGTGCTTGGGGATGTTGAAGATACAAGTCTCAGAATAATGTTGGTGAAAAAGTTGTGCAAATTATCTTGGTTGATTTTATGAGTTTTAGTGATCTTGATTATTAAGGCTAAGAAAGCAAGGTATGAGTCCAACCGGAAAAAGTATACCTTCAGTGGCTCCCCTTGGTGACTTGACGAACCGTCCAGTATTCTAGGCTAGGTGTCCAAGGAACTTAACCAACAAGCTAGAACTCTATGACAATGGTGATTTCCGGCGCCACCAGTAGGAATTTCCCCACTACCTGAGTATTTCTCGAAACAACGCCGGTTTGTTGGTTTATGGTTAAATATTTTATTTTGGTTATCACCTGTAAGATTAACAAATTCACTCACCATTCTGAGTAATCCAACCCCTTAGGGAAGGCAATGCATACTTGGTGGTGGAAAGCAACGAAATAAATTAAAAAAAAGGGGGGGATGTGAGGTTGAAGTTTTTATTAAGAGCACAAGAAAAAAAACTCTTCGACAGAGAGCGCTCTTGACTTCGTCTTATGACAATGTTCAAGAGGCTTATGATGCATAGAATTAAATAATTGTACTAGAAATAAAGTCTAATCTACCCAAGAATCTCTTTCAGGTCAGAGACAGTACTCGGGAGAGCATGGGGGTAAGTAAAACTTGAAATAGAAGCAACTCTCCGACAGAGAGCACTCTTTATCCACTATTGGTGAGATTCAAGAGATTTCTAACTTAAGCAGTTGTATTACTTGAAAAATGAAACCTTTTGATAAAATAGTAAACAACTAGCAACTAAAGATGCTAAAAAAAAGAACTAATCTAGAAATTAGTGATCTAAGAGCAAAGAAGGAAACTAACTAACAACTCAACCAAGCAAAGAAGACTACAAGGCTTCCCCAAATGGGGGAAGTGAATGTGGGGGCTTAAAAACCCCACTTGCAAACTTTATTATGTGAGTACAAATGCCTTTGGGATTAAATAAACTTTGAAAATACTTGAAACAAGCTCTTAAGAGCTATTACAAAGGATAATGATTAATGATTTTTTGATTTGGATCATCCTTTGGTTTTTTGATGTTCTCCTTGGTTTAGACCTTTTTCTCTTCTTCTCGCTTCAAGATTTATTGACTTTCTCTTTCCCAAATACCTATCACAATGATGAACTCAATAACCCATTAGCATTAGTTGTTGATGGAATTGTCATTGATGCCAACATGTGTCTTGCAGTGGCCCCATAGGATATCCAACGATCAAGTGAAGAATGAGCTCGTAGCTAAGGCTAGTGGACTGTGATTTCGGTGGCAGCAGTGGAAGAGGACGCCGAGGTCTGCTCATACTTCATAAAGGCTGTCGTGCTCTGTTAAAGCCCTAATAGGACTAATGTGGGGTTTACTAAGGTTGGCATGGACAGTTCCAGCCCTAAAAGAGGTTTTTGAAGCTTAGAAGGCTACTAAGGCTGTCGTGGACTATTCTAACCCTAGATGAGGTTTCCAAGGAGCCATTCTAGCCCTAGCAGGGCTATCAAGAATTTATTAAAGCCCTAAGAGGGCTGCCATGTCTCAGACAAAACTGGAGATGCAACGTTAACAAGAATTAAGGCTGTTGGTTACTTACTGAAGGGCTGACATCATCTACAGCAGGTTCAAATTTACAGTGGGTTGCATTTAGGCTATTCATCTCTATTTCTCTTGGTCTGCCATAGCCCTAAATAGGGCTTCCTTGACAACATAAATTTGCTTAAGCCCTAACAAGGGTTTCCTAGACACCAGATAAAGTCATCGTGTAAAATGACGTAGAAGCTATCCAAAGGTCGGCTCCATTTAAATTTAAAAACATCAAATGTTTTTTTTGGTATGTCGGCCCAATAATACAAGTTGGCCCCAATCTTAAAATATTTTTTTACAATAGCAGGTCGGCTCCATAATTTTTGGGAAAACTACTATAAATACCTAGTCATACATGTCATTTTGTATGAGAAAAATTCGTGGAGCTCTGAGGAAAGCCGCAGTTAGACTGAGGAGAATTTTGGGAGCAGCTAGCAGCAGACTGTGGAAATTTTCGGTGGAGGACTGAGGTAAAATTCGTGGGAGCAGTCAAGACATATTTTTTTGGGTGTTTTTCTGTAGTAGTTTACTGAGGCTGCCTCAGGACCGAAGGTTATAGCAGGAGATAAGCAACAGTCTGTGGCACTATGACAGACCCGAGGTTATCTACAGCATAAAAACGCAGACTGAGACAGCCACAGAAGTTGATCTCTGAACCTCGGTCAAGCAGGAAATGAAGACCTAATCTCGAGTTTGGCAGTTGAAGATCTCAAATCTAATTTGAAGGAAGCATCTGATCATCTACAATATAGCTGCCTACAGGAGATATATCTCAGAAATGATCCTGCTCAGTTTGAGATGGTAGACTCTCTTGTAACAGTAAGCTTCTATTGACTTGGGTTCGGGACATCTGAATTTTGGAGCAGGCTTAAGTCTATGTGATTCATGAAGTTCTAATTACTGGGCTTGATAATAAAAGATGTTGATATATCAACCACAACAATAATTTATGTAGTGCAAGAAATGGTAGATTGGTTTGAGGTGACAATCCTCATTGAAGCCATCTCGGACATGACAGAGATTCACAATGACAAGTATTTAATGACTTGAACTGCCAGTCCCTGAACTCCGATACACATGATAGCTTGAACATCCTTTTGATGAGACGTATTGACATAGATATGATGTATGTGTCCATAACAGACTTCTTTGGTGATTAGGCATAAGGTCCTGTGCTCTAACAGGAAGCATAAGCATATTTTGTTTTGGACTGAGTTTCCTTAGCTGGCATGAGGAAGGATTTTGCAGTCACAGGTTTGATGTCATCTACAACAGCAGAACACAAGTTTTTTGGTCTTGATTCATGGAAGATGAAGTAGATTCACAAAGGAGACTTCCGAACTCTTCAACAGTTAAAGGATATAATTTGTTTTTGTGCTTGGGGTTTATCACAGCCCATGAAACAGTCTGAGTTGTGATGCAGCAGTACAGGAAGATCATCCGAAGTTAGGGTATTGCAGACCTGTTCTTTAACTTCTTCTTGTGCATAACAGCAGCAGCAAAAATCCTGAGTTTCTTAAGGCATCAACAGATCTGAATTTTGAATACTGTCATAAAAAGTCGTGGTCTGAATTTTATTTATTCTGTGGCCAAATAAACAAGGTATGTAAACAGTGAATGACAAGATCTGTGTTCACTAATGATGGTTGATGCCCAGTCAAAGATCGTGAAGACCTAAGCAGACACGAATCGTTTCTACACAGCAGCAGCAGTGTGTTGATGATGATGCTCAAGCCAAGGTATGAAATATGCACACTGAAATCTAATGCTTGATTGAAGTCTGTTTTTGACACTTGTATACATGAAGGAATGAGAGCTTGGTTTTAGACTTGGCTTGATATTCCATATACACCCTCAGTTCAAGTTTATGCTAGCAAGCAAACAATCCAAGAAGGTGTACAGTCCAAGGTGAATGAGTTTGGCGTCTTCTTCACAGTGTACACAGTCTTCTTGGACATTGGTTGGGGTTTGCTTGTATTGGTTGTATTATTGCAAGTTTGAGAATATTAATGAAGCAATGAGAGTGTACTTCAATCATTGGAAGCTGGTGCAGTAAACCTGGACATCTCAGTTAACACGTGGATGACACTGTACATACAGTGAAGCAGAAGCTATGATGTGTTTATGAGTAGACAAGTATGAATAGTGGTGCATGTAAGTACAATAATATAGTCTAATGCTACCCTATGCATTCTCTTTGGTGACATACTGCATAATGATGCTGTGTATCTTATGATGCTTTCTAAACCATGATAATGCCTTGTGCATTATTAATGATGCCTTGTACACCATTGATACACTATGTTGATGCATACTCCATTCACTGCATATGATATGATGATGCATGCAACATGATGACAGCCCTAGAAGTTGACATGCTGATGATGAGGCTTAAGCATGAAGATGACAGTCCATGATGACAGCCCTGGAAGCTATAGATGAAGTACAAGGATGATACACAGTGAGAGTGACACACAGAGCAAGGTTGATGCACAGCTTAATAAGATGACAGCCCTTACTTGGTGAGTGTATGACAGCTCTTGTGTTGACAGATCAAGTTAGGACTTGTGTTGGGCTCTTCCACTCAGCCAATACACAGTCTAAGTATAATGAAGAGTGACTTGAAGAAACATCCTAGTGACATAATGATGATGATATGGCAGTAATATAGCTACAGCAGTATGGAATGTACTCTCAGCAAAAGACATGTTGACATGTGACATCTTGAACAACAGTGATGAGCAGATTGACCAGATAGTGATGAGTAGATTGACCAGATATTGATGAGCAGTGTTGATGATATGACAGAGATCTCTTGTGTATGATGACGTGACAGTAAGCCTTAATGTAAATGCAAGCTTGACTTGCTTTTGAGGTTACGATACCTCAAACTCTTCTTAGCAGGGTCTAAGAAAACCAGGCAGGGTCCTGGATGCAGAGTAGGTGCTCTATGTATCAGTAGGTGCTGATTTTGCCTAGCGGTTGTAGCCGAACCAAAACTAATATAAAAAGATTACAAATTTATATGGTGTTGTGTTCTTTTGTGTTATGGTTCTTTATGAATGAAATGCTTATGCTATGTGAATGATGAAGTGAAAGATGTTTAAGAAATGATTATGGTAGAGTAATGGAATGATGAATTGGTAGCTAACTGTGATAAGCTAAGAAAAGTTTAAAATTGGCTTCACACTGATTCACCCCCCCTCTCAGTGTCTACATTAGTCAAATCAAATGAAAATGAGACTAGATGCAACTAAGATCTAAGTATGAAATTGCAATTTTTTGTCTTTTTGAAGTAAGAAAAACTAGAAAAAGATACATGCAAAAAAAGTAAAAAGAAGGCTGAAAAAGATGAGGAAACAGGGCAGCCAACAAAGAAGTTAGGTGGCTGCAAAAAAAATGAGAAAAGGGGGCAGCCAAGTATGAAGAAAGATGGCTGCAAAAAGAGGAAGAGAAAGGCTCGAAAAAGACAAAAAATGTGGTTGAAAAAGTGCCTTAAAGGGTTGAAAATTGAGGTGAAAGAGGGCAGCCAACCAAGAGAAAAGTTGGTTGCAAAATAATGAGGAATATGAAAGCCAAACAAAGGAAAGGATGGCTGCAAACAAGAAGGACAAACAGGGCAGCGAACAAGAAGACAGTTGGCTACAAAAATTGAAGGAAAATGGGTAAAAAAAGAAAGAAGAGCGAAAGAGGCAAAATAGAAGATCCAAGGAGAAGAACAAGAGAGCTTTGGATGAGAAACGAAAGGAAGGAGAAAGGAGCTTAAGGGAGGAGGACGAGAGCAAAGAGATAAGAAACTAGAGAAGAGTGTGGGAATGATAAACTTGAAGATCCACTACTCAAAATAGTAACCAAGTAACCAAAAAGAAGGATAGATTCCAATTGAAGATGGAGCTTTGGAGTAAGATCTCCTTGTGTTTTTCTTCTTGGAACAAGCCCAACTCTGTGGATCTTGAAAGACAACAATGTTAGAAGGTTCTTATGATGATGGAGATGAGATCGATGCAACTGAGCTCACACCCTTTTCCAAATGGCAAGATCTGTTGAGACAATTAAATTGAAACCCAGTGAGATCAAACGAAATAAATAGTATGCTAGGAATATTAAATCAAGATCAATACTTCATATAACTGAGTACTTGTATTCATCTAGATTACAACAAGCTTTGCATAATAATCCAACTTGACAACTGCAAATGGAAAATCTTGTGTTCTAACAATAGACTTCTAAAGCTAGTTATTTGATCCAACACATGAGAAACAATTTGAATGCAAGGAAAGATATCACCTCATAATAGACACATCCACCAATGAAGAAACAATCACATAGACCTCAAAAGTCGAAAAGCTTTATTCAATGAAAGACTGATTACAATTTTAGCAGAGTTTCTATGCCCAATTCTCCATGTTGGAGAGAGTGCAAAGCACCTCTACTTATACAAAAATACAAGAGCTTAGAGCCCTAATTCGAATCGGCATAGAAAAGAGCCAATGGCACAACCATCAAATTCGAACTCCCAATCATGATGCAATCAAATCCATGTGATAGTAAGCTTGGAGTAGATAGACTTGAGCTGCAATAAAGGAGAGTGGGGAGGTGGCCTCCACCTTGGCAAGGCGCCCCGCATTCAAGCTTTGGAGATATCGCCCATCAAATACGAAGCTGCCAAGAGAGATATGCGTGAGTCTCCTGTGGGAGATGAAGTCTGAGTTGGAGTGGAAGTTAACTCGTGATTGAAGGGAGCCGAGCCATGTGGTGGCCATAAAACAAGGAAGGCGCCCACCAAACAAGCCAACGCGAGCTCCAAACCTAGGCTTACGTCACCACTATTCGCTTGATACACCACGTCATGATAAGTAAATGGATATAATATTATGGTTTGATTTAATAACAATTCATGTGGATGGGCCCCCCCAAATTTCACTAATTTCCACATAAGCGTGAGTCCCATGCTTCACGTCACCCTCTATTGAAATAATTCAAGTTTCAAACAATTCGCATGGTGTGGTGTATTAGATCATGGTTTATAATATTTAATTTAAATGGAAGGGGGTCCACTCCACTCCCACCTAAACCATCACACTCGTGAGTCCTCATATCCTCACGTCATCCTTTCATGAATTAATTTGAAACCATGCCTTTAACCATAGTTTGATTTGCCATGTAACTTGAAGAGGGTCGTAAGACTATTATGGCTCACATGCCATGTCACCCTCCACTAATAAAATATTAATTTTTTGACTTTTCAACTATTTGACTTTTGGTGCACTTTATCCAAACTTAGCATTTAAATGCTACTTTGACGCTCTGTTAGCCGAATGATGACTTTCGGGATGCTTCAGTTGGCCGAAACATAGTGAAAGTGGCCCATGGGGTAAAGATGCTGCTCCGGGCTTGAAAATGAGCCCAACCATGCCGAAAACGGACTCCGGATCACATATTTTTTACATTTTGAATTTTTCCAATTAAACCATTAAAAAATGGCTTAAAAAGCGAAAAAATTAATTTTTCTCGGAATCAAACGAAACTCTAGGGGGACCTAGTACATGTTCATACGACTCAATCGGAATGCCTAGCATGTTAAAAAACACTGACACGAAGGCTCTAATAATCCCCTAAGGCCGAAACACCAAGACAACTACCCTAGCTTTGGAGGTGTGAGTGAAAAACTCTGAAATTATTAGTCGTTTGTTCAAGAACCAATAATAACCAAGGGAAAAAACACTCTGGGCTAGTTGGCTTAATGCTTAAGTCCGGGAAGCCGAGCCTTTTATAAAAAATTTAATGTTAGAACATTTTTTACAATTTCCCCAAGGGGGTATGAACATGTATTTACAAAAAATAAAAAGTTTAGCCAAAAACTGGCTAACTCTTGAGCACATTGAACTTCTGAACTTTGGAGATGAGCATTCATCATGCTCGATAACTGGCGGCTCAATAGGAAGTTTAACTATTGTACAAAATAGTTGGTAACAGGGCCTACCCTCCTTGGTTTCGTTAAAAGTTTGCCTAAACAAAGGAGTCAATATCAAGTGACATTACTTGACTCGAGGCTTGACCCCAAGGACACACTTAGTGGCGTGAAGATTTATGCCACACCAACCTAACCCCCTAGGTGCATGAAAGGTGGCAACACTCTTGAGTGTAACTCTTAGTTACCATTTAGGGTAGCCCAACCAACACCTCTTACTCTAGGCCACTACTTTGATGAAATTTTTGAGCTGAATATTGACCATCTCACAAGGACTGACAAATCTACAGGCTCCTCCTTAGACTTGGGCATGGATTAATGGTTGTTCTTTTGTTTCATCCTTTTGTTGGTAATCTTGCCATCTCTCTATATTCTTTGGCATTAGTCTCTCCATCTCTTGATCAGGGATGTCACCCTCTGGGATTTGATATCCTTCTTCTCATGAGTTGCCAACAGAACTGGATCTGTTGATGTAGGAACAACCTTTGACGTAAGATCCCAAAGGTCTTGTTCCTTCAAAATCAAAGTTACCCTTGCTTTCCAGGACAGGAAGTTAGATGCCCCATCTAACATGTCTTCAAATCTGAAATTGGTTTCTTTCATCTCTAGATCTGCACAAAGTAACTGTCGTGTGCTTATTCCTTCAAGCACCCACCAAGATCTACTGCTGGAGATTTCAGATCTGCCTCCCTCTTAGAGTGTAAGCTTTGATACCATGTAAAATTTTCTAAACCCCAGATCTAGATAAACAAATTCCTAGTGATTTCTTTACTGAAAATTAAATTTGCAGCTCACTGATTTATTTATACCACTGGAGTTAATAACTTAATTAATAGGATTAAATAGCGGAAGTAATACCAATGGAAAACATATCTACTCAATAAAAACACATGCACAGAATTTCTGCCCTTCAAATCAACTTTTCATTCAAAAAACTTCCAAGCTTACAAGGGCTCCCTTACTGGAAAAATGGCACTGAGAAAATACACAACAACAAACCTGGGAAAATGCTCTGCATAGAAAACTCCTCAGTTTGCAAGCTTTCCCAACAAAACCCCTCTTCCCAGTGCTGTACCGTATGGTCTGTACGACCCTGTACGACCTATATGTTTGGCTTTGCTCCTTGTGAATTAGCTTGTACGGCTGCGACTTGCTGTACATCGGTTCCTGCGGCTGGTACAACTGCCATATGACCTTGTACAATCTTTACGGATGGCTGTGCGGTGCTGTATAGCATTGTTAGCTGTACGACCGGCTGGTACGGCTTGCCCTTGCACCCTCTGGAAACTCCCTCCAGCTGTACGACCCACCTGTAAACTGATCTTTGACTGCTGTCCTATCTCTGCCAAATCTGGAAATAGAAAGTCCTCCTCTCTCCAGGAAATCACGGATTCAATGCTTGAATTTTTCTCATGTCTTTCTCCTCTCACCTTGGCTGCCTTTTATCTTGTTGGGATGAACCAAAATCCCTATCTTCAATGGCTGAGATTAAATCTCACTCACTTGAGATCAATGGCTAAGATTCCCTTAATTAATTTAAGTCACTAGTGCCAAAAACTTAGGCACTTTATTAAATTAACCTTAAATTAATCCAAAAAGGCATTCAATTTAATGATTGACTTTAATAAAGTGAATTCCAATGTTCGGAGAGGTATTAATAATGATCTCCACAGGATAGGCACAAACCCATGTGGAGATGCCTGTCTGAGATACAAACATCAACATTGGCCACCCCTTTGAGACATCATCTATGCATTGGCCCTTTCATAGTGATTGATGACTTCGATGGGGAGGGGACTAGAGCCTCAGCAGGCAGTTCCAGGATGTCTTGGCATCATCCTCTTTTTTGTATAGCACCAAGTTTCCACTTCAGTTTTTGTCACTTCTCTTATAGTTTTCTTAAGATAGATACTTAGATCCTTATCTTGATCTGCTTTGATTTATTAGTAAGTGAGGAGTTTTTAGTATTTACACTCCCACTTTGCACTTACACTGGCTGTACTCTTTAGTCCTATTGACCTACCTTTTGTAGTTATTCATTGGACATAATAACATTATCTTATCTTTTAACTTTAGTTAGCTGAAAAGATGAATCTGTTCACTGCACTCAAGTGGAGGGATGACTCTATTGAGTTCAACTGCCTAATTCTGTATTTGTCGCAAAAGTTGAAGGAAAAGGATGAGTGCATCAGACACAAGTATCCTTGAATTCCATCTAAAATATCTGGATATGTCATCACATCATTTTCTTTTCTCAACCATTTTGCAAACTGCAGAAATCTATAAATGAACTAGGCAAGCTATTCTGTAAGATTGTAACCAGTGGATTCCCTTTGCAAAACCTGCAGTTTTGCTCTTGTAAACAAGAATGTGTGAAAACCATTGAAAAATTCTGTGAAGTTTACTGAATTTAAACACTTCCAAAGATTAGATGTTGGATATAAATGTCAATTTCCTGTTTGACGAGTATGCAAGAAATTTGTCTGAATATGCTGTGTTTTAGAGATTGATTACTGCCTGCAGTTTTGCTCTTGTAAACAAGAATGTGTGAAAACCATTGAAAAATTCTGTGAAGTTTACTGAATTTAAACACTTCCAAAGATTAGATGTTGGATATAAATGTCAATTTCCTGTTTGACGAGTATGCAAGAAATTTGTCTGAATATGCTGTGTTTTAGAGATTGATTACTGCCATTAAATATATGCTTTGCCGCTATTGATGTTGTCATGATGCATATTCTACTCGATATGAGATTTTATCTAATGGTTTCTCCTGGGTAACGGTTAACTAGCTTTTTGAGGACCATAAATCCATGTTAATTTGTATGGAAAGAATCACTATAGTTCTTTAAATTATAAGCAGAGTTACAGGAATCGCCCTCCCTTGCTAAGATTCCATACCGGAATCTCGTTGGAATTGGATCGGAATTGCATGTTAACTAGTGATCCCTAATAGTAGTGTCTTATTTGGTTCTTTTGTCAAAAACTACTAGTTTTTCCATCTGCTATGAATTTAATCCGAAAGGTGTTATTGATAATGTTCTATAGGTCCTGCAATGTAAAATATAACTATAAAAGATATATTTATAAAAGGAATTCGGGTTAGGGTTCCGATTCCCTGATTCCTATTTATGGGATGAGTGCTGAATCCACACAGGATTCTTCAGCTGATTCCGACCGCACCCACGATTCTTTTAACCTTGATTATAAGTCTTTATCGTTTAGTGAAAACAAGATTTGAAACTTTGGGAATGCTTGAAAAGTTCAATGTCTTTGGTTGAGCAAGTTGATTTAAGTAGAACATGTAGCTACTAGCTAGGTATATTTAGTTGTTGAACCTTGTTATACATGATGTTTAAGTAATTGAGCAAGATACCCATGGTAGTGGCTTTTATGGCAGTCTTAAAGCATTTTAACTTGTGAAATTGTCGCAATCTGATTAAAGGGGATCATTATTGACTCACTCTTCTGTATTTGGAAATCATGAGAAGTATAAGCCAGTTCAGTGATGTTTCTTTATTCTGCTGCAGTTAATGTACAACCCCTGTCAGGCTCTCCAGCTAATTTTCAAGTTTACACTGCTTTGTTGAAGCCCCATGATCGGATCATGGCACTTGATCTTCCGCATGGTGGTCACTTGTCGCATGGTTACCAGGTGTGTATTCAGTGTCTGTTAAGATATTAATTTGTACATCTCTGGTTGAATTTGTGTGAATAGTCAACTTTTATTGCCATAACTATAAGAAATGACATTCATGTCCAAAATTGACCAAAAAGTGGTAATGTGATTGTCAAATATACTATGTCCAATATTTGTAGAAAATGCCTAAAGCATATCCAAACTCGGTGAAAAAGTTGGAGAATACAAAATTACAGGCCAGTATATAACACTATAGTGCTATATGACTGCCACAAATGAGATTGTATCAAGTAGAAGACAATGGTTGAGTATCATGCATATTCATTGATCACAATAAAATTCCCATGACCTCTCTAAGAATGTTATTTGCTTAAGATTTTATGGCCATGAAGTGTCTTGTACAATTTGGGGAAAAGTTGTGCAATCCTGACATGGAAGTTCACTCTCTTCTAATATCCAAGGTCAATCCCCTTATTTTGAAGATGGTGAGAAGTGACGACGGTAATATTCACCACGATAATCTTGAAGTCCATTGATGACTTTTACTGATTTGTAGATGCTGTCACTTGATTCATATTAGAACTTATGGGGCAGTTTTTGTTACCATAATGAGAATTTCCTGGATTTATGTTCCTCTTCCAGCCCATGCTAGAAGTAGATGGCTAGGAATAAGAGGGTATATGCAAGGATCTTAATATGGACTTATCTTGTAACAAGTGTTATTTTTCTGTGAATAGCTCCCTAATAAATACGGTTATGCAGGATTGATCATAATATCTAAAGAAGAATGCCTAAATCCCTGAATAAATGACAATATCTGCTTTGAATCTCACAATAGTCTGGATACTGAAAAATGAAACATTCTTTGGTCTCAATATCAAAAGGGAAAAGTATAGATGTACGTTGTTATTTATCCATGTCATGGTCTGCTTCTGCATGCATATTGTGGAAAACAATTTGTAATTGTTCTATAGGAAATTGTAAGATGCAAGAGCAATGTCCTTAAATATAAAGGGTAATGTTTTTGTCTTGGGTATTGTTAACACTCAAAACTGTCATGTTAAAAGGCAACTAGGGAAGTTACATTGTCATCTATTGTATACTCTGTTTGCACTTCGGCTTAGTGCTTTTTTAGCATTAGGGGGGAGTCCCTGTTTGATTTGAAGTGTAAAAATCTGATTTGACCAACAAGACACTTCAAATATGCAAATTAGTTCATAAATTATCAGACCTAATTTCTGCTGATAAATCAATGGGACATAAGATAAGATGAGATATGTTTATTAATGTCTAACAAGTGACCACAAAGAGGTCAATAGGACTGCTAAGTACAATACTCTCAATAAACTGTGGGAGCACAAAGGTCACTCCTATACAAAATTCAAACCCAAATCAATTCTAATGTGCAAAACCTAATATCTAGGAAAGAAAAAAAAGTGTTGCTGGAAAATCTTGAGTAATTCATGAACAACCAAGGGCCAAAAGCCAAAAAATATCTTGAGGGATGCGTCTTAGGACCACTCAAATCAAACAGGGACTCGAGCTGCATAGAATATGGGAATGAAAGTACAAAGAATTACATAATATATGCCTTCCCCAACATCATCAAACTCATAGAAATGTCCTCATACAAATTTGATATAAAGCTATTTCAATATTGAATCCAAATTCATGAAAACTATTTATTCAAGAGCATGGGAATGTGAGCCTCTAACATATGTATTCTTGATATTTCGACTTACAGAGCATATGGACATGGTATTATAGAGCCATACATTATATTTCACAGCTATACTCAGCTAAGTGCAAGGATCACTCCAACAAGTGCGCCCTCAACATGAGAGTGTAGGGGAATGGAGAAGAAGGAATGAGAGAATAGGGGAATAGATAAGAATTCGACTGTATGGTCCTTCAACATGCAACTAAAAATCCTTCATTAAGCTCCGATGAGAGGTCTGAATGGCCTCTCCATCAACCAACTTGGAAAAGAATCCAACTCTCTCGAAATTGGTTAACAAGCAGGGAGAGTGAACACTCACCATGCAATGGACAAGCAAAATCTCTCCAAAATGCCAAAGGCCAATTAAAAAATGATCAAAAGCTATTCTCATTCCTCATGACATCATTTTATTAACTTCATGAGGCCTCCTAAGGTCGAATTTCCCTCCATGGGATTCCTCTAACTCATCTCAGTGGTTTAGTAACTCTCATGACACTTGTCTTCCTCTTCATGCTCCAATTCTTTCCCCAGTTCGAATGGTTGCCTTTAACTCCCAAATTCGACCTCTTAGTGGCTATTTTTAGCCCTGTCATGTCAAATTTGTCATATGTTTGAAATCAGGTCTGAATTTGTCATACTTGTCATAGAATCTTTCATCATTTGTTGTCATAGAGTGCATGGAGTCTCCTTCCAAGTGGCACAACTTGTCTTCTAGTCTCTTCCTCTTCTATGGGAGTTGCTCTCCTTTATCTATTCGAATTCCTTGGCTCATTATATGATATTTGACACCACAACACCCTCCAATAATGTTGCATTACCCATGTGTTCGAATTTGGATGAATATCATGCCAGTGGGGAATCTAGTCATCCAAAGGCTCTACAAGCTTCCAAGTGTCTTCATGAACCCATGCCACCTTATTTTATTAGCATTTATCATTTATGTGATCCATTTAAATGTGAATATGTTAAACTAAAGTCCATTTGGGTCCCATATCCCCTTATTACAAAATTTATGTCTCCATCTCAACCTAGGGAACTAGTAGGTTGGTGGAACATTATTTGCAAGTAGTCTTATTAGGAAATTATTTAATTGGGAACATGGCATTCTGCAATAGAGATATAAAGCTTCACATTCAAATGCATATGTTCAGTGATGTTTGCTTAAGGGAAATGACAGTAATAGCTTAACTTTGACTCATAAAATGTATATGAAATGGTTCAGAACAAAGCATAAGGAATGTAGACCATTAACAACATATCAATAGTTCACTCAACAACATATAACATCAGAGCAACTCCTCAACACAAATCAGATACACAACTCCTTTGAAATGGAAACCAATACATGGAAACTATTCAAACCATAGCTTGGAAATGTGGCCATTTTTGCATATGTATTTATGCTATTTTCGACTTACCGAGAGTATGGGAGACATTACAGAGCCATAAATCATTCACCCATGCTTGGGAATCAACTGGACTCAACAAGGCGCAAGCATCATTCACACTAGTGTGCCATCATATGGAAACATGGGAATAATGAAGTAGGGAATGAGAGAATGGGAGGAGAGATGGATCACGGATTGTAGCAGCCTCCTATCTGCAATAACAACACTCCATTAAGCTCCAAATGAGAGGTCAGGGTGGCCTCTCCAACAACCAATTCGGATGAGAATCAAACTCCCTCGAAATTGGCTCACTAGCAGGGAGAGTGAGCACTCACCATGCAATGGACAAGCTAGTGCTTTCCAAAATGCCAAAGGCAAATTCTCAAATGATCAAAAGCCATTCTCATTCCTCATGACATATTTTTATAACTTTCCTAAGGTCCTCCAAGGTCGAATTCCTGCTACCAACCCCCAAGTGCGCCCTCTTGGTGGCTATTTTTAGCCTTGGCACGTCAGATTGTCATAGGTCTGCAAACCGGTCTAGAATCAGGTCTGATTTTGTCATAGAATCTTCCATCATTGTTGTCATAAAACGCAGGGAATCTCTCTCCAAGTGGCACATAGTTTCTTCCTAGTCTCTTCCTCTTCCATGAGGAGTTATTCTTCTTCACCTATTCAAATCCTTGGGCTCATGACATGTTACTTGGCACCTCTTCAAAGAACGTTCCATTACTCATAATTTCGAATTTGGGGTTAAGTCATGACAAGTGTAAGGAAGAATCTAGCCACCCAAGGTCTCCATGAACCTCCAAATGTCTGCATGAAGCAATGCCACTTTATTTTCTCCATATTTATTATTTGTATGACCCAATTTAATGTGTAGATGGTAAACTAAGGTTCTCTTGGGTCTCATAGCTCCTTTATTGCAAGATATAATGCCTCCTCCTTGTTGCCGCCTTTCACACACTTGGGGGGGACATAGCAGAAATCTTCAAGCCATTCGGTGTGTCATTGGGGGAAAGTCTTGAGTCAAGGATGTCACCTTGTTCTTGACTCCTCCGTTTAGGCCAACTCCTAACAAAGCCAAGGGGGGTAGATCCGATTAGTTTCTAAGGCTTTTAGGCTTTAGTGTTTATGGTGATGAAATAAATTACTTAGGAGTTTTGATAAATGAATTTAACACAAGATATTTACAAGATTTATTACACCACAACAACATAAAAATGAATACTTGATAAGCAAGAATGCGGAAATATATGATAATATTAAAAATAGACCAGTGCCAATAATGGAGTCCACAAATTAAATTGCTGTTGAAATGCGAAAAGGATGTTGCAAGTGCTCTTCGTCAAATTTTAAGTTAATGTGAGATGACTTGATTACATAGGGGGGAAGGGGACTCCCAATATACCCAGGGGGCACGGGAAACGTGTCCAAAACCCTTAACCGATACGGCTACCCGCAAGGAATATGTAGGCTGGATGGAGTCTAGGAGACGGTGTTCAACACTACATCGCAAGGGTGTAGTCTAACTTGTGCCTTGAGGTCACTGCCCAGTTGTTCCTTCTTCCTTTGGCTAATTTGCCACCGCAACGGCTTAAATTGAGGCGTTGGATTTTCGCTTGGGGAGGTTTATTGAAAGATGTGAGAACTAGTTATTCTAGTCACCCACTTTGCTTTTGATGCAACCGGTTGATCGAACGAACTGCAACCAGTGCAGAGCATACACAACAGAGTCTTGGTAATTTTTTAAGGATTTTAAAGTTGTGTTCTTGTTAAAAAGAAAAAACCTCCAGGAGTCTCTTTCGGTCCAAATTGACCTCAATCGGAAAAACAAGGAGGGGTTGATTTTAGATAACAAAAAAGAAAATGGCAGAAAAACTCACGGATTATCTAATTAGTCCTACCATGCATCTCTTTCCCTTTTTAGGTCAATCAGGTAGTCGTGGGGTAAGTAGTATGATTACTTTGACTTTGTGAATATTGAAAGCTTGTAATGCAAACTCAAAGTATATAATGCTGCAATTTACGACTAAACTAAAAAAAATGAAAAAAGTGCAAAAAACCACAAAACGCAGGATTCCCCCTAGGGGGATGGGGAGTGGGCTCGAAAGAGCCTACTTTGAAATTGCCTTTTATTACTAGGTTACAATGCTTTAGTGGAAATCCACTTTGGTCTTTGTTATTTGGGATCCAAAGGCTTACAAAATCAAAGGAAAAGAAGCTCGGCTGAGGGGGGGGGGGGACTTCCTGGAAGCTTCGGATGTCCAAAAAATGTGTTTTCGGGCAGAGTTTCCTTCTCTTTTTTAATGGACCTGCAAAAAACCAGCAAGCTAATGTCAGTAAAAGATGCCCAAAAACACTTTGGAAGTGTCTTTGGACAACACACAAAAATTACACAAAAAGAAACTAAGTTATCATAATGAAAAAACGGCAAAAAAGAACCAACAAAAGCAAGCTTTCCTTGGGATCTTGGCTTTCCATTTGGGCAGCCAATACGATATGCACTTAAATGCAAGATTCAACTTTAAAAGTTTAGGCAAAATACTTTCAAAGGACAAGTTAAGAATATGCTTCAAATTTACATGCAAAGGAAAGTAGATTTAACTAGATCTATTTAACGAAAGATGAATCTTTTGTACTAAACTTTCAGATCTAGACTATGAGCTTTAAGAAGATAGATCTATGTTAAATTTCACTCTAAGATGATATATCTAAAAAATTAAAGCTATGAACCAAGTAACCGAGAAGATTTTAAATTTTAAATGGAGAAAGAGAAGAGGGCAAGCTTGTAGCTGTGAAGATCAACCGAAGAGCTTCCGGTGGAAGCAATTGGACTATGTAGAATGAAAAGGTGAAGATGATGAGGAACAAAATTGTTCAAAACCTTCTCCACGGAAACTTGTAACTAACACAAATAAAACTTGCTGAGAGATTTGTGAGATCCAATGATATACATATAAAAGACTAGAGCAGCATGATAATAAATTTATTGAAAATGCCGGATCTTGATCTTTACATACATATGAACAAAAGAATCTATAAATAAACTTATTTAAAGACTCTTTCCTTTCGATTGGGAGCAATCTTGACAAGGTTAGATTCACAAATCAAGCAAGAAAAAAAATGCACCAAATACAGGTTACCTCAAGCATGAGCAACAATATTCATCCAACTGAATGCCTTACACCATCTAGCCTCCAAAGATTTTCTTTATTCACAAACGAAAAAAATACAACGGTATTACAATGGCAACAACTCTTCATCCAAGTCTAACTAGCTTGGAAGAGAGAAAGGCTGCTTTATTTATAGCCAGAGCCAAGCCCCTGGGGCGCTACCCACACTGAAGATAAACCCGAAGTTATCTGACTTTGAACTAAAGAGGAATTGAGTTGAAATAAATAGGAACTGAAGAGGTGAATGACACCTCTCACACTTAACTCTCAATCAGCCGCCAACCAACTCCATCTAATGCTAAATCACCAAATCAGCTTCCTTCACTCCTCCACGCGTGAGCTCATGAGGTTGGTGAAGAGGTGGGTGATGCCACCACAATGCATGTGCTATCTTAAAAAAGGTATGAACCACAGTTTAAAATTCAAACAAATAAACCAACGCTTTGAATGGGGTCCACCCATTGATGCTAGCGCAACTTTCACATGATTTGCGATTTCCCTTGGTTGACGTCACCCCTTCATGCCAAAATCGCTACCACTCTTTTAAACCAAAGTTTGAAAATGTTTATAGGACGAAGCATCAAAGTGAGGGGGGTCCACCCATGTTTTCTCCATTCGCTAGCCTCATTGGACAAATCGTGGAGTTTGGCATCACCTTTCTACTTCACGTGAGCTTCACCATTTAAATCAAATGTTAATACTATGCTTTAAACAAAAACTTAAGTTTGAAAGGATCGTGAACTTAATGGGGGACCCATGCCATGTCACACCATTCAAATATTTTTTTAATTTTCACCTTTTTCAAACTTTGACCATGGTGCTAATTTGCCAAAATTTAGCATTAAAATGCTCTTCTGATGCATCTTTAGCTCAATAATGCCACACGGGGTGTTTCGGGCCCCGGTTGCTAGACTGATGTGGAAAGTGGTCCTTGGGGTATAAAGTGGACTCTCCGGGTGTGAAAACGAGTGTCCTCATGTCAGAAACAGACTTCGTATCTGACTTTTATTACATTTTGAAAATTTTTAATTAAATCATAAAAAATGGCTTAAATAACTGAAAAAATATTTTTCTTGGAAATTGACGAAACTCTAGGGGGACCTAGCACATGTCCATACGACTCAAAATCAATGCCTAGCATGTTGAAAAACACTGACACAAAGGCTCTAACAACCTCCTAAGGCCGAAACACCAAGACAACTACCCTAACTTTGGAGGTGTGAGTGAAAAACTCAGAAATTATTAGTTTGTTCAACAACCAATAATAACCAAGGAAAAAACATTCTGGGCTAGTTTGCTTGATGCTTAAGTCTGGAAAGCCGAGCCTTTTATAAAAAATTAAATGCTAGGGCATTTTTTACAATTTCCCCAAGGGGGTATGAACATGTGTTTACAAAAAATTTCCGAACAGACTCCTGGAAAAAGGCCGGTGGACTTCTGAACTCCGATCATGAACAAGTGTACTTGTTCTACTTCGCCGGCTCGCTTGAAAAAACCACCAAGTACAACTTAGGTGGTAATACTCCCCAACCTAGGGAACTAGTAGGTGGGTGAAACATTGCTAACTAGTAGTCTCATTGGGATGGGGACATGTCATTTTTATCAAGCAAGGTGAATGGGTGGAATGTGGATAAGGCCAATATCTGGATCCAAGGGTCAAATGATGATCAATGCAATACTTTGGAGACCCGCCAAAGTAAAACATGTATATAACACACAAACTAACACTAAATATAATGCTATGCAACTGTCCTACATCATACTTATCAGATAATCAAAAGTCATAAAATAAGTTCTACTACCAGTCAGTTTATCAATACCAAACATATTCATCCGTTAAATATCCTTTGGACACCACCTCTGACACACAACTGAAACTGTAAAACAACATCATACGCACATGTGAAGCACTGCAGACAAGGATCCAAACTCAATGTCCAATGGTGGAGCAGTTCGCTGTACAAAGGTTCCAACATGTATGGCAAGGGATCACTGAAGAAGCTCAGTAAATGACCTGGGGCCATGGTCCAAAACTCGGCCCACAAGAACTGATCCAGCTGTGATCTCAGAATGCTCTCAATCTATCAATCACACATGATATATCTGTGAAGCTCATTGTAAAGGACTAAACAAAATCTGGTCTGCTCTGACAGAAATGATGAGTAATCCCCCCCTACAGAATGTATGATAACACCTATAAAGGAAATGCAGGGCTCACCATTGTGTTGGTTAGCAAGTTTTTGTTTTGAGATATTCCAGTGTTTTCTTCTTTCAACATTCAATACAAGATAGATATGATTGAGAGTTTAGATATATTTATTTCGCTGTTCAAATTTTCAGCCGTATGTGTTTGTAGATTAGCATACATAAATCTGCTATGAAGTTTTAAGTTTATGGCTACCTAGTATTTAGGTTATTCTTTCTAAGTGCAGAATCTGCTTACCATGGTTTACGAATTAACAACTTAGTGGTGTGGCTCTGGTGCCATGTTAAACTAAAATATGGAGAATATATGAAGAGAAAAAGTGGATGGAAGAGAGGTCTCGTATTATATCATTGTGCTTAGAAATGGCATAGAAGGGTGTTGTATATATACCAAGCAAGTTCCATTATTCTTGTAAGAAACTGCTTACTTAATTTCCTTGTAACGCTAACTTAAATGTCATTTCTCATTATTACATGACTTATTTCTTTCTTTATTACAGTACATTATTCATGACATTTATTATTTTCTTCAGACAAAATAAACATTATGATGTCTAACAGAAATGGTAATGGGTTTATTCTTTTTCAATATTTGGATATCAGATGTCAATACAAAATAGATGTAAAATTCTGCGAGTGACACCTACGAATAAAACAAAATTGTGAATCTTAATCACTGTTTGGTATGCTGAATACCGAGTAGGGAAATTCATAGCATTTTACAAATACATTCACTATTAATCTTCTTATCTCAACTTTGTTTCAGAATTACAGTCCTTTAAAATGCAATAATCTTTAAGTTGGATATGTGATGGGATATATGAATATATAAAGCAAACCTAGATTAGTAAGGACTAGATTGAACAATGTGCAGATAATTTTTAACTGTTTGCCTCTTCAGTTTGACCAACTGTATTGGAGTGTTAATCCTGATGCTTATGTCCGTCTGAAGTTTAAACTGAGTGAAATCTGAATGGTGTATGTATATACATATATAATTTTTTGTTTTTAATTTTTTTTTCCCGGGGATTTTACAGATTGAAATCTGATGCTTATTTTATTGTGTTTTAAACAGACTGACACTAAAAAGATTTCAGCAGTTTCAATATTCTTTGAAACAATGCCTTATAGATTGGACGAATCTACAGGCTATATTGATTATGACCAGGTATGTTTTGGTTCCTTCAATGGTTTTAATGTTAATTTATTGAGTTGTAGATCAGAAATAATGCCTATTGATACAATGCATTGTTGGAAAGTACTGGCTCTGAATTGATGATATGCATTAATTTCTCAAAATCAATGAAGGAAATAAAATGACACCACTTATTGGTAGCTATCCAGAATAAATATTGAAAATAAACATTCACAAGTAATGGGCAGGTCATATCATCTATTTTGTTTTATTTTGACTCATTAAAGTATTGTGCTTTTCTTTCTAGTGTATACATGCTAATAATTGTTGTGTGATGGTTAGAGTGAGTTGGTACACTATAACAAGGAGGGAGGAGAGAGTGGAGTCGCCACTTGGTTTTGAGGCAAAATCGAGAAACCCTAGGAGAGGAAGAGAGGAGTATTAAAATTTATGAGATGGTGATAAAAATAACAAACACAATGAAGCAAGCACATAAATATGGACTGATGATTTATCTTGGAAACCCTTTACTAGGAAAACCAACACCGACTAGATATCTATTAGCTTTGGCCAATCTGGCCAAAACTGGTCACTTGAGGCATTTTAGAACGAAGTTCTTCAAGCCTTTAAAATTTAAATAGGCTTCATCACATATTAATACCATGGGAAAATACCATCGGCCAGTAAACCACCAAGGTTAAACCCATTAATGACCAAGTACATGTTAATCTAATTGCTATTTTACAAAGTCAAGATTAACCCAACATTCCCCCTTTTGAACTTGACTTGGAGTAAACACCTACCCCCCTCAAAGTTTATAACTAGGTATCCAGGAATACAACAACCCCCCTCCCCGGCCCCTCTTAATAATCACTGATGTAAAGTCTAGACGTAGACCTAGGTGATTATGAAGGGGGGCATGTTGTATTCTTGGATACCCACTAGGTTAATTAGGGTTTTAGGGTTGATTTTGTGACTTGGGGCTATAGATTAATTAGGATAATTCAATTAGGGCTTAACATAAAACATATGATAACAACAAATTAACAAAGGAAAGCAAGCTAATTAGGGTTTATTTATTTATCTCCTCTGTTGAGCTAGTTAACCTAATCGTCTAGGATGAGGGAACACACTTGGAAGAATGTTGTTGTAGGTGCTAATGCTACTTGTGCTGAAGATGAGAGATGCCACAAGGATCTAAGAGACGGATTCTCCACTTGAGTGGACCTACACACACTACTACACATTCCTGCAAAATAGACTTGATCCCAATCCTTGATATAATGCAATAAAAACAAGAAGATCTATTATATAAATGGTGAAACAATGAAATGTTTATTGTAACCTAAAGTTCCCTCAGACATGTGGTACTTCTCTTGCCCTAGCTGTGCTAGAACTCTTGAGATAGAAGAGTTGAATGGTCCGAGGTGTAGGTAGGGCATTCAAAAGATGGAAATGATCTAGGAGAAAACATGTTTTTAAGGAGGAAACAAAACCAAAAACAAGAGATAATTGTAAAGGTGTTGGAGATGACAAGAACATGCAACCTAAGAGCATGGAAGAACATTTTGAGAACTAGATCAAGATGTGACATCGATTTGGTAGTGTCCTTGCAAGATATGGAGAAGAGGAAAGAAGATTTCGAAAAAAGGAAAACTTTACAAAGAGGAGAGGAGTGTTGTGAATGTTGGACTAGCCGTTGGACAAAATGTTTCATATGGAATTGTTCTACCATAGGGTTTGATTGAGTACCATTTGTATCTTGGCTCGTCCTGCAAGCATTTGCCTTGAATTACGGGCTTTGCTTTGCAAATTGAGATTGACAAATGTGCTATGACCCCCAAAAGTCATAGTTCACTTGACACCAACAAAGTCATGAAGGGTTAAGGAAGGTTTGACTATGTGGATTCCCATTTAAGCATCCCAAATGGATTTGGGTTGTTGAGGACATGGAACTAGGCACCCTAAACTAACTGTGGGCTAGATAAGAAGTTTGAAACCCCAAATGTAACATAAACAATGGGCAAATGCCCCTATCTAGGTGCCCCAAAGGGTTTAATAGATGAAGCCAATGACAAAAGGTTGAAGACAAGAGGTGAGGTGATAGGGGACTGTTATGCCACATACTGTGCTAGCATACTGCTACTTATTTTAGCTTCACTTCTGTTGACATATCCCAGATCTTATGGTCTCCTTTTACTGTTATTGGGACCTTCCATATGTTAAAAGTGATGAGATGATGCTATTATGATGCCATATTATTGCTATGCCATGTTCTATTGATGATGATATACTCATGGATATTGTACTCCACTACTAATGTAGGATGTGTTCGACTGTTTTTATGAGTATAGCTAGTAGTACTAGTCATATGGATTTTGATTTACTTACATACCATAAACCTAGATGGCCCTTGGATTGCAAGGACTATTCCCCCTTTTTTGGTTTCATTTTTGATTTTCTCCATATTATCCATATCACTCCATATTGGTCTGCTTCCCGATGGCTTAAAGTTGACTTATGTTGATTTATGCTCTCACCCTATATGGATACGTCACTATCCATGCTTCTCGTTGTCTCTCCTATTTTTCTTGAGTTGCTGTGTTGTAGTGAATGCTCAGTACAGGATGCTTTTGGGTAGATCCCAGTGGGCGGCCTTCAACAGTCAGAAAGAACTAAAAATAGATTGTCCTAATGAGGTTCTCGAGTATGCTCCATGAGGCTGGTTGTCATAACAAGGAAACTCTAGAAATGAGCAATGCCTTTTCCTTAGATCCAAAGAAATTCCTTATAAAAATAAAATGGTTATTAGTTTAATGAATAGGTAATCTTTGTTGAGGCTCTCCAAGCTTGATTGGCAGCAAGGCAAGACCTATTTGCATGAAAATGCTTTACTGAGGTAACTCCATCGGGGCTATGGACTCTTGTTGGCAGTGGAGCTAAGGCTGTGCCATCATTGATATCCGAA
>LPNX010648600.1:481370-500987 GCA_001517045.1 Pseudotsuga menziesii
TTAGCGAATAGGCATAACTCTTTTTGAAGAGTCACATAAGAGGCCTCTTATGTGACTCTTCATAAAGAGTTGGCCTCTTATGTGATTCTTCATAAAGAGTTATGCCTATTCACTAACTATTATTATTTTTAATTAGTTATTCTCTCTCTCTCTCTCTCTATATGTTACATTGCCTTCCTCTTCAGAAATCTTTTGTCCTCAAAGCATATTGAAGAATCTTTTTCGTCCTTACTTTTGTTTGTAACTTTGTCGCATTGGTGTATGTTTAGTTGTAGTTTTGGCTACATGATGATGAGCTTGTAAGTGTTGAACACAACTTTCAAAATGTAAAAGGATCGATCCATACTAATTCGTTTTTTTTCGGAGCGTTGCACTTTCACGATATACCAACGTCATGGAGTTCATTTGCAATAGTATACATATTTTCTGTTAGCTGTCCCCGTCTTTTAAGATCTCTGCTTTTATGATGTGGATGTCGATAGGGAGTTTGTGTAAATTCTTCTTCAACTAGTTTGACATCTTCTTGAGTTGTGATCTGTACTGGATATGTAATTGTGTCTTTTTCCACATCTTGTACTTTTATTCTTCATGATTTCGATACCTCATTTTGGATTTCTTTTTTATTTGTTTTCTAATAATTTGTTATCATTCTGAATCTTCTTGATCGTCTCTTCTTGCAACTTTTCGTAATCTTTTAACTTCTTAATTTGTACCTCTAGTTCTTGATTATTATTTCTAAGGCGACAATTTTTTTCTTGCTTTTCTTGTATTTTCCCTTCAATGTCTTCATTAACTTGTTCTGACGTCCGAATAGTTTTTAATTTTTAATTTTTGTAACTAGAATTTTGTTATGGTTTCTGAGTCAGAAGATTTCTTCAATATTGCTTGATAACGTTTTATTGTTTTTTGTGAACTCTAACTGATGCATGTTTTTAATGTCGTCCTTTTGTCGTTGGAGTTCTTTTAATTGTTGTTGATGTTGTCAATTCTCTGATTCTTGGCGTCTTAATTTTTTCTGGATTTGCATAATTTCATCATCTTTATCCATGAGGACTTGGTTCAACCGTTTAATTTCTTTTTTACTCTCGACAATTTCCTTCTTGATATCTTGTCCTAGTAGATTTTGACTGGAATGCTTTTCATTTCTTACTTGCTTGGTCTAAGTAATTAATTTCTGAATACGCTCTTGTAAGTGACGATTTTCTTGCTCAAACTGTAATTGTCTATTAATCAATTATAATGTTTTAACTCGCCCAATATTGCTTGTAGTTACCCTGCATTTCTCGATATGTAATTGCCATAATTTGTAATTTTGACTTCTATTCTTTTCTTTGACAATAATTGGTGCAAAAATGCAAGGAAACCCAATGTGGTCTTCTAGGTAAGTCTTCCTTTGATTAGGTTAAAAAACCTTTTCTTTTTTTTCTTTTTTCTTTTGTCTGTCGAAGACTAATTTTTGAAATATAATAATAAATATTATTATATTTAATAATAATTTTTATTCCAATAATAATGTTATTAATATGAACAATAATTCTTATTAATATTTATTAGAATAAATAATAAATATGTAAAACAATTATAATAATAATTATTATATTTAAGAATTTATTATTATAATTTTTTTATCGGCTAAAGATTAGGGTTTTAGACCCTAGTGATGGAGGAAGGTGAGTGGCTGCGAGTGCATGTGGGAGGGAGGCCAGAAGTGATTGCGAGTGGTGACGGTGGAGGAAGACGTGGGATGAGGAAACACGTTCGAAATGATGGAAAAGGGATTGAGAGTGAAGGCACAGGGAATAGGGTTGGCAAGGGAGAGCTGGTGCAAGTGTATGGAAAGGAGATCGCGGGAGCGTGGAGGAGTAACCGTGTATGGGAGTGTTATATATAAAATAATTAAATAAATGCAAAAAAATGATAAAAAAATAATAATAATATTCTAAGCATCTTATAAATATATATATGAAAAATACAATTAAACTAATTTAGGATATTTAGTTAGCAT
The DNA here is from genome assembly GCA_001517045.1 of Pseudotsuga menziesii. NCBI lineage: Eukaryota > Viridiplantae > Streptophyta > Pinopsida > Pinales > Pinaceae > Pseudotsuga > Pseudotsuga menziesii. Next base: position 483,376 of record LPNX010648600.1, read on the forward strand.
ACATGTAAAAAGGATGAGACACGTCTTTACGAAAAACAATCTCAAACCCAATACAGTTATACAAAATTGGGATTTCTATTGTAATTGATTATCATTCAAAATTTATAAATAAATATTATATTTTCAGCCAAAAATTGTCTTCACGTGGAGTTTCCGCTTTAGTGGTATCAGAGCCGTCCGTTCGCGCCCATTAAAGCTGTCGTCTTACGTCGTCCATCTCAGTTGTCGAAGCTCCTGCCGTGACCATACTCGTCCACGTTACTGCATCCACCCTGCATCGAGCCGCCACATTGTTGTTCCCTGCGTTCTCCCTTATCCCCGAATCATCCGTTGTCTGTCGCCATGAACCTCCCTGCCCGTATACTCCGCCATCTCTGCTCCCGTGTTCCTCCATCTTTGTCCTTTTTCCGCACATTCTTCGTACATTGCCTCCTCACCTCCCCCCTCAACTCCCATTCTCTTTTGCTCCGCGCCTTTGCTCCCACTCATTCCTACGTCTACACCCCCTTCCTCTATCTCCTGCGTATCCCATCACCTTCTTCCCCCTGCGCCCAACTTCCATTTGCACCCTCCCTCTTCCGCACATCTCTCAAACCCTCCTCCCTCCGTGTGCACCCCCCCCCCTGCTTGCAACTTTCAACCCTTGCCGCTGCTACCACTCCTCTCCTCCATGTCACATTTGCTCCCCCCCTCTTCTCTTCCACGCGTCACTCCTCCTTCATGTAAGCCCTAAGTGCCCCCCCCAAAAAAGGGAAAAAGGTGAATAAGAATTAAATTATAATAAAATATTTGTATTAACATTTCTTTAAATGAAAACCTTCATATTATAATAATAATATATATTATTACTATTAATAATAATATTATTAAACCGGAAAACAGATCATACTGAGAGCAATATAAGCAGTGTTGAAACAAAAAAACTGTGTTTTCTTGTTGGAAAAAACTATGAAAGCTAGACCCAGATTGACCATATAAAAATAAAACAAAACCCCAGGAACCAAACCTGAACTCAGTGCTTGGAAGGGTTCTCCTCCTCAATGGGAACACCAAAGCCGAATCCAATTTGCGAGTGCGCTTTTGGTTGACTTTCAGCTGGGGAGGCTTGAGGGTTGGCAGAAGTTTGGCCTCGATCCTTTCCAGGGATTTTGGAGTCGCTGCTGGGGTCTTCTTTCCTACTCGACTCGCTGGTGCTGGAGGATTCTTCTTGACCGAGTGTGGTGTTGCCGCTCTTGATCGACGTGCGTGTGTCAAAGCCCAAAAGTAGGCACACCAGCCCAATGGCAAGTGCGAAAAGAGCAGCCACTGTGACCACACTCCTCTCTTCTCTGCTTCAGGTTGGCTCTTCTCCAACTCAAGGGGGGCTTCACTAAGGTTAGGATCACTAAGGCAGATGCAATGGCGGACAAGGCGAAACGAAGAGGCTGCCTTAGAGAAACAGTTATAGTGTAGATGCAATTTGAATGAGTGATGGGAAAGAGGGAAAGATCAATCCTCACAAATAGACTAGTGCCAGTACATCAAAAGGAGAAATGGAGTCAAAAGGACAACTCGTGAGGGCCTTGTGTAATATGTGACTAAGGGGGAGAGATCACATGATTGAGCAAGCCCTGATTAGTCAATGGTGCGGCTACTAGATTTACTTCTTCCTAACTGCACAAGATGCGCTATGCAAACAAAAGATCGATACTACACAATCAAGCTAGATTAAATGTAAACATCAATGCCCGTGTATGCACGCTTACAAAGGGAAAAGGCTAGCAGCTGCTGAGGATTTTCGCCTTCCAATAAGATGATAGCATTCGTTTATGGTCTCCGACGCAAACATAGAAAAGAAAAATAACTTCTAGCAACAATCACCCATTCATTGAAACTCCACAAGTTCACGCCACACACTAGATGAGTGCTCAATTACACATCCATAAAAACCCATAATGATATTTTTTCTATTAAGTTATGGGGAAAAACGCTCCTAGTTTTTTCCATCATTTACAATGAAAGAGCCATGCTCTTTATAGGCCTAAAACCTTTCTTTAAAAAGAAGAAAAGAAAATAATAATTTAAACAACAACAAAACAATTGAGAAAAAGTAGACTAAGATCCACTTTTTTCTCTAAGGAATGCCTACAAACTTTACTTTATTAAAAGGTATTCCTACTCAACTAAAGTTCCAAACCCACTCATTTATTGAAAAGATGTATAACTCATAAAAGGTTGAGCTCTCCATGGATCGAGTCTCCTTGACCCAAGCGTGAACAATAAGGTGAATGGTCCACGATCAAAATCTTATGCAGCTATCCAAGAACTACACGTAATAGTGCAACTAACCCCACATGTAACCAAGAAAAAGACACCAAATCAAGAGTTAATTTTTACAAACATAACTCCAAGCAATTCGACTGTTAATGAATTGCATGAGAATAGGTCCAAGCTCCACGTGGAGGAAAATGGATAGGTTTGGGCGTGAATGGGCTTGCCATCGGTTGACCCTCAAATCTTGACAAATTTATCTCTGTATTTAATCAATTGGCTGCTACTAAATAGCCAAAACGGTGGATAGATGCTTGACCAAACTCCATATAACCACGACTTTGCTACTAAGGTGGATAGACATGCCAACTATGAACTGCTGTGAAAAGCCTGATCCAGACGGTTGCCAGATGCCAACAACGGAAACCTGCTGGGGAATCGTATGTGATCACATGACCTGACTGAACACTCTAAGCGACCAAATCACAAATCAACTGTGACATAAAGGGACCTTGTGCTTGTTATCTGTTGCTAATTAAGAGGGACACATTCAAAGTTTTCAACATCTTTCCCAACAACTATAACACACTTAGTGCAATCAACTGCCAAATAAAATATCTTCGGTTGCTAATGAAATGTGAATTGTCCCATGACTTGACTACTTCTGTAGTCGGTTACCAACATGACAAGGTGAACACATTCACAATTTTTAGAAAGCTGCAGTGTGGATTGCTCCACGACTACTTCAAACTCATTCATGACTAGTATCCTCGGTGACTTTGATTTAAAAAAATGACATTGACCACTATCCTCATCAAATGTAAAACTCCGACTGATTTGGGACGCTAAGTGAGATCAACAATTTTGTTGAATTGTGTTGAACTGGACCGCTGATCTGGGCTGGTCATGAGGTCGAGTGTGCTCCAAAGAAACGCGAATTGCTTTGTACAAATTATTCTTCGCCAGGAGGTTCTTCATCACCCAGAAGTTGCATCTGCGCAGAACCGTCCTGTTGACCGCGGAGGGGGAGCCCAGGAGTTCATCCTCCCAGTCGTTCATAAGTTGACACAAATGGTCAGGAATTTCAACATCAAAATCTTCAGTGTTTACAATTGTAGAGAGAGTCCTGGCCCTTTCTGTTAAAATAATGTAACTTCGGAAGATATTCTAGTTGTATTGTATTCCGCCTATTGGAGATGAGTTTAGTCTTGTTAGAGTCATTGAAGGATGCAATGTAAACCTCCGAATGTAGGTCGGGTCATTAGTACCCAAGTGTCAATATAATAAATGCTATTTGTAATGTCCAGTTGGACATGTAGGTCCGGACAGCTAGTGAAGTTGGCCCCATCAAGTTAGAGGTCAAGTCAACAGAAGAATATAAATAGGAGGGTGCTCCTCTTCATTTGTACTTACTCACTCAAGCTGTTTTTAGCAAGAGAGAGTAGTAGCGCACCAAGAAGGAGGAAGCTGTTGTTGTCTAGGTTTTACACTGTCTTGGTTGAATTCTATATTGAGGAAGTTTTGCGGGGTTTTCTCCCTTGTGGTTTCCCCGAGGAAAATCTTTGTGTTCTCTTGTGTTGCTGCATTTATCTTTCTTTTAGTGATCCTTTGCTTATGGTTATGATGCTATGATGCTAAATGTTTTAGATCTTATATAACCATTAAAAATCTAACATGGTATCAGAGCTAATCTGAAAGAAGTCTTTATGCATCCGAAACAGTGCTATAGCTACAACTATTGAAGATTAGGGTTTCAAGCCGGAATACACTAAAAGACCAAAACTAGTAATTTTGGGACTTTCGCCATATCTCAATATTGGAGAATCCTCATGAGCCAAAACTTTTACAGGCTGAATATAAATTCTTGATGTACCTTGTGTAAAAGTTTCAGCCTCATATTCGTTATAATTTAGGAGATATGATTCCTCCAACTCAGGGTTCCAGCCTTTCCCAGATTTCAACCTTAAACAGGTGACCTAGGGAGAATCTCTATATCTCGAGCTAGGAAGGTCCAAATGATATTTCATAAGATGTTCCGGAAAGGGCACGGACTGTAGTTTCTGTGGTAAAAATTTTAGACCCCGAAGATGAACGAGTGACATGTGGCAGTCCGTACAAGTTCGCTATGATGAACAGTCCTTAAATAAGTCACCTTGGGAAAATTAGCATAAGTCCCAATTGGTGAAACCAATTTTGCTCAAACCTGTGGTGCTAGAAAGAGGACAGGCAAGGCTACCTCAGTGGGAAGTTTCAGACACAGAGGAGCAGTAATTTCGGAGACGTCGTAGAAACAAGATCAGTCATTTCTGCAGAAGAAACCAGAAAAAGAACTAGGGCTTCTTGTTTCGGGCACTTCCATCCACCAATTAGTTGGAGAAGGAGGACCATCAAATTCGCCCTAGGAAGCTGCATCTCTCTATGTAAGAAGTTTCTCATTTCGTGAACTTCAATTTTTGATCTAACACTACTGTCGGAGAAAACTAGGGCATCAGATATTTTGCACTTCTGTCCACAGTTTTGGGAAAATAAGTATACTACTCATCTTGCCTTGAGGAGGCGCATCTTTCTATCCAATCAGATATGAAAGATACCCAAGTTGAAAAATTAGAGTTTCTCTATCAAACCCTAGGTCCATTAGAATCAGTCTTTCAAAAGATCCTTCAAGCAAGCATCAAGTTGAAGCATTCTCACTGGTAAGTTTCATCCTCTCTATTTCCATTTGAGGTTCTCATTTTTATCATAATGACAAACAATATCAAGCTTGAGGACAAGCTTGAAAGAATCAAGAACTTGTAAGCATGAGTTATAGAGTGCTGACCATACTTGAAGAAGCATGAAGAACTATGCCAAAGAAAGAGTTGCAGATCCAAGACAGAGATGAAGTCAAAGCAAAACAAAAGAAGGACCTAATCAAAACAAAGAGGAGTATTTCCGTCTCCATTAGATCTCACATGTAACATCCTTGAAGACTCCCAAAGATATGTTTGATGCAATATGTATGAAGATGACCTTGAGAACTCAACTCAAGAATGTGAAGATGCAATGTCATGACTACTTCACAAGAAGATCTCATCTCAAAGAGCAATTAAAAGTTGTTGAAGACAATGTCAAAGAAGCAGAAGCATAATGGTCTTCCAAATTCAGTAAAGAGAGTTGTTCTAGTAGGAAGATCACATATGGGGAAATGCACTATTGATTGAAAAAAGAGAAAGAACAAGAATGAAGAACATTCCCGCCAAGAATAGAAGGACATCTTACAACTCAATAGTTTAGTCGTGATGTGAAAGGACACTTTGCGAAAGAATGTCCCAAGAAGGAAGAACGAAAGGATGATATGTTCGAGAATTACCAGTCGATCATACATAATGATGTTTGGATATGAGCTTAAGACATGAAGGGAAGTTTTATGAAGCCTTCCAAGAAGATCTACAAGATCGAGTATAGTGTCGATCGAAGTATCAAAAGATATGAAGTAAGTTTCATGGTTTCTATCAATAGAGAGAATCGATTATGGCAAGACAATGATCTAGGAACTAGACACACCTCTTGAGTAGTGGATATTACACTAGACAACTGGTGTAATGAAAGTAGAAGAACAAATCAAACAACCTATATGGTTTGAGACTCTATATAGAGAACCACCTATGCACAAAAGGATTTGTTCAAGCTCAATAGGCACCCATGGGATAGTACATACAGTCATATGAGAAGCTTGAGGATCAACTAGAGTGATCGAGATCCCAACCTTTACTACTAGGTTGAAGAATCCTATAAAGGACAAGAGAAAACTTGCAACAAAGTTCGAGATGAAGGATTCTGATATCTAGTGTCCTCGACAAGTGGCATAGATGGATACAAAGAAGACTAACAACAAAGAAGACTACCTGTCACCCCAATGTCCTAATATAGATGCAGAGGGAGGATGGTGCTCCACCTAAGAGGGAGTGACTACTGTAGATCTCAAAGTTCGAGAATCTTGACATGATTCTTGACATTAGGAGCATGATGAAGTCCAGAAGACATTTTACTTGTCTAAGTAAAATATGCAGAGCAAATGGTGTGGTACCTAAAGGGTACTACAGAGGTATGATGATTTTGATTAAGTTGGTAGTACTATGTACTCCAACATATTGCAGAAAGCAAGAGTGTTTCTCTCAATGCAACCAAGGAAGAATATATTGCAGCTAAGAATAAAGCAAGTAAAGATTCCTCAAGTAATGAGGAATATGATCCAGAATAATTATATCGATGAAGATGAAGATTATACTCTTATCCATTCCATCATTGGATAAGAAGGAGCGCACTGGTAGGACACACAGACACAGTTCTATGTGATCTGTGGTGTAAGAAGACTTGTTCAGTATTTCCGATCATGAGCAAGATAGGAACATGTCCTCAGAATCAGACGATAAAGTTGAACACATTTGGAAGAGACTCCAACAATTCAAGAACACAAAGATCAAGATGGAGTCTACAAAACAAACAAAGATAAGTATTTGAATTGTCATTTCCTATATATCTAGTTGTTCAAATAGATATGTTTCTAGATTCAGGAAATGTATTATGCATATTAGAATATTTGTAGTATACTACTAATATGCAGGTGATGGGTAAGTGGCTTATGTTGTTGTACAACGTTCGATTGCTAATTATGAAATAATGTCTTGGCAAGATGGAAGACATATAGAGAGCTACTGTATATAGATGTTTGTTGCATTAACAGAAATAGTTGCATGACTATGTGACATATATCTTTATGTATGTCACATGTTACGAAATGTTTCTAATCATACAATTGTATGTGATTTGTAGGAAGGATTGTATGCAATCACCCACAAAAAGAAGAATGATACAAGTTGTGAATGTACGATACCATTGCAGATGTACAAGAGAAGAATGATACAGTTATAGATGCACAAAAGAAGAATAATGCAAGCTGTAAATTTACGATGCAGTTGCGAATGTACACAGAGAATATTAAAGAACAAGTTGCAAAAAGGAGCTGTAAAGCTCAAGTATGTTCCTACAAAGGAACAAGTGGCAGATGTGTTGACTAAGCCTCTGGCTCGTGTAAAGTTTGAATACTTTCGAGACATGCTTGGTGTAGTCTGAAAGGACCTCTCTCGAAAAAGGGAGTGACAGTAGATGGAAGAAGGATGCAGTGGTGAGTAGGTCAGTCTAGAGGAGGGTACGCTTGGCTAGGCTTGTTTGGCCCAAAGGGGTTAGTAAGCCAGACTAAAGACCTGTCGATCCTAGGGGGATTAGTATGTCTGGCTAGGCTTGGTTGGCCTGAAAGGGTTAGTAAGCCAGACAAGGCTTGTTTGGTTCCTAGGGAGATCCATCTGTCTAACTAGGCTTGGTTGGCTCGAAAGAGTTAGTAAGTTAGACAAAATGCCCGGATGGATCTACCAGATAACTCACCGTGATGCTGCTCTGAGATGGTTAGAGGGCAGGATGGTTGTTACAGTATTTCTATACTGTTGAGATGTGTAGCTCAGTATTATTATACTGATGGCTGTTGAGATGATTGGTTCAGCATTGATATGCTGAAGTTCAGTATTGTTATACTGATGGTTGTTGAGATGATAGTTCAGTATTGTTATATTGATGACTGATGAGATGCTAGTTCAGTATGGTTATACTGATGACTGTTGAGATGTTAGCTCAGTATTGTTATACTGATGATATTCCAGGGAGTGTTAAAATAATGTAACTTCAGAAGATATTCCAGTTGTATTGTATTCCTCCTATTGGAGATGAGTTTGGTCTTGTTAGAGTCATTGAAGGATGCAATGTGAACCTCCGAATGTAGGTCGGGTCATTAGTACCCAAGTGTCAATATAATAAATGCTATTTGTAATGTCCAGTTGGACATGTAGGCCTAGGCAGCTAGTGAAGTCGACCCCACCAAGTTAGAGGTCAAGTCAACAGAAGAATATAAATAGGAGGGCGCTTCTCTTCATTTGTACTTACTCACTCAAGCTGGTTTTAGCAAGAGAGAGAAGTAGTAGCACACCAAGAAGGAGGAAGCTGTTGTTGTCTGGGTTTTACACTGTCTTGGACGAATTCTATGATGAGGAAGTTTTGCGGGGTTTTCTCCCTTGTGGTTTCCCTGAGGAAAATCTTTGTGTTCTCTTGTGTTCTCTTGTGTTGATGCATTTGTCTTTCTTTCAATGATCCTTTGCTTATGGTTTTGATGCTATGATGCTAAATGTTTTAGATCTTGTATAACCATTAAAATTCTAACACTTCCATTGGCATTTCCACGTCCTGCGCGCCCATGACGTGGGGGGGTTAGATTTTTAACATTTAAGCTATATGATCTTAGGATCTTATCTGAGAGAATAACAAGCACAACAATCAATCACAAGAGACAATGAACACAAAGATTTTCCTCGGGGAAACCATAAAGGAGAAAACCCCGCAACTTCCTCAGAGATAGAATCAACACCAAAAGTAAAACCCAAAGACAGTAAGATGATCTCCGACAGTAGTAGTCTCTCTCTCTCTTGTCCCAGCTTCTTCTCTCTCTCTCAGTTATCCGCTACAACTGAGTGTGAGTGAATGTGTATGAAAATGTGTTAAATAGAGAGGCTCCCTCTCTATTTATACTAATTCCCAACTTGACAATAACTCACTAGGGCCGACTTCTCTAGGAGAGTCTAATAACCCTAGGGCCCCACAACTGCGGGGACTTTAACCCTTGATCAATAAGGAGGGTTATACTCTATGACTTTACATGACTTGTTTACATTATTGAATCTCTCGATTGAAACATCGGGGCATGACATGACTCAATTACATTACAGATACTTCTCGGAATGAACATCGGGGTACAATACATAAGATATACAAGTGAATACATTCCAAAGTTACAAATACATCAACAAGGGTGGCTCGCAATTTGCAGGACATATTTATGTGAATCGAAGACGCAGAGTGGAGTAGGCATTGGAAAGTGGTGGGGAGAGCAAGAGTCTGAGGATGGAAACTAGCACAACCAACTATCACCAGGAGCTTGGAGGAGCTGACGAACTTCACAGAATTGCGTAGGGGGAGAGGAATGAAATGGAAAATGCCAAACACCTGGGCCATATTAAGCCTACACTGACTGTAAGGCTGAACAAACCTCGCTCCAATTGCCATAATTCTGCACAAAGGAGCGCGGTACAACGTGACAAGAGGAATGTCACCTCCCATCAAGAGCCTTGAATGACCTCATTGTTCGGGAAATGGTGAAGCTGTCAGCATTAAAGTCAGTATGATGATCCATCTGGGGGGTGGCGTCGAGGGACAACTGTGCTTTCGGGCCACTACTCCCACGCTTCCTATGGGCCAAGGTACCACCTACATTTGGGTCTCATCAATTTATATTCAATATTATTTATTCTTTTCAAATGGAGTTATTTTCTATTGGTTGATTATTCACTTGAGTAATCCTTGAGAATATCCGGATGCAAATATTATAGTGGTATTAGAGCCCCTTCTTGGGCTTGATTTCGGCCTTTGGCCAGAAACCTTTCTCAGAGCTTCTCTGAAACTTGGCCTTTGGCCATTATTTTTAGGCATTGTCTAAACATGGCTTTTGGCCATCATTTTTGGGTTTCCCAAAAATCTAGGACCTTGTCCAAATGCAAACCTTTAGCCAAAGAGTATTCAGTCAAGTTAATCTAAAAAATAAAAGAAAGGAGGAAATAATAAATTATTTTGGTCGTAAATAAGAAGAGACCAAGAAGTAAGAAAAAAAATATTACAAAGAAGAAGTGAGAAAAAGAATTATCTGCAAGAGAAGGAAAACAAAAGAGAAAAAGTTATAGAACAAAATTCATAAAACTGCACATGGTTTTATGAAACCTTACATGGCTTTATGAAATCGTATATGGTTTTACTTACTGTATTGAAATTATAAAGAAGTTTTATAAGGTATGCTTTGAAGACAAAGCATCATGATGAGGAAGGCAATGCAACAAATAAAATAATATATAAATATATCAATAAACAAATATTGAAATAATAAAAGAAAAGTAATTAAACAAATATTAAATAAATTTGATATGTAATTAATCGAAAAGATAGAGACGTACCCTTCCATTGAAAAGACACATAGGACCATATTTAAATGGTCGATCAAATTGTAATGTTAATATATCTCATCAATTTAGATTAAATATTATTTATTCTTTCCAAATGGAATCATTTTCTATTGGTTGATTATTCACTTGAGTAATCCTTAAGAATATCCAGATATAGATATTGCAAAGGATGGATGAACGAAGCTGTGGATGTGAGAAAGGGATGGGAGTAGGTGTAGGACGTGCAGGAAGTGAATGCGTGAAGGATGGGCATGATGGAATGAGAGAGCATGGTGTGGAGGGAGTTTGTAGTAGCAACGAGATATGGGCGTGGGGAGGAAGAGGGAGTTGGGACAGTGAATGAGGAGATTGCAGGGAATGCACAAAGTTGGGAGGCACAACAAGAGGGGGGGCGGATTGGGGCACGTAGGTGTAATGTAGGACAACGTTTGTGGAAAGCAGATGAATTGGTGTTGAGGGGGCACAGTGCGAAGCGTGTGGATGAAAAAGATGTGGGACAAGCCTTTGAAGTGGGGAAATTTTGCAGCGAACTGCTTTTTTATTTTTATTTTTCAGAAATTCTGAATTTAATGGCCAAAGGACGGATTTCAGAGAATCTCCGAGAGGTGTTTGTGGGCAAAAGCCCAGAGCAGACGATGAGGCTTTGATACTACTGAAATGAAGAAGTTCATTTCCTAAGAGAACACCCACTGTAAATAAGATAAATACTCCATAAATGGAAGTAATATGTATCAAAAGGAATAATTGATAAGTGATATGATGATTCTTCTACAAGATAGAATTCCCTGTATATGTAATCTTTTAAAGGGCCTCTTATGAGACTCTTCATAAAGAGTTACATCTTTTCCCTAATTAGTATTATTTTTAATTATTTATTAATATTATATTTGTTATCATGTGCCTTGTAGTTGCCTTCTTAAGGTGGATCCAGAATGGATGGTAGAGGGGCAAGTAACTAAGGGGTGGAACCACGACTGCCTAGACTCCCAAATGGATGGTTGTCACGCCAATCAAGGCAGCCTTCACTTTAGGTTATCCTAGTCTAGGACAACAATGGGGGAGACCCGGATCTGCTCTTGACAGGAGAGATCGAACCTAGACACCAGAAGAAGATCAGATGGGGCTTCAGGGTACTTAAGGTGCAAGGTGAATGGGAACCCTAGCTCTAGGGTTTAGGTACTAGCAATTGTCTTGGGAAACGTAACTATGACAGGGCGAGCACGAATAGAGTTGGGACTATCCAGTACCTAGAAATCAGACTCAGTAAAAGGTGTTTGAGCTATCGGTGAATGTTGGTAGATGGCAAAAGCTAAGAGCCTAAGGGCAGCGCTAGCTTGGAGATCAGTGCTTTGTATGCATTGGGCAATGGAGTCAGCAGTAAGACAATGTTTCAGGAAACCCACTTGGGAAACACCTTGATCTACGAAACCAGAAAGCAATTGGTCCAGAAAAAACCAAGGTATAGGAAATCCAGCTCAGTAGGTAGCTAGCGCTAGGGCCTAGGAAGACAAATCTGAAGCTTTAGGGGGTACCAGAAGGCTGATGGCTCAGCGTTGAGGATGAGAAGAGATCAGGGAGACCTGATCTACAAGCCCAAATCAGGAAAACAGCAGGAAAATCAGATTTAGGAAAGTCAAAATCTGATGATGGGGCTAGGAGGTTGAAAACTGATTTTTTCAGATCTAGGGCAAACCAAGATGAATTAGCATAGCGTTGAGGGTGTTCTGGGATGCTTGGGGCCCAATCTATCAGCCTATCATGTCAGATTTCAGAAAAACCTACTTCCGGAAAAGGCCAATTTTCAGTGAGGGCGCTAGGGCATTTTCAGTCTATTTTTCAGATCCCGGTCAAACTGTTGAGCCTCTTGACAACGTTGGGGTTGATTTGGACTGCCCAAGACTCGATCTATCCGTCTGTGAAGTTAGAAATCAGAAAAACTCAAAACCCTAGCAGGTCAATTTTTTCAGTGGGGGTTATGCAGTTTTCTGCTGAAAAATCAGATCTAGGTCAATCTATGAGGAATTTGACCAGCGTTCTAGTTGATTTAGTTAGGGGGAGGCCCGATCTATGAAACCCAGAAATGGTTTGGCAAAAGATCGGATGGTTCCTTGATTATTTGATTTTTTAGGTTTTTTATGGTTTAAGAGTTTTTCAGAAAAATAGTTAAATTTCACAAGGTACAATGGAATAAGATCAGAAAAGAAGAACTTACCTGTGGATCTTACCTAGATAAGCTTGTAGAAGTCTGTAACAGTGACGATCATAGCTATCCCGATCAATCCTGGAAGATCCCCGTGATTTCTATGGCATATGCAAGCTCCAAGCCATCAAAGCGCCCCCTACCCTGCATGAGCAAACGTCAACCATATCAGATTTGCACATACAAAATAAAGAAACTGAATGCTACAAGACAGTAAAATGAAGTAATCATAGATCGCAATGAAACTAATGAAAAACCCCCTGATCCAAGACGAAGAGAACCGAGCGAGTTGAGGTCCCCCTACAAAAACGCTCCAGCCCAAACGCCCTCCCGTAGACAAAACAATGATAGCCTTGAAATAAAATAGATCTCACAAGAATTTCCACGATGCTAGTAAGCTGAAGACAAGCTAATCACCATTTGAGCACATCAGATGCAAAGCAAATCCAGAAAATTTCCACAGAAAAAGTCTTTCTATTATTCAGATCCAAGAGCCAAAGACCCCTTACAAATGAGAAGCTCTCTCCTTTAAATAGAAATGAGAGAACCTCAATCATAACCAAATCCTAACCACTTTCAAAACGAGTGGCTAAGATTAAAAGATGAAATGTTCTAATCAATGGTTGAGATGAGCTCAACATACAACACATGGATCAATATAACCATAATTTACCAAAGTGGACTAAACCACCCAAATAAAGGTAACCCACTCAACAAGAAATAAATGAAAGCACATGGTGGGTCCAAGGAGTGTTTGACTAACTTCCTTTGGGTGTCCCCATGGCACAATAAATAATATAACAATTTAATTCTTTGACTTTTGTGCCTCCTTGAGGAAATTGTGAGCCTCCAAAAAGAGCTCCAAAAAATAGTAAAAAATGCCCAAAAAATATGTGTGGGCCCAATCAAGAGCTGCAACTGCTGGAGAAGGTGTGGAGGACATCACTCTCATCATCATGATTCATCCCATGTCATTTCCTTGCCTCAGCAGCCCAAATCGATTTCTTCAATAGCCATTTAATCATTTTTTAATCTTCCCTCGGGAAACGTGAACCTGCCAAAACAGCCTCCTAGGGTGCCTGCGTTGTCAAATTGAGCTCACCAGGCTCTTTGGGATGGGGGTACTATGGTACAAACAAGTGGTTACACCCCTATGTTCCATACAACGCCCTAGGAGAACCAACTAAAACATTTCCCTGCTCAGATATATCAATCTGTGAAGAAAAATTGCATCAGAAAGGCAGAATGAGCCTGATCACATCTGTAAGTGCCCGGAACTGGAAATAAACTATCTCATTGGACTCAGAGAGTCCAAGTCCATCTAAGGTGTATACTCATACCCCTCATAGGTCTCTATCTGACCATCAATCACATCAAATAAACAATATAACCATCTGTAACTGATCAGATACCCATAATAACTCAGATTACATCCATCTGCTGCAAGTGTTAAAAGGTTAAGACATGCTCTACAACTCATTCAAGTAACAAGCACAACAAGTAGCATTCGTTTCACTGGCGGTACATCAACCAATATATATATATAAGGCTTTATTTACTTAGACTTAGACTTTCAAGACTATACTCACTTCATAGCTGTAGTCATTTTGCTAGTGAAGGGTGAAGGGTGGAAATGACAAGGCTAAGGCAAAGGATGACTTCCTACTCAACATCATGACACTTTGGACAAGGAAAGAGAAAACTCACTATAACCAATGCTAGACAAACAACAACACAAGGAATGGTAGTGCCTCACAGATGGATGAGTTGTTTAGAGAGTGCTTATTCAACTTAAGCATCATGTCTACATCAATCTTGATCCAAGTTCATTAGGATCACATTTATTTCATGGCCTTTTTGGCCTATATGACCCCTTTGGGACTTCACCAGTGCTTAAAAGCATAGCTAATCGCAGCGTTCATCTGGGACATATTTATTTTTAAATAAGGTCAGCAATTTTTTGATATAGCATATTTTTAACCATTGCTTTTTTAGACCTTTTCTTATACTCTTCAAGGAGTATTTTAGCACTTCATTGCTCTTGCCCTTTTTACATATGTTAAGAAACACAGTTTTACATTTTCATTTTCCATGGGCGCATATTCAATATTTCAATACAAGTAGTACATGAGCTTTCAGTTTTAGCCAACAACATCTCAAGTGACTAGGGGGAGTTCTGCACAGTGCCAAACATCGGGACAACCGACTAGAATGATTTAGGCATACAATCCAACTTACCAAAGGCAAGTTCTGTCACCAACTCAGAGCCGAGACACAATATAAACAGGGAGGCTTGTCCAACAAAGGTTCTAGCGGGGAAAAAGGTCCTCCATGCCATAAGTCAAGAAATCAGTCAGGTTGAAAATAAAACTGGAAGGTAATGGATGGGTGAAGACAATGAATGATGAAGCCAACACTAGCAAGCCAAAACAAATGGTGGGAATGACTACCTCTATTCTCCCTAAGGAGGGTAAAAACCAATGAGTATAGATCAAGAACTTCAAAGTCAGAGTAAGGAGGACATCAATACATAGTATAAGATACAACCAAGTCCATACAATTATGACTGCCAGATCATGATACCACAAGTCAATACATGTCACAAGAATCAATATAAGAGCAATAATAACCATAACACAATATAAAATGCTGAGTCATAACCATGCAATATAATCCATCTGAAACACCATCTATCCAATGAGAAAGTACTGATATAACACTGGGCATCCATGACTGCTCTGAAATGACATAAATGGCTGCATCGCTCCTCAAATCTGAGTGTCCTGAGACTCAGTCCTGACATGGGAGAGTTCAATAGTCCACAAATATAATCATGATCCATAAAACATACTCATCTCAGCATCTCATTTGTAAGAGATCTGGCTGAAAAATGTACTGTGTCTGAAAAATAGAATATGGTAGCTTGGCTACTATATATGTGATAACAATATTATATATATATTTTATATGTTCCATTCTTCTCTTATAGCAACAACCTCACGAGATGAAAGGAAACACTCATGCAACAATGCAGATGCACAAAAGTGGAGAAAGAGATCTATAATATGGGAGAGAAGAAGACGTTGATAATAGGGAAGACCTTTCCACATGGAAAAATATCTTTTGATTTAAGCCTTTGCATGAATATGCTAGTCATTTTTGATGGTTTGGCACTGCTGTAAATCCATGTGGCATTTAACGCGATTGATTGCTATTGGATTTCTGTTGAGGTAGAGACTTTCAAGTTTCTAGGAGGACCATCTTCTTATAGTCTAGGGGATTTGAGGAGTTTTGAGTTAAATTCAGTGCTTTTGGTCATGATGTTAAATCTTTGTTTGCAGATGGGCAGGCTCACATGCTTTCTTTTTCTGTCCATGTTGTACTTTGAAGTAATATATGCATCATGCAAAGAAAAGGGGACTAGGTGGCAGATTTTGTAAGCTTCAAGGCCTATTTTTTCCAAGGTTTATTTCCTAAAGTCATTTATTAAGTATAAGGATAAGCTAAAGGGGTGCCACATGCACCTGTCATGTTCTCTCTTTCTCTTTGCCAGATGCCAGCTGAGATAGCCCCTCGTCATGCTCCCCATTCTATGCTCTTTTTATTTTAATTTCATTAAGAACATGTTTACATCATTGACTTAGGTCGTAACCTAGGGAAAGTATTAAACACATATCCTACTTGCTATTTAGTATTTACATATTTATTAGTGGGGTCTTCGCCTTGGACTTGCACTAGGAATTTTACATGGCCACATACATTTCTGCACATACGCATTGTTTACAATAATGTTGCCCTTTATTGAGCACCAAGATAAAACACCATAGCTTACCCTTTACTTGGTATTTATGCAAAAAGATGTACTTGTATGTAGTTTACTTACACATAATCCAAGTCTAAGTAGGCCAAAATAGGGTACTACACGACATTAGCACATTCGACATCCTAATTACATTAGGACCTCACGGACATCCTATGTGAGCAACACACATAAGTGTCACACATTTATATGCTAGCATTTGACCACTATATACAACAGCCCTGGTTCCACAGAGTTGTTTTGGTATATTATAACCTTTTGAAAATGTTTCTTGTAAATTCTGTGGATGATGGTATGCTGTTCGTTCGCTGGTCTTTTGCTTGTTTATTATATTCATTATGTTGTTTGTTATCTGGTCTTTGATTATTGATTACATTTGGCAGGGCATAAAACCCTCAATTGGAAGCCCTCTGATGCAAACCTAGGATTGACTCCCAGATTTTGGGGATAAATAGCTGGATAAAAGGGATATAATGTTGTTGAAGGACAAGGTTCACGTGTGAAAGTTGCATTGAATGACTACTTGAAGCTAGGATATGACTATATAAATGCTTTCTATTTGCACTAGGTGAGAGTATGCCTCATGAACTTCAAGTGTCAAGTCAAAGCTTCTTCTGATGACTGTAGAGAGGCACAAGTTTATTCAACGTAGGCTACAACTTATATCAATGGTGGCTAATGGGTCTGTAGTTTGTGCATAATAGCATATAGTGGGTTGGATTGAGTTATCGAACCCCAATAGATAATTTGATGTTATTTCTTTGGATGGATGTACCAATTGATAACACAGGTAGAAACCTCTAAAATCATGTGAGATGTGTTTTCCTTGCACTCAAAAGTTTCATGGACATTCCCTACTGTTGTTATCTGTCCGTGACTTGGATTGATCCAGGAGGATCTAAAAAGGCCAATTTTCAAAATCATCATGTTGCAACAAAAATAGTACCATGTCGAAGAGCTCGTCAAGCCGATTCCAACGGTGCAAACGGCGTGTCAAACGGACTCCAGATGCAAAAGATATTGCGTTTTGAAGTTTGGCCCCAACAGGGAAAATTTTGGCTGAAGTGCCACGTGGCACTCCCTCAAGCCGCCACGTGGTAGTAAAAAAATGCATTCTAATGACATGGCATGATGATGTGGCATGCTGACATGGCATGATGATGTGGCATGCTGACATGGCATGCTGATGTGGCATGGTGACATGGCATGATGACTAGCATGCATGCATTTGTGCTTGAAATGAGTTTTA
>LPNX010648600.1:502100-515366 GCA_001517045.1 Pseudotsuga menziesii
CGGGATCAGATCATGGATTCTAGGCATTTATGTTGACAATAATATGCATAAGCCTGTGGGAGTTGCCAAGGTCACAAATGGAAGGATGTGCCTACTAAATATCATGATTTTTTGGCAAACAGACCTAATAATCCTAAAGGAATCCTTGTTATTTTAGGTATGAATGCTTAATGTTCGATTGTTGAACTTACATTGTGTGGGGCCTGGGGAGTAGGTATTTAACTGTTATAATACATTTTCGATATCTAATGTTATTTTGATGTAGGAGATGCATTCAGTACTCCTATATGTGTAATACATCAAGTCTTTATTATATTATTCACTTAGGAACATTTTGATCTTGTAAAGGTATTAATAAGCCTTTTGGTTTCCTTCTTTTTCCACAGCTCATGTCATATTTGATCTAACTACTAATCATTTCAATTTTGTTGTAAATTACTAAATGAAGAATCAAAAAGCATGGGGCCGATAAATAACATTAATGTGTGGTTTGTTTTGAATGGATTCATCTTGGTAAAATTCTCGTTACTGTCCAAGTAGCAATATCTAATAATTTTTCATTTAATATTGGATATTTATTTTCCTGTGAAATCCCCACATACTCCAATCCGAAGGATTTTTTTGGTCAAATAGATGACAACCTTTGATGCTTCTCCACAAAATTCTGGATCTCCCCTTGAAAATGATCTTTAGCAGACCATCAGAACAGTATTGGAAACAGGTCGGCCAAAGCGATACGTCAAGCAATGCTTTTGTTCCACTACTATATAACAGAAGATTTGTATCGTTTATTTTCTGATAATTTATTTATTAAAACTGTGTTTCGTGTTGTTAGTCTTCTTTGCATTGTCATGTCCTATCTTGTTTCTATTCTTAGTCTTGTTACATTTTACTTAATTTTTGGAAGTGAAAAGATTTGTCCTTTCCTGCTTCTGCTCTCATTATTTATTCTTGATTATTTCTATCTTTTCACCAATGAATTTAAGCAACCTCAAAGGTTGACCTGATGGACTTGGACATGCTGAACAGTATCGAATGATAGATACCTCAATGTTACACTTGCATTTGAGAATCTGTCAATTAAACGATTCTTTATGATATGAGCAGGCCTATATGACAGTATTTACACGGCTTTGTGTTTGTAGCTGGAGAAAAGTGCAGTCCTCTTCCGGCCTAAACTCATTGTTGCTGGTGCTAGTGCTTATGCACGCCATTATGACTATGCTCGGATGCGCAAGGTATTAATCTTTTGGGCAGATTGCCTGATCCATAGTTGACTAGTAGAAGCTTCATATTTCTGCTTTTCTTCCAGTATTTTTTCTTTCTTGATAGTTTATCATTTTTATGTTTATGTTGTTTGATAGGTTTGTGACAAGCAAAAAGCTGTGTTGTTGGCGGACATGGCACATATAAGTGGACTTGTTGCAGGTGGTGTGGTTCCATCTCCTTTTGACTTTGCAGATGTAGTGACCACCACTACACACAAGTCACTCCGCGGTCCACGTGGCGCAATGATCTTTTATAGAAAGGGCATCAAAGAGATTAACAAGCAGGGGCAAGAGGTATCCTTATGGAAGGATTTCTTAGAATTAATGAGAACGATTTATTGTGTTTAGATTAAAGCTTTTAGCTATTCAGGTTTGAATGGTTGTCAAACAATTTATTTTGTATCAAGATGCTTGATCATTAACTCCATCCTTTTCTATTTAAAGTTGCAGACTGAAAATTTTAAACACTATGTGATACTAATACATGCTCCCTTCCACTGAAGGTTAAGTATGACTTTGAGGAAAAGATTAATGCAGCTGTGTTCCCTGGTCTTCAAGGTGGTCCTCACAATCATACTATAACTGGCTTAGCTGTTGCTCTTAAACAGGTTAATCTTGTCACCCTAAGCTCCCGATTTTGTCTGATTTGTATGTTTTATTATTTTGAAAACTATGTTCACTCAACTGCTTAGTCTCTGCAGCAATTTTACTTCTGAACTTGCTGATGACATTTGCTTAACACATTGTTTCATATGAGCTTCTTCACATATTTTCTATTTTAATGATTGGTTGGAGCATCTCTCTTTGTTCCTTTCTATGTATGAATATGATTATTATCGTCCTATAGAAAGTTAGCAGATATAATTGGACAAAGACTGGCAATTTATTGCTCAGCTGGTAAAAGTAGGAATATAAATACTTACATACATACATATACATATTTTTTTTAAAATTTATCCAAGGAGAAACTATGTGGTATCCCCCCGTCTTCCCTGGAATATCTGGTTGGAGGGTGGCTCAATCGCCAGCACTAGCAGCTGGTAACCCTGAGGGGTTCGAATAGATTTGAACTTGTGGTCTATGGCCTCCCCAATGGCACCATGCTTTGAGCGGTTGATTCAACCGAATGAGCTAACCCTTGGGGCTTGGAATACATATATATTTACATTAAACACATGCCAGATTATTATGCTTTGTGCCGAGTGTTGAAGACATGCTTGAGAGATTGCACTATGTGGACTTCAGAATTTTACGTCTTTCAAATGCCCAAGACATCTATTATTTCAATTAATGGTTTAGAAGGGTCTAGCTGGTTGTGAGTCAGTATGAGTGAGAAATGTGCATCCTTAAGAGAAGCAGGATAATCTACTCCCTAAATGTTTTAACTTTGAACTTCTTGAAATATTTGAACTGGGAATAATAATGAGTGTCAGCATGGATCTAGCTTATTTCTAAAATGTGCCATCACAGTAAGAAAACTGCCATACTTATATAGAAAGCATTGATTAAATTCATGTTTTTTGGGGTATATTATACTTGGAAGTGTTTTACATATTTATTTGAAAGTGTAATTTACCAAAGTAAAACATGGGACTGAATATGTTGGTCAATGATGGTTAAGGGCCATAACTCCCTTCATTACAACTGCGATGATTTCTTGTGCTCCTCCTTTGTTTTGCACTATTTCCAATTCTTTTTATTCATCACCCACCCCAAACTTTTATGCTGCTATCTGTGTTGCATGGGTACCCGTACTGGGGGGTTGGTTACACGAACCAGTACTAGGTACTTCGATGGTATGTACCTAGTTGTACCCAAATCCAACCTCACGTACCGGGTACTTCATTTGTGAAAATAGGGTAGTCGCATGGATTTCGGTATGTTGTACCACATGTTTGGTTAGGCGGGCGATACAGCGGTTGGAGGGGTCGATTTGCAATGTTTGAAGTTTAAAATTTTAAAAATTAAAAATCAAAACACTAAAACACATGTTATGTGGGCCCTTTCCCCTTACCTAAACTCACGTGACACTCCATTTCTCACTCCATTTCTCAATGCTAGTGCTTTGTGCTCACTACTCCAGCGATGGCGCGTCGTCCAGCGATAGGCTTCTCTTTGAATTCAACGCGCCGGCAAACTTCGGGGCTTCAACGATACTCTTCAATGTGGGTAGGCTCTGTTGATTTTTTTGAGCAGCATCGAGAGCCCTTCTCTTCGGAGAATGGGACCACCTGGTTTGGGACCACGATGAAGACTCAACCCAATGTTGAGTGACCATTCTGTTGAATGGTAGATATCTGGTCTGGGACCATGATATAGACCCAGATCTGCCCTCGGTAGACTCAACCTAGTGTTGAGTAGACATCTGGTCCGGGACCACCATGTAGACCAGTCTGGGATTGGTAGACTCAGCTTAGTTCTGAGTAGCCATTCTCTGGGAGAATGAAGACAGTGTAAGCCCTAGACTGGGTCTGGGCATGTGTGTGGCACTTTGACATTTGATCTATGGGTATGGTGTGCTTCTCTAAGGATTAGCTACCCTTGGTTACGTTACCCTAGTACCAGATCTAGGTGTCACACAGTGTGTGAGATAAAAGCATTAATAACTCTCTTGGTTTATGATGATGTACTTTTGAAATAAAAAAGTACCACAGGTAATGACCACAGGGGCACTTGGTAAAAGGCCAAAGTTAAAAGTCAAAGGAAAAAAATAAAAGTACCTTTTTGGTAAAAGTGAAAGTGAATTTAGGAAAATAATAAAAATATTATTATTTTTATCTTTCCTAATCTTGTCCACCTAGAAGGACCACAGGTGGAAGACAAAATTAAATAAGAACTATTTATAAAAGTCAAAGGAAAAAAATAAAAGTACCTTTTTGGTAAAAGTGAAAGTGAAATTAGGAAAAGAATAAAAATATTATTATTTTTATCTTTCCTAATCTTGTCCACCCAAAAGGACCACAGGTGGAAGACAAAATTAAATAAGGACTTCTTATAAAAGTCAAAGGAAAAAAATAAAAGTACCTTTTTGGTAAAAGTGAAAGTGAAATTAGGAAAAGAATAAAAATATTATTATTTTTATCTTTCCTAATCTTGTCCACCTACAGGTGAACAAAGGCTATAAAAGAAGATCAAGTCTTCTCATTTATACACACAAGTTTTTGCTCTCACAGTTGGAGATATTTTTTGCTAGAGAAGATCATCCTCTTGCCTCACCTAGGGCATCCATTTTTCAGCAAACCCTCAACTAGGGTTTCTCCACTTGGGAAATTTTCTAGATCTAGTCATCTTCTAGATCTGGGTAGCCTCTTTCAGATTTGGGCAGCAGCTCCTAGATCCGGGTAGTTTTTCCAGCTTTCGGGTAGCAAGAAGGTTGTCAACTCAGACAGCCGGGCAGCGGGCAGGCAGGGCAACGTACAGTCGGGCAGCAGAAGACAGTGGGCAGCAAGCAGAAGGTTTTTTCGGGTAGATTGTCAAGCACCATTTTTGGGCAGCCTGATATTATTTTTTAGGAAAGACAATTTTTGGCTCAAAACCCTAACTGGGTAATTTTTGTGAAATTCTGGAAATTATGATTAAATTATCAGTCTGAGTTTTTTTACTGATAAATTTCATTTTTCAGTGGTAAATTCCAGATCTGGAATTTGAGGAACTTTTTGAAGAATTTCTTCAGCCATCTCATTTACGAGATGAGCTATTAATGCTTTTGGGGTTTTTGTCCTTTGAAGGTTTCCCCAGTGAAAAATATTGTGTCTATATGTGTTGATGTGATGAATGTGTTTTTATTGCACTACTGATCTATTTATTTTTATCTGCAAATTTTAATAGTTTATGCTTATTTTAAAAATTCAACAGACTCTTCTTCAATGTGGGCATGCTACTCTTCAATGCGGGCTCTTCACTTGTTCGCCGACAGAGCCACTCTTCCGCGCAACCTCTTCACTTATTCATGGGTGAACAGAGTGTGGGTGTCGGTGGACTGCAAAACTGGATAACAACAAGTTGCAAACTTGGAATTGTGGACAACGTTTATCCTTGGACCTCAGGATTTCCAAATGAGTCAGTAAACTGCCAAACTGTGAGTCATTTCTTAAATTCTTTGAGCAAATTTATAATTTTATTAAATAATAAATTATTTCATTTCCAGATTTCCCTAAGCCCTTACAACTTCATGTTTAGTAGTTTACTGTTTTTTATTTTTTTATTTCCAGTTTCCCTATAATCACCAAACCAAAATGTCTTCTTCAAAGCAAGATGCTCGATATCCACTATGGAAATATGTGGACAAGACAAAACAATCAAAGGATAAAGGGGGGACTGCCGTAATAAAATGCAATTTTTGTGACATGTTTTATTTTATATATATATATATATATATATATATATATNTACCCTGTTTCAAAAATTGGCGTCCCCGTCACCGTACCAGTACTCGTCCCTGTACCCACGTCTCCTGGCAACATAGGCTGCTATGTATTTCATATTTCATCCATATCCTATGGAAACATGACAATAAAGTTTTAAAAAGAAGTCGATTCATTTCACTTTCAAAATCTCGGATATCACATTTTTACTAAGTTACTGGGATCAGGATACAGATGCGGATTTGGATCTAGATCTGGATCTGAATACAGATCCGCTAGATTTTTGAAAAGCTAGGATTCAGATACAATGGGGAAACATGATGTACAAATAATATAATTTTTTATAATTTTTAAAAGTAAATTTATATAAAATTTTAAAAATATATAAATTTTTATTTATTTTAATAAGTACGTGATACATCCCACCATATTGTTGAAAAGCTAGGATCCATATACAATGGGGAAACACCACGTACAAATAATATAAATCCATTTTCATTATTTAAAAAATAAATTTATATAATTTTTTAATTATTTTAATAAATATATAAATGATAATTAATCTAATAATAATAATAATCTAATTTTAAGTTCACAGTCTAGCTAGACACCAAATTGGTGTTTGAGCCCCTTGTTTGTGGGAGAAGGGACCCCCTTTGCGCAACGATTTGATTGCTAAAGTCTACAAAGGACACACAGACCCTACTCCCCTTCAGATATGAACCCGTGACCTAGGAGGAAACACATGTTCTTAACTGTTAGGAAATACATTGATTATTTATAAAGTTGCTTATATACATTATACTTATAATTCAAGTTACTTAAAAATTATATATACATTAATACTTAACTATACATTTATACATAAATTGATTTTGGTGATTTAAACTTCAAATTAGTTTATTAATTAATTTTGATAATTTGAAGTTAATTTAGAAGGTTATGATTGTAGGTTGTCTGCTTAAATAAAGAATTATATGTAGTTAGATATCATGTTGTAGAGCCTGTTATGCCAAATTCACTGGTCATACTTTTTCAAATTATTTTTGCTTTTGCAAGTGATATATCCTAGACTATAGTGGCCCATTTATGATGTTTGTGAGTGTTGATTTTTCTGAGCAGCATTGAGAGCCATTCTCTTAGGAGAATGGAGACATCTAGTCCGGGACTAGGATGTGGAACTAGTCCAACACTGGGGGACTCAACCTTGAGTTGAGTGACCATTCTGTTGAATGGAGATATCTAGTCTGGGACCAGGATATGGAACCAGTCCAGAACTGGGGGACTCAACCTTGAGTTGAGTGACCATTCTGTTGAATGGAGACATATGGTCTGGGGCCAGGATGTGGAACTCGTCTAGCACTGGGGGACTCAGCCTAGAGCTGACTGGCCATTCTTTGAATGGAGGCACCTAGTCAGTTACCAGGAATTTTACCTAGTCTGGGACTAGGAACTCAGCCCGAGGCTGAGGGCCATTCTCCAGGAGAATGGAGGCGCTTGGTTTGTTACCAAGTATTTGACCTTGTGTCAAATTATGCAACCTATGGCTGAGGCAACTGATCTATTACCAGGATAACACTATAAGCCCTAGACCAGGTTTGGGCATGTGTGACACTCTGACCCTTGATCAGTGGGCTTTGTGATCTTCTCCAAGGCTTAGTTACCCTTGGTTAAGACACCTTAGTATCCAATCTTGGTGTCACACAGAGTGAGATAAAAGCATTAGTAATTCGCTCTGTTGATTATGATATACTTTGAGTGGGGATGAAGGACCACCTTGACCACTTGTTTTGACCACAAAGCACTTGAAGAAGGCTAAAGTAAAAGTCTAAAATACATAATGACCCTTAGTACCACTAAGGACTCAAAATGAAAGTGCAAAAATACCTTTAGTACCACAAAAGGTAAAAGTCAAAGTAATAAAAGAATAAAATAATAATGTTTTGTTCTTTTGAGTTTTGGTCCACTTACAGGTGACTCAAAGGCTATAAAAGAAGATCAATCCATTTCATTATTACACACACACTTGCTCTTGCACTTGCAGCTGCTCCAACAAAAGACTTTGTTGGTTATTGAAGAGAAGGACGTTTTGTGGTTATGCCCTAGCATGGATGACTATAGCTAGGGATCCACACTTGTTTTTCGATCAACCCTAAACTAGGGTTTCACCATTTTTGCAGCATCTTCACGTCTTAGGGTTTTACCCTAACTCCACTAGCAACAACAATCCACCTCACGGGAAGCTCCACAGATATCCCAGGAAACACTCAGAGTTCAAAGGTAGCCCTCCTACTCCACGAGCAACCCCTCCTACTCCTTTGACAACCCTTCCATCTCTCCGGGCACCTACAGCAAGCTCGAGGCAGCCTGCAAGTGCCCACGAGCACCTACAGCAGGCTCAAGGCAGCCTGCTAGGGCCTCATGCAGGCAACAAACAAGTTCAGAAGACTTCTAGGCAGGCCATAAACCCTCGGGCTGACAGTAGGGCCACAGAGAGACCCTCGGGTAGGGCAACAACAATCAGGAAAGCTTTCAGGCAGACAGCTGACCCTCGGGCAGCTTGTACAAGACTCCGGGCAGGTTGGGGAAGGTCAGCAGTAGGTCCGAGCAGGTCAGAACAGGCTCGGGCAGGTCAAAAGAAGACCAGGCAACCTGGACAGGTTTTCGGGCAGAGCTGAGAGAACCACGGGCAACATAGGCAACAAAATGAAACAATCCTGGGCAGCAGTACGGAATTTGGGCAGGAAGACCTAATTTCTGGTTTGGGAAGATAACTGGGCAAGAGAGAGAAAATTAGGGCAAAAAGCCCTAATTTGGTGAAAAACCTAATTTGGTGTTTTTGTGTAAAAATTATCTTCTGTAATTTTGTAGATTTGTGGTACAAACCCATTAGGGTTTGAGAATTTTTGAAGAACTCAATCATCTCATTTACGAGATGAATTACTAATGCTTTTGGGGTTTTTGTCCTTTAAAGGTTTCCCGAGTAAAAAACTCTCGTGTTCAGTGTTTTGATGTGTTGATGTTTTTATTGCCATTGTCATTTGTTATCAGTTAGTCTGCAAATTTTTAAAGTAGTCATGCTAATGATAAATTTCAACAGTGAGGCTTTCTATATGATTCCAGTGGTGTGATGTGATGACCACACACACACACACACACACACACACACATATATGTATGCCATTTTCTATGGCTATACCATGACAAATGATGCATATTGATGACATCTTATTGGATGTTGTACTTTATATTTCTGCTGCAACTTGATGTATTGGTTGTTTGATGAGCATAACTATTAGTGCCAATTATAGGTTGACAAGGGTGAAGGTGTTCTGATTTTCTTATATACTATGAACCTAGATGGCTCTTGGTCTTTACAAAGACTTGTACCCCCTTCTTTGGATTCCATCTATGGCCACTCCATTTCATTCATGTTAGCTTATATTTTGGTTTGCATCCCAAGGGTTTGAACTTGATAGATTGTGTCTTGCTCTCCCCCTCTGTAACTCTTTCATTATGTGTACCTCCATGTTTTCCCTGTGTCTTAGGCTTGTTGTGCTGTAGTGAATCCTTCGTATAAGACTCTTTCATGTAGATCTTCGTGGTTGACTATCAATAGCATGGAAGAACTACAAGTAGAGGATCCTAATGCAAAAGGTTCTCGAGTATGCTCCCCGAGGCTGATTGTCATATCAAGGAAACTCCTAAACTAAGCAATACCTTCTCTTGAGAGCCAAAAGAATTCCCTAGCAATAAAATGTTTAGTGGTTGAAAGGATAGGAAACCCATGTTGGAGCTATGGACACTTGACTAGCAGCAGGGTAAGGCATATTTGCACTGTGTGCTCTAATAAGGCAACTTTGTTGGGGCTATGGATGCTTGTTGGTAGTGGAGCTAAGGTCGTGCCATCATTGGTATCTCAAAAGGTGTAAAACAAGGGCCGATACCTTTCATACTACTAATCCTATGTCGAAAGAGAAAAGAAAAGAAAAATAAAAGAAAGAAATAAAGGCAAATATTACTACTGGAATCAAAGGGGAAAGGTACCTCATATCACACTCCCATCACTTCCCTATTGTTTGTATTACTGGTGGAACTTATAGAGGAACCCTTTATCCTTCATCTTGAGTTAGTTAGTCAACTAAATCCCACCTCACTTGTCTAAACTTGGATGAGTCATCTATATCCACCCCAAAGAAGGAAATGGTCCTTGTAAATGCTTTGATGTTGACATGGTGATGTTATGTTCTTAAATCATTAAACTAGTGAATTCATTGAAGATACTTATGATGGCTAGACTATATGATGACTCACTTGTTTGATTTATGCATCGTGACTACTATGTACATTTCTGCACATGTACATTATTACTGCTGGTCCACCAAGGATATTCTCTACTGTTGGTCCATTTGGGACACCTTTCGACTATTGTACAGTATCATCTCACTACTACAAAGATATTATCATCTTGTCATTATCAAATATTTAGAGCTATTGTATTCAGTGCCAGTTGGTTAGTGTTATATAGTGGCCAACCCCATTCATTGAGAGGATAATATCATATCTTTTGTTGTACAAGGGACATGTGCATTCTGAGCACATATTTGGACACCCATTTGGCCACATATTCAGGTATGTTCCATTAGATTGATCATTACTGCTTCATATCAATAAATTCCAAAAGGTGGTGGTGGCCCCATTGCATAGTGTTTTGCAGTCCTGAATTTTCATGAACATGGATGGGTTTAATTTACCTAGTATTCCAAATCTACGTGTTCTACAGTCCTAAATTTTCATGAACGTGTTTTTCAGCCAGTAGAGGAGTTTACATGCATATTTCAGTAGGTCAACAACTAATGCAGGTTAATAGTATGGTTTGCCTAACTGGAGGAAGTAATATTAAAGGAGGCTATCTAAGTGAACTTTATGTTATAATTTCAAGTTGAGTTGCACTTTACTAATTTACATGAGGATTAGTACTTTTCTCCTAGAGGGGTCAATTTTCCCATGTGGCACTTGAGTACACATGTTGAGGCACTTTTGATGATTTGGCACCTTGTCACACATGTTGAGGCTTCTTGGGATCATCTTGCCTCAAGCTTACTCGAACACTATATCTTATCCCTTAATTACTACTCTCTCACATTGATTGACCCCCTTCATGCATGGATCATTGCCTCAATGACTTGGATCAAGGAGGCTATTTTGACCAAGAACTTGGTAAAGGAGGACAACTCATGGTATTTGTATGTGGTTTTCATCTTGGTCATGGTATTTACTCATGGTTTTGAGCTCAACCCATGGTATTTGGAATTATTTACTATTATTGACATGTCAAAGAAGAATTTGTCCCTCTGAAGGACAACTTGGCTTATTATTAAAATATTGTTGTAAAATGGATGAATCTAGACCATTGATTTAGCATCCAATCCGATTGGGATCATCACTCATTGTAACTACTTTTTCCTCTTCCATCTAGGGTTTTATTCACCCTCTAGGCTATAAAAAGGGAGGTCGAATCCTTTTGGAAGGGTTGAAATGCTGGGAATATAATCACTCTTTTACTTTTGCTTGTGGCACTAATGCTCTCAATTTTTGTATGCATGTGATTGAGATTTCCTCTCTTGGTGGAAGGAGGCTCTTCACAAGGGCCCTAGGTAATCTTAATTTCTTCATCTTGATAAAATTTACACAAGCTTAGAATTGCATTGTCCTTCTTGCTTGGTTTAGATCTAGTATAGTATGTTTGGATTGCTTGTGTCCTCCTTCATTTATATTTAGATCTAATCACTTTTAGTCATTTACTAACCACCTTGGTGCATAGCATGTCTAGGATTTGGATTGTTTTGTCTTCCTTGTTCGTTTTAGGTTCCTCCTAGTTTCGCCAAAACCGGTTGGTTTGATTGGCTTATAGGACTAACTTGTCCAAATCGTTGGCCTAGATTAGAGATGGATGGTTTTGTATTGAATCAACTGATTTTGTACTTGAACCGGTCATTTCGGTTCGAAACCAACCTTAAATGCCTGAACTAGTTGGTTTTGTACAAGTTTGTATGCTACGCAATGGATGTTGATTTTGACCATGAAAATTTAAAAAATAAATAAAGGTAAAACAAAAACTTTAAAGCTAACCTTAGACCCCAGTAATCAACGGTAATACTAAATTTTTAACATTACCATTAATTGTTTCAGGATGTTTGAGAGTGGTTCCAACCTCATTAGACTTCATATGCAAAAAACAAAATTTTAGATCCCATTCATAATTTGACAGACTTCACAGTTTTCAAGATTTCAGGATTGCAATGGTTCCATTGGATTCTATCATGTATGAGGGTATGGGATTGGCATTTACTCAAGCGCATCATTTTAGAATTCGATATCTCCATAACTAGGATCACTAAAAGAAAGACAAAGCATAAAAACAAAACAATGTGGAGCTTGTTTCACCACGATGATCAATGATCATCTCCCAACCATAGACAAAAGAACTGTTTGTCTCCCCCGAGCTTAGACCTTCCAATAGAGGTCGATGTACGTCCAGATAATAGTAGCACAAACCCCAAAAACAAGAGAGAAACTTCTCCAAAGTGGAGAATCTTCGAAAACACCTCTCCTAGCTGTAATAGCGAACTTCTCTCTCTTGGAGCGAACATGCTTGAAGGTTTGATGATGAAAATGCATGGAGGCTCCTCCTATTTATACACTAATATGCTGGAAATCTAATTTTCCATTGGGGCCGACTTCTGCTAAATATTAAATAATATTAAAAACACCTTTTATTATTATTATTTACGGGCCGACTTAAGTGAGGATGCCTCACATGGCTACTGCAACAACACATCAACTCCTCTATGTACCTTGATGTTGGTGATGTTGATTGTTGAACTCCTTTGTCGTGACCTTAGCAAAAGTGTACCTTTCGCTCAAGCAAAATCACTTATTAGGCACGGCAAGCTTTTTCTACCTTATTTGAAAGCTTGAATTAACAAGTTTCATAAAAATTGGAGGGTGTTGACCTAAGTCACAAGAGACTTTGAAAAACCCCTCCATGTCCATATCCTGTGTGTCGGACATGAACGAACACGTCTCTTGGAGCAAGAGACATTGCCAAACACGTGTCAAACACTTGCTCTAGTCGTTTCCAACACATGTAGCAGAAAGCAGAGGTTGTGGACCCATAAAAACGCTTTTATCATCCTTTTTTCACTTTTGGCTGTTGTGAAAGAGAGCAAAGGTTATGTTTTTTGTAGGTGAAGGATGAAAAATAGGTTTGAAGATCATTCCATTGCATTCCAAGTGATTTGAAGGAAACATACTTGTCATTACAACAGGGTTGTTGTTGAATCCTTCCAAAAATCATTGCTTAGACATTAAAGGCAAGTGGTAAAGGTCAAAGAAAAGGGAGGGATGTGTAGGTTGGTGCTACCCCCCCCCCTCTCCTCCAAGTGCATCTATTTCTGCTAGCATTAGTGCTCCATCTGCTGCAAGTGGAGTTGAAGTTGTAACTTCTAATGCTATAAATAATGTTGCTGTTTTTTTTTTAACAAAAACAGAAAGAGGGGGTTGTATTAACAGGCTGTGCACAGCCATTCATTACATTTCCGAAGGGAGATATATAGCCGGGATGGCACATA
>LPNX010648600.1:516204-541940 GCA_001517045.1 Pseudotsuga menziesii
GCCTAAAGGGAGTTAAATGCTCATCAGCCGAGGGGAGAAGGGCTGAACACGCGGCCATCACATGGGATAAGACATGACGGGGAATTAAATGCTGGAGGCCGCCAAAACGATGGGGAGGGTGACGGCTAGAAGGGAGGGAGAAGCTAGAAGAGGGGGGCCGGAAAAGGGGAAGGAGAGGGAGAAAGGTGGAAGGAAAAGGGAGAAGGGGTAAGGAGGGAGGAAGAAGGATAAGGCGAGAGAGAGAGGGAACCAAAGAGCTAAGGTAGGATAAAACCAAGATCACTATAAGATAATCCTTGAGAGGGTGGAATTCCTCTTCGACAGCTTGCTTGTTCTTGATTTGATGATGGTTCCTTGTGGTCCTCTTCATGGAATGACTTTGAAGATGGGAAGATCGTCATCCTGACTGTAATGGCCTTGAGGGAGACTAGCTCCTACATTGGCCATCGCATCTGCGTCTTTGTTGTTCTGGCGAAGAATGTGGTAAAATTCAAAGTGCTGGGACAGAAGAAGTTGAGCCTTTTTATATAATCTACGGCATTTGATGTCTCCTATAGGATACCCATTAATCATCTTATAGATGACATGTCTTGAGTCGCCGAAAACCAGAACTTTTTGGAGATTTTTGGTCCGAATGAGGTGTAGACCCTGGAGAAGCGCCATCCATTCTGCTTCATTATTAGTTCTCGATCCAAGTCCCCAAGCGAATCGATGTTCCACTTGTCCTCCGGGATCCACTAGGATCCCACCCGCACCTATAAATAATGTTGCTGTTGCAATGTAGCAAGCACAAGAAATGAAATATCCACTGTGTAAGTATATAACAAGACAAGAAGGGCTTGTGGCAAGTCGGCAAGGATTGTTGGGTTGGGGAGGGGGGATGTTCTTTGGCAATTTAGTTTCTGCAAAATATCATTAAAGAGCACCTACTACTGAGTCAAAGGCAATCTGTTGGGCATTGACTATGGACTTGCAGCATGTAAAAAATTTAGTGTGAGCAAACCGAAAGAATTGGGAAGAGAGGACAAGGCTGGCTCGAGGAAGGTGGCTGAAGCAAGTGGGAAACATAAAAGTGAAGATCCTCTTCCATTCTTGAGGAAGCCATCTAGAAATGACAAATTTGGAATTGGGAGTGGGACTAGAAATACAATTCAACCACTAAAAAAGAGGGAAACTTCAAATGTCGGTCCTGTTACCACCTAAGTTATACTTAGTTGGATTATCAACAAGCCGCTGAAGATTGAACAAGTCAATTGTTCAGTATCAGTGTTTAGAAGTCCATGTAGGCCATTTTTCGCCCCTTTTTTCAATTTTTGCATGTTCATACCTCCTTTGGGGAATTATAATAAGATGATGTAGCATGATGGCTTTTTGTAAAAGGCCTGGTCTTCTTGAGACTTGGTCATTAGTCCGATTACTCTAGAGTGTTTTTTCCTTGTTAATTATATATCGCTTTTCAACGACTTATAATTTTCGAGTTTTTCACACAATTCTCCAAAGCTGGAGTAGTTGTCTTGGTGATTAGGTCTTAGGGGGTTATTAAAGTCTAGTGTCAATGTATATTACCATGCTAGTCATTATTTTCGAGTCATATGAACATGCGCTAAGTCCCCTCTAGGTGTTTTTAATTTTCCACTAAAATAAAATTTTCCCATTAAAAACAAGATAATTTAATTGTAAAAATTAAAAAAGGCATAAAAGTGGTACTAGGGGATGGAATTTGCCATGGGGGTGCTCGGTTTCTAACTTAGAGCATCCACTTTAACCATGTACCCACATTTGAGAGTAAAATTAATGATTATTTATCACTTAATTTCATTTTCTCTTGAAAAAGCCAAAAAAGACAAATTAATGGAAAATCAGGATCCCATAAATCAGGGAAGTTTGTCCTAGACATGTGCTAGTCCTTTGTAGTGGTGGCGATTTGATTGAGTTGGAAGGGATCCAAGGTTATTGGATTGAGAATTAGATTGAGATCCTCTCTCAAAGGTGGCGCATTTCCCAAGGAGGGGCGCACTTCATGAAGGGTAGCGCGTGTTACCGGTTGAAATGGCATGCCTAGCCACCGCTAAGCATATGTGGGAAAATTGACCACTGTCACCTTAGTCACTTGTCCCCAACTACTTCGGAAGTCGAAACCTCCTAGGGGAGAGCCTTATTACAACTCTGTAAAGACACTAAAACACCAAATTGTTCTCTTTCGAGGACGTTAGTGACCAGTTCCTTATTGGAGTCAAATCATAAGAGAAATGGCTCACTACGTGGCTTTATGAAACTGGCTAAATACAATGGAACGATCACTATGTAAGTAAGGAAATGCCAAAATGTCAAGTGACCAAGTAATGCAATGTGTCAAACCATAAAACCAATACTGTTCACAAAGTCGTATGTTAATGTCATATCGTCAGTTTTAAGCACAAGCATAGCAGAGTGCTAGTGTTATGGTAAGTTGATAATTCAGGCTTTCAAAATATTAGTACATGCAGAACGTGTGTAAGTAAAGTACTAAACAAGTTTACCACAACACCAGTCCTGGCCGTATGTCAATGAGTGCTACAGTTAATAATAGCATTAGCACATCATTATGAAACATTATAAATGTCAGATATGCATCTTAAAACTTGACAACAGTAGTCATCATCATATTACAAGAAATAACCACCATTTGTTATGTGTTAAGACAGCAGTATGTTTCAGTCATTACTAGTATGCGGCAGTATGGATAACACATGTCACTCATTCATTGCAAATGCTTTCGAATGTAGGAGTTATACATAAATAGACCGTTAGTTCCAGACGCTATATGATCCTAGCAAAATCTATTAGCAGCTGAAAATAAAATGTTTCAGGTCTCAAGTGTTTGGGTAAGCATAGATGCATGAAGTAGTAGGTTAGTCCTCCATCCAATGACAAACATAAATAATATATGAAAATTACTAACCCTTTGTTGGTGTGTGCAGAGGTTATAAGATATGAAATGGGAGGGCTGCCACTGTAAGGGAAACCCTTAAGGTTAAATGTTGAGGAGTAAGACTTAGGACAGGCTCAAAGGTAGACCCAAGAGAGGGAAGAGGCCTTCGGGGAATGGAAAAAGGTGAAGCGAAGGATAGGCTAGGGAAGGGTTCGAGATAATGGAAACAGACTAGGAGGGAGCCACGATGGGGGGTATAAGGGCTTACCAACTGCCTGCAGGGTGACCGAGGGGTAGAATGGTGTCTTGGAGGACTGTTTAGGGAACAACGAGGGTGTTGGGGTAGCTTAGGGAGTGGAAAGGGCAGAGCGAGGCCTAGTGAAGAGGGTAGCAAGGGTTATGGAGGTTTAGAGAATGGCAAAAGGTTGAAGCGAGGGTGCCAACAGGCTGCTGTAGCAGCTGGGTAGGATAATGGGCTGCTGTAGCAGTAGGTGGAGGCAGCTGAGGGTGTTGAGGGAGGTGGAAAGGTTACTAGGGAGGGTAGTGAGGGTAGGAGAGTGTACTAGAGGTTGTTGGTGTGTGCAAAGGTTATAAGATATGAAATGGGAGGGCTTCCACTATAAGGGCAACCCTTAAGGTTGGATGTTGAGGAGTAAGACTTAGGACCGGCTCAAAGGTAGACCTGAGAGAGGGAAGAGGCCTTCAGGGAATGGAAAAAGGTGAAGCGAAGGCTAGGCTAGGAAAGGGTTTGAGGTAATGGAAAAGGACTAGGAGGGAGCCACGATGGGGGGTATAAGGGCTTACCTGCTGGCTGTAGGGTGACCGAGGGGTAGAATGGTGTCTTGGAGGACTGTTTAGGGAACAACGAGGGTGTTGGGGTAGCTTAGGGAGTGGAAAGGGCAGAGCGAGGCCTAGTGAAGAGGCTAGCAAGGGTTATGGAGGTTTAGAGAATGGGAAAAAGGCTGAAGTGAGGGTCCCAGCAGGCTGCTGTAGCAACTTGGGTAGGATAATGGGCTGCTGTAGCAGCAGGTGGAGGCAGTCGAGGGTGTTGAGGGAGGTGGCAAGGCTACTAGGGAAGGTAGCGAGGGTAGGAGAGTGTACTAGAGGCAGCAGCGAGGGTTATCAAGGAGCAGCGAAGGTAGTTGTGGGAAGCCTAACAAATTGTTAGAGTCTACGTTAGGGGGGAAGCGAGGGTTTTGGGTGAGCTAACCCTAACCTAAAAACTAACCTAGCGACTGACTTAAGAACTAACCTAAACCTAAACCTAAACCAAGACTAGGACTAAGCTTTGGAGTATGAGAAATGTGAAAACCTAAGGGAAACCCTACCCTAGCACAAGCCCTACCCAACCTAGGGCTTCTATGGAGGATGGCTAACCTAGCGAGGAAGGGTCCTAGGTCAAGCAACTAGCCTAGAAAAAACTAAGGAGAAACCCTAGGGCACCCTCACAAGGAGACGCACCGTTGTTTTCTAAGGTGATAAGAAGGAAGGTAATGGCCTATCCTACGACAAAGTGCAACTCTAAGGCTACCACTAAGACTAAGACATGCACATCCACCGACATCCAAACAAAAAGGTAAGAAACCTGACCTCCTTGTGCTTGTGTTCATCCAACAAATCGAAGCATCACCAAAAGCAAAGATTCACCAAAGAATTACCAGGAAATAGCTTGCATTAACCAGAAAACTTCCTCAAGAGAAGCACATCCATCCAAAGAAACCCTAACAGGGGTAAAACAAATGCATAGTATATTATCCCATAAGTTCTTTTTTTAAAAATGAAAGTGAGGAGATCTATTTATATGATCTCACATTCACCTTTTACAAAATATCCAGGCCTACATGCCTTAAAATAAGTCAACTTGAAATTATAAAATGCCAACTGAAAATTAAAAGAAAACAATAATAAAATATGGCCTAAGGTAGGCTCAATGTGGGCTACCAGGGCTATTTGTACCCCTAGGTGCCAAAACATGCTCAAATAAGCGAATCACTCAGAAGGAAAGGCTGGAGTGAGCTGGAGGGAGGGCGTTATACCCCATCTAACTTTAGAACGCTGTAAAATCTCTCAACGCCCTCCTCAAAGCATGAAAAGGCCTGGGATGGAGGGTGGCTTTCCTCTGAGTAGATAAGGCCAGGGAGAGTAGGAACCCATTGACTGAAGGGCCGAGAGGGTATCCTAAGTGGCTGTGAAGGGAGACAAATGTCTCACAGCTGAAGCAGAGGCCACCAGAGCACATAAACAGGATATGGATCCATGTGACCCAGTGGTCAACCCTTAGGGGCCTGGGACACCAACCTCGAGGTTAAAAACCCCAATAAAGGGCACTCATCAGTGCCATTTGTTGTCTGTCGATTGCACACCAGCAGCAGAAATCTTCCGAAAGTTGTCTCCTCACTTGAGAAAGTGGGAGAAGTCTGACCTTGGGGGCAAGCACAGAGCCAGGTACTGTCACCTACTCCTAGCTCCTCTGTTTAGGCTAACTCCTAACGAAGCCAAGGGGGGTAGTCCCTACAAAAGAGTTTCTATGGCTCTTAAGTTGTTAAAGTGTTTTAATGGTTACGGATGCGGATGGGTGTTGTTTAGGAGTTATTGTGATCTAAATATGTTTTTTTATTATGAATTCGACACATAAGACAGAGTAATCCACATTGCTATCACGAGAATTAAAAGATAAACAATAATTCAAGACTTTATAAAATAATGATGCATTCACAGATAAGAATTTAAATATGCCAAAGACAAGTGATCCAGATATAACAATCAAGCATAGATTAAAAGATTAGTGCCTTATGGAGTCAAAGCTCTGCAATGCTTTAAGAAATAAATCCAAGTCCTGAAATAAAGCTAGTGGATGTAACGTTGTGCAAGTGCTCTTGGTATATTTTAAATATTTTAAATGATTTTGCTTATGGTGTCAACGAAGGGTTTTCAATAGCTGGGAAAATGTTCCAAGTTAATCTGTTGGAGACATGACGATCCACCCAGTATATCCCAGGCTGGTACTGCGAAGATTGATCAGCTAGCTGAGAAGCTTAGACAACAGGGAGTTCCGACGCCTCTACTAAGAAGAACTTAAGAAATCTTCTACAACGCCGGTGCGTTGGTTATGGGTTTAAGTTTTATTATGTTTCTCTTATGCGAACTTAGCAAGTCCTTTCACCGTTCTGAGTACGAGCCCAACCCGAAAGTCGGCAGAGCATACTAGGTGAAGGATGATCAACGAAGTTGATTAATTATGGGAAAGTGAGTTGCAAATTTTAATTAAGTAGATTAATTAAAACTCTCCGACAGAGAGCTCTCTTGACCTTCTCTTATGACAAAGGTTCAAGAGACTTAATTAAACTAAATGCCTAATGCAAGGGGAATGCAAACTAGCTATGCTCTCCGATAGAGAGTGCTCTTGACTTGGGTTATTACAAGTTCAAGAGACTTAGTTAATTAATTGATTTAAACTTAAGAAAAAGAAAGCTAAACTACCCAAGAGTCTCTTTCAGGTTTTTTAGGCTCTAATCGGGAAAGCATGGGGGTAAGTAAATAAATAAAGAAACCTTTCTATTTTATGCAAGATGAACCTTCAGAAATAAACTATCTAACTTCAATAAAAGAAACAAAACTTTAACAATTTGAAACTATTCTATCCTATTCTACCTTTAACAAATTATTGAACAAATATGCAAGCATGAAAAATGGACGATACAAGCTTCCCCCAAATGGGGGGAGAGGGGTGTGGGAGCTGTAATCCCACTCGCTCTTTATTAACTTTTTTACAATATTTTTGATGTGTTTTGCCTCTTCTTGAATGAGCAAGGTGAGAAAGGGAAAGAAAGAAGAGGGAGGTGTTTTGGTCTTTTTCGCTCTTTGTTTACACCTTTGCTTACTTATGGCCTTTAGGCTCTTTTTGACTTCCCTGAAAACAAGAGCTTTGAACACTAACTTGTTATATGTTAGTCCAAAAAATGAAACAAAACTAGATCTATAAATTAACTCTAACGAAACCAAACTTCTACAATGAAACCGGAGGAAAGTAGATAAAAGAAGCTACGAAAAGGAGAAGAAAAAAGGGAAAAAAGAGGGCTGAAACAAAGGCAAAGAAGGGCTGCAAAAGAAGGCAAAAGAAGGCTGCAAAAGAAGAGAAGGAAGGCTGCAAACTAAGGCCAAAAGAGGGCTGCAAATTACAAGAAGAAAGAGCAAAAGAGGGCAGTGAAAGAGGCAAAGAAAGAGGCTGCAAACTAAAGTGAAAGAAGGCTGCAAACCAGGAAAGAGGACAGCCAACAAGGGCATACGGTTTGGTGAAAGATAAGTCACTTAACCCCAAACCTTGCCTAACCCAAAAAATCAGAAATTTTTTACTTCGAAAGATGAATAAAAGTAAGGAGAAAATGGTCAAACCTGTGGATCTTTTAAAGACACTTGGATCTTGTATAGCATGCAATTATTGGAAATTTGTACTTGACTCCAAGAGAAGAAGATGCAGCTGAGCTCGAACTTCTGCTTGGTTGGATGAAATGATCTGCAAAATAACAACTCATAGACTTGCCAAACAAAGGATTAGATCATGTATTGTTCACAGATTGAAATAAAGAAGTAGCATGAAATATAACTGAATAAAACAATGCTCTTTTTCAATTTCTAAAAGTAAATCAATAAACAGATAACTTGCAAACCACAAATACCTGTTCTTATGTGCTTACAAAAGCCTTCTAAAGCATAGATTCATAATCTCAAATAGACAAGAAAGAGAAGAATTAAAACAACATCACCTCATCCATCAAGTGTAATCATCCACAATATCACACCACATGAGCCTCCAAAGCCTTAATTTTAGTCCAATGGTTGCATGAAAGCAACAAGCATTTACAAAGTTTCACCAGAGTTTCTCTACACCAAATATCCACCTTGATAGAGCTGCAAGAGCCTCTATTTATACAATGAAAGCAACCTAAAACCCTAAAACCAAAAACC
This sequence comes from Pseudotsuga menziesii, assembly GCA_001517045.1. Lineage (NCBI taxonomy): Eukaryota > Viridiplantae > Streptophyta > Pinopsida > Pinales > Pinaceae > Pseudotsuga > Pseudotsuga menziesii. Next base: position 524,081 of record LPNX010648600.1, read on the forward strand.
CTGACCTAACCGGCTCGGGACATAACTAAGAGCCCAAACCTAAAGATGAAGAGTTAAGAGTGAGGGGAGGCCTTCACCCAGGCAAGGTGCCCCCACTCCAACCCTAATCACTGAAAACCAAGCCCTGATGAAGCCACACGTGTGAAGACGTCCTCTTGAGGAGAGAGGGGCGTGAGCTTGAAGGAAGAGGCGCAGGCTAGGTTTGGAGGAGCCATAGGCTAGGTATGGAGGAGCCAATACCTAGAGATCATCAGTACAAGTCCCAGTTAAACCTCGATCAAATCACCCGGTAAATGAGCAAGCTCCAACTCACCCAAGCATGGTCATCACTGAAGGAGGCGAATTGGCCAAGCGGACGAGGACTCAATGCTCATTGAATGCTGACTGAAGCCGAGTTCTGTTAACTCCAATCATCATTAATGCTCGATGCCATGTCATTCTGCATTTCATTTCGCTGAAGTCGGATTAATTTGGAGATATTTGGATTTTCTCCAAAATAATCATTTTTATTAATTAATGAATATTTTCTCCAAAACTGACTTTTTGAGAAAAAATGAGTTATGTGGCCGAATGATGATCTGAAACTTGGTGCTAGCTGGCTTGTTGGTCATGAATGATTTTTGGCTTAAGGTTAGAGCCTTCAATCACTAAATTCGGGTTTCGGATGACCGACTTATTACAAATTGAATTTTTCCATTTAAATTATGGAAAAATTTAATTAAAAACTTAGGAAAAATTAAAAAATAAACAAAATAAAAAAAATAAAATTTTGACGTGTCCTGTAAAACTTTTTTGGAATTTTTTCTAAGGGTCCTAGTGACTTAGGACATGACCATAGTCTATTCTAACAATGTCTAGTAGGTTTATATATACTTACTACTTAGTTAGGCTCTAATAACCCCCCAAGGCCCAGAATTCAAAATCGGGCATTCTAGCTTTGGAGAAAGCAGGAGAAAACCTCGTCAATTATACTCGGCTATAGGCAAAGCATAATTGTCAAGGGAAAAAAACTCCCTGGAATACCTTAGTTGAAATTCTACGTCTTAAGAGACCGAACCACTCAAAACATCCTACTAGCACATTTTATTACAAACCCCGTGGGGCCATGGTCATAATTATTCAAAACAAAAACTGACTAGCCAAAACTGGCTAGACATAAAGGTAGATCATCTGATACACTGGAAACAAACATTTATCATGTTTGTCAACTGGCGGCTCCTTAGTTAATCCAACTATGGTACAAAAAAGTTGGCAACACCATTAAGCCATTATACCCCTAAAGGATGACCAAAGGGCCCAACCATGACTACCATTGCTCGATAAAACCCCTCCTGCTTGAACAAATTGGCCCTCTCTCCCTGGGGTACACCTGAAGGTGCGTTGGGTACAGGTGCATCGTAACAGGGCGCATCTCTTATTGGCAGTTTGCCACTTCATGAACAGAGGGTGCCCAACCTCACCTGAGGTGGCACATAACTCCCTAGAACCACTCAAGATCACTGCTTTACTTTTAAGATTCTCTCAACACTTGGCAAGTCGCCTTCTTGAAGCTAATGCACCCTCTTAGGCTCTCTTTTGCTATAAAAGCAAGGCACTCTTCCTCTTTCAAGCTAGTTAGAGCTTTTGGGAGAAAGGCTTGCTGGTTGTAATAGATTTTTGTAGAGGCTTGTTGGTTGGAATAGATTTTTTTAGTATTATTTTGTTGGAATAAGAGACTTCAAGTGGTCAAAATGGTATCGTGCTTCATTGGATGGATCATCATTGCTATGTTTTATTGAGGTAATTTGTACCTTTTTTTTGTCTTGCTAAGTTGCTTCTAATTTTCTTGTGAATTTGGCCTTAGAATGACTACTACTAGTCAATGGTAAAGAGCTTGTAAGTTAGTTTACTTAGTTCTTTTGTTTATGTATGCCTAGAGATGAAAATTTGACATGTTTAATAAGTTTTAATGATGTTTTAGTCTCTTTCTTATGTAATACCAGATCCCAAGGGTGTTGTTACAAGTACTTGATTAGTTATAGCTTTCCTAGCTTACAGAGGGTGCAGATTTAGCTTGTATCTTCCATCCCCTTCAAGCATTTCCAAGAGGCATAGTCCCCCACCAAAAGGCTTCTTTGTTGCCAAGGCCTTAATGATAGTTTTGGTTAAGCTATACTAAGTAAGGCTTAAGGGGGGGTGTTAGAGCATAATCCACCTTACTACCATAGTCTTAGACCTTAGGCACATTTCATTTTCATTTATGCAGTGATTCCATGGTTTAGACTTAGGGAAATTGGCATTTACTCACAGTTGAGGCGCTCTTGGTTGATCATTCTGCACAATTGAGGTGCTCCAGGTTGATCATTCAGACAACCCATGCTTCGACATTGATTACAGTCAACCAGCATCGCCCCCCATCCCCAATTTCAGGGATTTTGTTTGACTTGAGGCACTAGTGTTTGGTTTAGGTGGTTTTTGGCCTTTCTTGGGAATTTATTGCCCTCCTAGAGCCACTCTCACTCACCCATTTGCTCACCCACACCTGTCATACCTCCATTTATGTTTCAGCATGCCTTGCCCACATTCACACATGCATTCGTGACCGTTTGGGATGATTAGGAGGCTCATTGGTCCACCTAGGGGGGTTTGAGGGTCAAATCTTGAGCTGACACTTGTATGCATCTAGATGGCCTCCAAGGCCTCACGATTTTTCCCTATTGTACTATATACCTGATCCAGACAGAGTTACATGTTGGACAATCATAATAATATCTGTTATTGACCTCGTGTGTATACATTTTTCAGTCTTTCAGCTATTTTGTGCATGTTTTGTAAACAATATCGAATTGTGAGAGTTTCTTTGGCTCCTAGATCTAGCTGTGAATAGTTTCTCACACACCCACATTGTTTTTGATGCAGCTGTTGGAATTTGTGCAACTTCAGAAGCTATTCTATTGCACTTGTATTGTACCTCTTATGGGAGTTGAACTTGTTGTACAAAACCTAGAAAGAACAATGTAAAACTTGTGGTGAAAAGCCAACAATAAAAAGAAATAAAATAAAATTATAAAAGGGTTTTTATTGCTCCCCCAAGGGAGAAGTCGACCCTAGTAATTTTCTTAGTGGAAAACAATATAAATAAGAGGTGCCCCTCATTATTTCACACAACAACAACACAACAACTCAAAGAAGTGCGTAGTTTTCTGGGAGAGAGAGAAGTTCGCCTACACCGCAGAAGCAGACTGTTTTCAGGGTTTCAATCTTTGGAAAGCATTTCCATATTTTTCTTTTTCTTTCTTCATTGTACTCTGATCTCAGAATTATTATCTCTAGACAAAGGTTGTTGGGTTTTCTCCCATTTCGGTTTCCCAGGTGAAAAATACTCGTGTTATTGTTCTGTGCTTTGTCTATCTTCTAGTGATCCTATTGAGAAATGCAATTAATAAATACTGCTATAATCTTAAGAAAAGTTAACATGGTATTAGAGCAGTGCTAGAAGAAGCCATTGTTGGAACTCTGCCAGAAACCTGTTGGAACTAGGGTTTCATCTTTGAAGGTCTTCACTCAACCTTTTGGCAGAAAAGGACCCTTAGGAATTTCACTCTAAGGAGGGCACATCTTTTGGTGAAGACATACTTCAATTCTGAGAATTTTAAAATTTTGACCTAATTCTGCAGCTGCAACAAAAATTAGGGTTTTAGTTTTTTGACCTACTGCCTCCACAGTTTTGGCTCGACTTTACCTTTTCTCAGCTCACCTCTCTAGGGCACATTTATCTGTGGAGTCAGTTTTCCATAACTCCAACCTTCAGTTTTGACCTAGTCTCTACTAGGGTTTTAGATCCAGATCTGCAGTCAAGATGATTGGTATGAAGGTTGAAGATCGTTTGGAAGGGGCTTCCAACTTCATCCCTTGGAAGTCTAGTGTTCTTCTACTAGAAGAAAATGACCTATTATAGTGGGTAAATGCAAAGGTCCCAGAATCAGAAACCGAAGAAGACAAATCTCACTGAAGCAAGAATGATGCCAAAGCAAAAAGAATTTTGGTGGACTCAGTTAGAGACCACTTGGTTCCTCAGATCTCAGAAAAGACGATAGCGAGGAAGATGTTCAAAACCTTGAAGAAGCTATTTGAGCACGGTAATATCAATGTGATTCTCACATTGAGGAATAAACTATCGAATATGAAGATGACGAATTCTAAGAATATTGCCTCATATTTCATGAGGATCACTGAGCTCCGGGACAAGATAAAGTCCAGTGGAGACAATCTTGAAGAAAAGGATCTCGTTATGACCACCTTAAATGGTCTCCCACCATCTTGTGAGTCTTTCATCCAAACTATAAGTGGTCGAACCGAGTTGCCCAAATTTGATAAGCTATGGGCAGAATGCACTCAGAAAGAAACAAGAATCAGAGCATGCCAAAGACTTCATGGCACTCAACCTGAGGAGAACCAAGCACTCATATCTCATGCCAAGAAAGACAAGGGAAGAAGAAGGAAGTCCTTCAATCACAAGCACCAAGATAAGAGATCAAGTCCTCCCCCAGATTAGAAGAAACAAGAGAAGAAGGATTTTTCTCAGATACAGTGCTATAGGGGCAAGAAATATGGTCATTATGCCAGTAGCTACCGAAGTTCAATCAAAAGGAAGCACGAAGCTTCAACTGCTGATGTAGAAGAAGACCCTCCTCACAAGGACCCAGGGAAGGATGATTCTTCAGAGTTCTTCTTCTAGGAAATGATATAAAGATCTAGACTGTGACGATCGTCAAGCAAGCATATGAAGATCAATGGACTCTGATAGTGGGAGCCCACCCATAAAACTACAAAAGATAAGTATTTGATTTTACATGCTCTAGTAGATTAGATCTGTTTGTTTTTGAATATGTTTTACACAAATCTACATTTTTAAATTCAGGTAGTTAACAAGTAGGCTCATGTAGTATTTTCTATGCACATTATTCCTTAAATATCCTGTCACGCTGCACAACCCATCTAGGATGACAACTCCTTTATAACATACTAGAGTAGTATGCACTCTTAATGGTATGCTATAATGGAGACCATAAGCATCCAGATAATGGCCTTACGTGTGTTGTGTCGAAGCATTGACTTAAACGTTGTCTGAATTATTTTTTTAATACATTGATTATGAAATACTGCTAACCATCTGACGGGATTTGACTTTTAGGGTATGCCATGATCTACAAGGACAAGTGATCCCATTGATATAAGGATGGAACAGAAGCAGAAAGCCTCTAGAAGCATGCATTATGGCTATCAGACCCAGAATAATCTCATGCAGAGATTTGGTGATCAGAAGTGGAAAGCTTCTACGAATGTCGGTCTAGCTGCTTCTTCAACAAGATTTACTCAACAAACTTCTGAGAGACAGAGGGAGTTACCCCTCAAAGACAAGGATTCTAATCTATTACATATGATAGAAACCTGGCGACACTGATGTGGTGACTTGAACAAGACAATTACTTGATGAACGTGGTTGTCACCAGGATGGATAATTACTTTCCCGTCTACATTCACGTGCCCAAGTTAGAACCTTCAGGCAAGGAGGAAACATTCGTGGGATATTGCAAGTCTTCAAAGGATTACAGAATATACATCCCAGGATCGATTCAAATCGAAGTCGTGCAAGATGTAACCTTTGAAAAAGAAATGGCTATCCGAAAAAGAAGAGGATCAGATATGGAGATCAATGACGATGAAGAGATGAGATCATCTTCCCCTCCAAAAATTAAGAGGGAATCTGAAGAAATGAATAAACCGATCAGTTCCATTGATCTCGTTGAGCCAAATAATGCTCCCATAGATATGGCAGTAAGCCGGAAAAGACCCAGATGGGCACAACCGATTTTGCAGAATGTAGAGGAGCATGAAGCTCTGCATGGAGCAGATGGGAGCATTGAAAAATACAAGGCCAAAGGGTTCTCTCAGAAAGAGGGAGTATTGATCCGGATTTATGTGTGAACGAAATGAAAGAACATATACAGAATCATAATAACAGACATTTTGCACATATAACAGAGATACAGTAAACACATATTCTATTAAATGGCGAAAATAGAACAGACTGTAATACAATTGCTAGAATGGTGGTAGCTATCTCTGAGAAGAGATGTGGCCGCTACGCTCATTCGTGCCAAGATGAATACAAAATGAGGCCAAAGGGGCCTATTTATAATAAAAATGAGGTGAGAACCCCAAAAGTCCCAAAACGTAACCCTAGAAGATGAACCGTCATAAAGTTTGCGGCCCCATGGTGGTAAGTTGAACAGTCAACTTCCCGGGGTCATAACTTTTGCATACGATCTCCGATTTGGGCGTTCGAGAACTCGTTGGAAAGGTTGGTCTAAGCTTTACAACTTTTGGTCGGCCAAATGTATGCCGATGGCAACCATTTGGCCCCGAATCTCCAAAAAACGTCGTTTAAGGCCTCAAAACGGCCCCGGAAGTTTAGGACTCGAAAAACTGCCGAAAAATAACTAGGAAACTGCCACAATGAACAATTGTTTTGAGCCAGTGGAATAGGTGGGTGGCCACCGATCTCCATCTGGATCAAGTATATTATGATGAGACATTTGCTAGTGTGGCTCGAATACTTCCATCAGATCAATCATTGTTATTACTTCAACTATGAGATGGATGTTGTATTAGATGGATGTCAAGACAACCTTTCTCAATGACATTGTTGATACATTACTTCTTGGGATTAGAAGTATGGCAGAAGCAGAAGGAGATTTTCCTAGGTCAAGGAAAATACACCATAGATATACTGAAAAGATTCGAAATGTTCGACTGCAAGTTCATAGCTACTTCGATGGATGCAAATTTGAAGAAGCTGAGAGATTTTGCTTCAAATTCAAATTTGATCAATCCCACCATGTATCGCCAGTTGATTGGTTCCTTGATGTATCTGGAAAACACCAGACCAAGTATTTGTTTTGCTGTGAATGCCCTCAGTCAGTTCATGTGCGAACCGAGGCAGAGTCACTACGCTGCTGCAAAACATGTGCTCAGATACTTACGTGGCATTGTGGGATATGATCTACACGATAGAATTTAGATTGTGACTTGAGATTGCAAGGGTTTACAGACTTAGATTGGTCCGGATGCACTACAGATAGGAAGAGCACTTCAGGATGTTGTTTCAGTTTGAGTTCTACAGTAATTTCCTAGTACAATAGGAAGCAGAAATCGGTAGCTCTCAGTACTGCAGAGGCCGAGTATATGACTGCAAGTTCAACAACATGAGAAGCAGTTGGGCTTCGTAAACTTCTTGCAGGATTGTTTGGCCAGATTCTAGAGCCAACCGTGATTCACCATGATAACCAGAGTTGTGTGTAGATGTTAGTGAATCGATTATTTCACGATAAGTCGAAGCACATAGAGATTCAGTATCACTTTAGACACGATATGGTGCAAAAAGGTGCGGTTGAGCTCCAGTATATTTTGACAGACGACCAGACTGCAAATGTTCACACCAAGCCTCTTCCTAGGATGAAGCTTGAATACTTTCGTGGAAGACTTGGAGTAGAAGAGAACATATCCCTCCTTGAGTGGGAGAGATGACTGAGAGACATTTACCATACTTTTGCCCAGGTGCCTCTGCTCGTCCAGGTTCTCAGCCAGGTATCGTGAAATCCCATCGGCAGATGAGACAAACAGGTAGTAGATGGTTAGGTTCACATAGGTGCCTCTGCTCATCTAGGTACTCAGCCAGGTATGGGAGAAATCCCATCGGTAGATGAGTCGGACAGGTAGTAGATGGTCGTGTGATTACACAGGTACCTCTACTCGTTCAGGTTCTCAGCCAAGTATGGGAGTACCCCATCGGCAGATGAGACGAACAGGTAGTAGATGGTCGTGCATGCGTGCTCATCCAGGATCTCTAGTCAAATATGGAAGTATTCCATCGGTAATAGAGATGGATAGGTAACAAAATATTTTCTCTCAGACATCGAGATAGAACAAATTCATAAAGACAACCTTCAATACGTTTAGAGATGATAGAGACAGTATAAATGTACAGATGAAACCCAGATGATCATGATGCTGATGAAAACAGAGGAATAACTTCCTTGTTGAGAGGGAGTGTTGGAATTTGTGCAACTTCATAAGCTATTCTATTGTACTTGTATTGTACCTCCTACTAGACTTGAACTTGTCGTACAAACCCTAGAAAGAACAATGTAAACCTTGGGGTGAAAAGCCAACAATAAAAAGAAATAAAATAAAATTATAAAAAGGTTTTTATTGCTCCCCCAAGAGAGAAGTTGGCCCCAATAATTTTCCTAGTGGAAAACAATATAAATAAGAGGCGCCCCTCCTCATTATTTCACACAATAGAAACACAACAGCTCAGAGAAGTGCACAATTTTCTGGGAGAGAGAGAGGTTCGCCTACACTACAGAAGAAGACTTTTTTCAAGGTTTCCATCTTTGGAAAGCATTTCGATATTTTTCTTTTTCTCTCTTCATTGTACTCTGATCTCAGAATTATTATCTCTAGACGAAGGTTGCTGGATTTTCTCTCATTTGGGTTTCCCAGGTGAAAAATACTTGTGTTATTGTTCTGTGCTTTGTCTATCTTCTAGTGACCCTATTGAGAAATGCAATTAAGATATACTGCTACAATCTTAAGAAAATCTAACAAAAGCCAACTGTTCGGTTGAATCGCAGCGGTGCATAGCTAACAGAACGAGGCCTTGGTAAAGTTTTAAGGATTTTATGTGCAATGTGTTTGCTTGGTTAGATGCAAGAAATTAATTAGTGCGCATTCCTGCTTTTGATTATCCCAAAGCTCAGGGCAAACCTGCGATGGGCAAGAGCATACACCGGAATGGCAAATTGTTGATTCAAATTTGGTATTGTAAGACAAGAAAAGTAAAAGCGGTGAGACTAATTACTACGACAAGGAATATCTTTTCCCCAACGAGCAAGCTCTTTGGGTAATTCGATAGATCAATGCTGGGTTAGTATTACTTTTCACAACCAAAATAGGAAAATGATGCCTCAAAGGAAAATAAATTACAATAAAACTACACTACTTCCTATGGCAAGGAATATCTTTTCCCCAACAAGCAAGCTCTTTGGGTAATTCGATAAAGCAATGCCGGATTAGTTCTACAAACAAAAGTAAAGATTTTATTGATTGCGTTATAATCAAACTAAAACTAAACTTAATCTAAAAACTTGCAAAAAGTAAATAATCACACGATGGGCAGATACAGGCTTCCCCCAAATGGGGGAAGGGGGTTGTGGGAGCCGTAATCCCACTTGCATTTTATTGATGATTACGTACAATGCTTAAAAGAAAAAGAAATGCCTTTTGACCCTTGAAGAATAGGTCAAAAAGGCTTACAAATTTGGTTAGGGAAGAAAGGGAATGGAGGAGGGGGATGGATGGATCGTAGGTGCTTTGGATGGCCCAAAACTTGATTTTTCGACAGCACCTCTCTCTCTTTTTTTCTCAGATCTGCTAAAAACCAGTTAGCTAATATGATTAGAAGATGGCGGTATGCACAAAAAACCAATAAAATTTTTAAGTTTTGGTACTTAGAAAAAATTTGGAAAAAATTTATGAGTGTAAATACCAAAACAACAAGCCTAGATCTAGTTAAATAATGAAGCTTTGAACGTGTTTCTAGATCTATCTATTCTAACATGCTAAAACAAGTAGATTTGAATGAACAAAGCTTTAACGAGCTAGATCTACTTAATTAGCACATTCAGAACAATGTAATCGAAAAGAAAGGAGAATTGGGGTTTGAAGAGATGAATGGAACACTTGAAGCCTTGCTTGATCTTTCTATGATGACTTTGGAAACCCTGCACAATAGAATTAGTCTTGTAAAAATGGCGAAGAAAAGAGAAGAGACAACTGAGTTCCAATCCTCCTTAGAATTCGTGATCTCCAAAACTATGAGAACACTCTTGTACAAGAATGATTAGATCTAGTGTGTTTGAAAACAAGAAACAAAAAAGAGCCTAAATACAACTGAGTATAGTTGGCTACTCTCCTATCTCTTAAAATCAAAGCACAAGTAAACAAGTTAACAACCGTAAATGCTTATTCTATGTGTTTTAGAATAACCCTCTAAGCTAGATCCATCATCGATCTCAACAAAGGAAATCAAAGCTTTACAATATCACCTCATAACATAAGCATTCATCCAATGGCACAAGGTAGACCGCCAAAGTCTTCAACTTTATTAATCAAAATAGCATCAGCATTACAACAAGCAAAGGTTCTTTGCATCCCTCTCAAATGAGGAAGAAGGCCTCGCTTAAATAGAAAAAGAGAGACCCAAGGGGGCCTCACCAACAATGAAGATCAACCCAGAGTGTAATTGAGTTGAACTGAGCTTGGAATGAGTTGAACAGAGGAGGTTATTTACATCTCTCTCACCAAACTCTACCAACCTGCCAACACACTCCAAAATCTCACCATCCTTCCCACATGTGCAAGCTTCCAACTCCTCACGCGAATGTACAGACTCACGTCATCCTCCATATCTCATGAAACCATGCGATATACCACACTAACACATAATGTTTAAAAAAAAATATACCTTGGTTTTTTAAAACTTACATGGGGAGGGGTCCACCCTCACCCACTCTAGCGCAGCCTTCACCTTGGTTTAGCGTGAGTGCTTTCACTTTGACGTCACCCTCGTACTTTGAAACCAATTGCATGCATTGGAAATACACATGATACACCATGGCTTGATTTTAAATTTCTATGTGTAGAGGGGTCCCTTCAATCCCATTCATCACCTTCACATTAGCTCTAGCTTAATGTTGATGTCACCCTCCTCATTAAACTTATTCATAACCATTCTTTTTATCCAAATTTTGACTTGCCATTATGTGGAAGAGGGTTGTATGGCATGATGAACCCACCTCCATGTCACTCATCTATTTTTTTAAATGATTTTTTACTTCTTACTTTTTTGGCTTTGGTGCATTTTCTCATAATTTAGCATTTAAATGCCATTTTGATGCTCTGTTAGGCAAATAATGCTTTTTGGGGTGTTTTAGCTGCTCGAAACATGGTGAAAGTGGCCATCGGGGTAAAGATGCTGCTCTGAGCTGGAAATGAGCCCAACCACGCCAAAAACGGACTCCAGATCACACTTTTTTTACATTTTGAATTTTTCCATTTACACCATTAAAAAAGGCTTAAAAACGAAAAAAATATTTTTTCTCGGAATTAGACGAAACTCTAGGGGGACCTAGTACATGTCCATACAATTCAAAAACAATGCCTAACACGCTTATATACATCGACACATGAACAAGGCCTAACCACCGAGACGAAAATTCCAGCTTTGGAGGAGCGGTGAAAAACTCGAAAATTGTACATTGCTTATTCAGCATTGCATAATTTACAAGGGAAAAAACACACTTTGGAATAATCGGATTGATAGCCCAGTCCTAGGAAGCCAAGTCCTTTACAAAAAGTTTGCCGTGTTAGAGCATTTATTACAACGCCCCCAAGGGGTATGAACATGCAGTTTATTTAAAAAAATGGACCACAACTGGTCCTTATGTAACCATGGAACTTCTGAGCACTGACAATGAACAATTGACTTGTTCAATACTCCGGCGGCTCACTAGAAATCCACTAAGTGCAAAATTAGTGGATAACACAGGTGAAGGAGGCGAATTGGAGAGATGCGCATTGGTGGGGGGACTCACCCTGTCGTTGTTCTTCGTTTTGGTTTAGCAGGGAGGTTAATAAGCACTCTTCCTCAACAAATATGGCCACAAAATATATTAAATTTCCATTGGATATGGAGGTCTGGTTCTAAAATAGCCCTTTTCCCTTGAAAATAGTGTCCATGGGCCAACAGATCCTCATAGAAGCATTTGTTTTGCCTTGAAAGGAATCCTAACGACCCCAACTATGCCTCCAAATATGTAGAATATGCCTTCATAAATGTGAAAATGCCCAATAGGTACACTCCAATGGAAGAACATGCATCAAAAAGTGTGGAAAGCTCCTTCAAGGCAAGATCATCAACTTAATGAGTGAAATTATCCTCTAGTTCAGACGCTCAAGATCTCATGCATCTTTAGGTGGTAACACCGTAACACCACCCCAAAAATTTATTACTAACAAATCAAACAATAAATGCCTTAATAATGCCCCTCTGCTGCATTTTTAGATGTGGGAAGGTAAATCCACTTGAGCCAATTTCCTCTGGTACAGCTTATTGTTGTAGGATGTCAGTTTTGTAGAAGTTGGCAACACAACATTGACATCCATTTTCAAACCAATTGAAAACATTAATGATGTGTTTGTTTGGCATAACCATTAATTGGAAAGGGCCAAATGAGCCATACACAATGGATGTGAAGTCTACTTCAGTAAAAGTCATTTACCATATAGTTTAGGACATTCAATCTAAACCGTTGCACGATTTCCAAACTCAAATTCCATTGACCAATGTTCCATGGCACATTTATTGAGCCTTTCCAGGCTGAAACATGTCTCATTGTGTGGAAGATCATTGTCCAAACGATAGTATGCATATACAGGAGGTAGCATGCTCAGACTTGGGTTCCTGAACATAATTCAGTTACATATACAATATACCTTGATCTCAGATTTTTTCATTAGTATATATTTCACATCACATGTCACTTATTTTACCTTCTTGCATGCAATCTAGCATCATGTTGCAATTCTTCTGGATTTAACATTGTTTTGAAGGTGTTTTTTGGTCAATCATCTTGTTTATGAGTTTGAAACAGTAGGAACATTCATACTTACGAGAGAATTAGAACAGATTGTTGCTTGGAAAGCGCCGGAAAAAGAAGATTGTTTGTGCTCAAGTGAATTTCAAAGATGAGAATGGCAAAGCGTCAAAGATTTCTTCTCCCTTTTGATGTTAGATAAACTTTAATAACTTTGCAGTTGAGTCAGAAGTTTTAATCTTTGGATTTATCATTTTCAGCAAGCAAAATGTTGTTTTATTGATGACTGGTTTTATTCATATTCAACGTTTATTGTTTATTGATGTATACAGGCAACTACCTCAGAGTATAAAGCATATCAAGAGCAGGTTCTCAGTAACTGTGCTCATTTTGCTAAGGTACAAATGTTTTCAATTGTAAATTTATATTACTTAAACATTTAGAATGTTAATCTATGTTTTTTTCATTTATAATGATTTTTAGATATTCTGTTACAGTTTTTTTTTCCAGAAGGCTGATTATGGACTTCTGAGTTATATCAATTTCGACGAATTTATGCAATATTGGGTAAAGGGCTAGGGATACTCTAAACTTTACTCACTCTACATGTTACCTTGGCAGTGTCTAAGTGAAAGAGGCTATGAACTTGTTTCGGGTGGAACAGACAACCATTTGGTCTTGGTGAACTTAAAGAATAAGGTAAGCACACACTAACATTTATGGGTAATAAGGATTCCAGAAAAAACATTTGAGGATTAGTTCCAAGTGCTAAACGATATGCTTGAAATAAAGGAACTTGAGTATTCTGATAAATTTTATAGTTCAATGCCTCCTTTGAAGCCCTGAAATAAATTGTAGCATGGATCTTTCAATGTTGCAACTCACAAGAATGAGGGAACCTGTTTAAGAACATATCGTTTCTTTCAAGCTGATTTTCAATGAGGACCAATCATAAATGGCCCAAATACAATAGGAATTATATAGCTGAAAAACTGGTGAATGATACAGGAATAGTGGATAATAATTGGTATCATTCTCATGCCCTTATCTATAAGAGATACGACCTAACACTCATGATAAATCATATTAAATATTTATTTAGTGATGCTAACATAATATTACTGATATTATCTGTCTCGCTGTGGTCTAGTTGTTGAGATGGGGCATTGCCACACTAATGACCCAGGTTCAAACTCTGATGGGCATAGAGCTCTCAATTGGCAGACTTTGATGGGTTTCAAATGCAGTCCTACTTCAATATAAAAAATATCGGTGATATATTAATTTAATTAACCTTTCCTTGACGTTTACCATATACAACATCATTGATTAAAAATGTAATCAAAGACCAGAAAAATGTTGCTGAACTCAAGTATGGTGCAGCATAGATTACCATAACTTCAAAACCCTTCTACACTTTTAGGGATAGACATTGTTTGAGTGAAAGCACATGATAAATTTATGTTTAGGAGTCATTAATGTTTGTCACATAAAATTTGTTTGTGATTTGTGACCATTGGAATGTAAGGTAGGTTCTTGGTTAAACCACTTAACCAACTACGGGTGCTATTAATATGTTTCCCATGGTGATTCACTGTTTGTGAGAGATAGCGTTGCAACTTTAGTAATGCCATCTGCGAGAGGTTGAGAGTCTGAGACCAAGGAGCACTTCATCTTTCGGTGTCTGATTTACTACGAGATCCATATGCGATTTCATTGTCTCTTCAGGGACCCTCTTCTTATAGAGCTTCAGACGTTGACTAGATTTTTCAAATACCCTGATTAGAGATGTTTGGCCTTATACTTGTAGGACGCTTTCCGGCTTCGCTCCTTCCCCCTCTAGAGACATTCTATGTCAAGATCAGTCTCCACTCAGAGTATTACTTCCTTATTTCTGGTGTTTCCTTCCTCTAAGGGCACCAAGAGATAGACTGATGAGGGCACTAACCTTGACTGCTCAGTTAGACACGACAATCCACCCCGACCATTGTCCATCAACAATAGTAGGGACAGTCTTGACCCACCACGTTAGTAGGATGACTTCATCCAGGATGTGGACGTAGGCTCTTTCCTCCAGGAAACTACATGTTGCCGCCTAAAACACACTTGACCGTGGAAAAGTCTTCCAACCACTAGGTGTGTTCCTAAGGGCAACTATGAGTTTAGAAACCAATGTCACCTCGATTCCTTACTTCTCTTTTTAGACCCAACTCCTAAAAAGGTCAAGGGGGGTAGTCCCTATTTACTATGTTCAAAGGTTGTGTTTTAAGAGTTAAAAGATGATTATATTAACTTATGCTTTATGGCAATCAATCATGCAAAAATGCAATAATTTCAAATGACAGACAAACTCTGCTTTGAAATTTTAACTAAATAAATTTGTGAAAATGAATAATGATCAATTGCTTGCTAAACCAATGCCTATTTTGCTAGGGCTAAGGAGTCACAAATAAACTAAATTAAACTTGACAAAATTACTAGATACCTAAATCAATTGGAACTATTCTCAATCTATAATAACCAATCATCAAATTAAATTACTGAAAGTACACTAAGCAAATAAAACCAATGGTAAGTGAAACTTGCTTGCAACTATGCTGAATCGAATAAAGAACTTGGAATAAAAAATGCTTTGAATAAAGAATGTGCAATGGAGTGCTATTGAAGCAAAAGAATGGTCCTATTTGTTTTAATTAATTTTAGGTCTCACTTGTGCGTAGGGGGATTAGAGTGTTGTACATAAAAAATACAAACAAACTAAGGTGTCTATCTCCAACCCTTATCCTTCAATTGAAAGAAACTGTTGGGTGCTCAACAAGAGATTAGAAGGCTCTCTCTTAGCTCTACAAATCAATCCCAAGAACTAGCCGGGTGCTCAACAAGTGGACACAAAGTGCCACGAGGCCTCCAACGACCTTTACCCCTCTAGCTCCACACACTAATCCTCTTTTCTCAATCTTGCAATAATAGATTGAAATGCCTATTATTCTAGCCAACTCGAATCTTCTCCCTTTCTTGTCACACAGGGTTGGACCAACTAGTAAGGGGAGTGAATACAGGGCGAAGATTGGGGCAATGCTTATTTTAAATAAATTGAAGAATTAACAATGCAAACCAACAGGATGTTCCAAGGGTGGCGTAGCCAACTCACTTGCAAGGTGTGGGCCATTGAAAATAACAAAAAATGAATGCTTGGCCGACACGATTTTGCAAGGATGGCATAGCCAAATCACTTGCAAGGTGTTGGCAAAATAAAAGAAAAAAAAAATTCTAACTAAGCTAAAACTCAAACCAATCAACAATTGCTTATGCAAAGGTGGGCAACCCAACTTTTTTTGCATGCAAGGGATGACAAACAAGGGAAACTCCAATTTAACTTAAAATGCAAAATAAGAAATCAAGTTCAAGAGACTCTCTTAGGCTTGTTACAATGGCTGAAATTTCAGCATAAAGAAAAAGAAGAAAGAAGTGGAAAAAATAGTGTTTTCACCCTTTTCTTGTGATGCCTTTGAAGCTCTTCCTTAGGGGTAGCCTTTACACCCTTCTATGACTGAAATTTGATAGAGTTTTGCCTTGTTTTATCACCACCCAACAAACAAAAAATGATAAAATGTGCCCAAGATCTCTTTGGGCAAGTTAGTATGTTAGTGCAATATATATACAAAATTTACACAAAGTTGCCAAATGGATAATTTTGAAAGAACTTGAGTATATAAGAGTTAAAATTAGATTTGAAACACTCAACAAACTAGAATTAAAATTTAGAAATTTGTACGTAAAGAAAGAGAAAATTGGTCCTTTGCTCTTCAAGGAGTGAAGCAATGGGGCATCCAATCGAGGAATCCCACTCTTCAAATCAAATAACCTGCAACTTATAATATTTTCACTACACAACTACAAGAAGGTGAGAATCAAATAATGAACAAAGAAATCATAAACTTCAAACTAGAAAATATATGAACTTCTTTTGCTACACGAATGAAAACTCACAAAATCTATGGAATGAAAATACCATAGATCTTACCAAAGCAAACAAGTATGCTTCCATGGCCAACCAAACTTGTGTAGGTCCTTAAGCATGGAAGCAAATCATCAATGGGAATAATCGACACAAGCTTCCTCCAAAGATTTTGATTAACAAAGCCAAATGGCTGAAAATTACAAATGAGCCAAAAATGGGAGAATGAGAACATGAGAAGAGAGAGTAAGCAAGAGGAGCAAGGTGTGTAACCCAAATGAGGGGGGGGAACCCTCCTTAAATAGGAATTGAGTGAGGAGAGAGCCCAAGTGCAAGCAAGGCACTTGTCAAAATGAGAGAGTGGGAGCTCAAAGAGGGGAACCAGTTCTCTTACGGCCACCTCCTAGGGTGAGAAATAAAATAGAAATGGGGAGAAACCCCCCCTCTAATATTTGTAATATTCAGTCTAGGCCAAAAGTGTTGGAATATTGGACAATTCTGAGATGGGCGGGGGGGGTGAATCAATATTGATAACTTTTAACAATTTAAACCACTTTTAATTTATTCATTAACACACATGATCAACAAGAACACACAAAACACAAATCTATCGTGGAAGCACAATTGGGTAAACCACCAATACTTCTTATTACTGCAAAATTATATTTTACAAATAGTTTTTGCCTGCTACTACAGACAAGGATGGTACTACACTCTATTTACCGGCAACTACTGGAAGGAGGCTACGACCCTCTGGTTTATCAGTTGCTGCTGAAAGGATGCTACAACACCCTGTTTACTAGCTACAACTGAAAGGAGGCTACGACCCCCTACAGGCCTATTGCCTGCCCTAGCGCCTCCCGACCTCCCTTATATGATAATTTGATCTTTGACTGTTCTACATCAATCGATATGTCAATTGAATGTACATAGACACTTATTTGAAGGTTTAAACCATTGTTTATATACCCTCAAACATATCTCTTCATTCAACAATCACCCATCTTCATCGTGACTCTTCACAAACAAATAAACTAATTCAAAATTACTTTTCTATTTGTCGTTTTTAACTTTGTTTAATTCAATGTTCCCCCATGTTTCCGGGACGAGGGAGTGTGGGAGCGGGGAAACGCACGGCGGAGGCGTGTGGAGACTACCCCCAAATTCTAGGGAAATTCGAGGGGGGCGGGGGGGGGGGGGG
>LPNX010648600.1:545532-564329 GCA_001517045.1 Pseudotsuga menziesii
GTGTGAGGAAACGTTTCTGGAGGAGCCCCCAAGCCCCCGGGGCGTGGGGAGCTAGGGGGGCGAGTTTCCGTGGAACACTGGTTTAATTTATCTGTCGCGACCTTCCGCAGTTTCCTTTTCGCAACGTCCTTTTTGCAACAAATCTTTTCCACATTGAATTTACCACATTTACCTTTCCATAATCATCTTTCCGCAATTACCTTACGCAAGTAGCTTTTCGCAATTGTCTTTCCACAACGACCTTTCCGCAATTGCAGGTTGTGGATTGTGGATATGCACTTTGTCTCTTCTCAAAAATTGCTTCCACAATTGTCTTTCCGCAACGACCTTTCTGCAATCAAAAACCGCTTCCTTCCGCAGTTGTGAATTGCGGATTGTGGGTATGCATTTCAATTTTCCTCGAAAATTGCTTTCGCAATTATTTTTCTGCAACGACCTTTCCTCAATAAGAAACTCCTTCTTTCCGCAATTGCGGATTGCGGGTAAGCATTTCGACTTTTCTTGAGAATTGCTTCCGCAATTCGTCTTTCGGACGAATTCTTCCGCACTCTGTGGATTGCAGATACCTTCCACATTGTGGATTCCGGCTTCCTTTTGCATTGCGGATTGCGGGTTGCGGATGTGCCTCCCAACTTTTCAAAATGGGCTTCCGTAAATCTCTTTCCGCAACTCTTGTGAACTGTCTATCGCTTTGCGGAATCTTCCTTGTCCATTGATCAGTTATCAAACACGAAACTTCACTTTGGCGCTCTAGAATGTTATCTTCCACGCACATTTACTTTGCAGATTCTTTCCCTGCCGTCGATCTATTTTCTTGATACGATCTTAGCCGTCCAACCTTTGCTAAATAAGCAACTTCACTTTGGCGCTCCGGAATCTTATCTTCCATGCACATTTACTTTTTAGATTCTTTCTTTGCCATCGATCTATTTTCTTGATACGATCTTAGCCATCCAACTTCTGCTAAATAAACTGACTACAACTCCATGACTCTGCGTTAATTGATCAGAGGATTGATCAATCAAGCTCATTCGAACTTCGCCTGACTTGATCCCCTCGCTGGATCTACACATTATCTTTGTGGATTCATTTGTACATGTATTCAAACTATCAATCCATTGATGATTTAGACACACAAGGAGTCAATTATTCATTTACACAGAGATATGCATAAATAGTCCTTCTCAATTCAAACATAATGATGTTAGATTGCAACATTGACTTCATGATAACACCTCATGTGTCTTTCTAGCCTCATCACATATGCCACATCATTATGCATGCCATGTCATCGCTTCCTTTGTTATTCCTTTACCTTACACTGAGTTTGCCCTGCCATCATGTCTTTGGTTATTCCTTTGCATTACTGAACTCCTTTGACATCAATGACAACTATTTCCAACATTCTCCCCCTTTGGCATTGATGGCAATATCTAAATATTCTCTCCCTTTGACAACAATGACAAAGGATAACCTGTTATGCCTTTCCAGTCTTCCTTTTTTTTTAACTTGACTTGGTACTAACCACTATGTTATGATTTAGTTAACATTTTCTTTCTTTCATTAAGTTTTTTGAATGATAACCTGAATGATAAATTCATAGACTCCCCCTATCATAGTGCTTCCTTCTGTCCCATCGATGAGTTTTTTTTTTGTTACTCCAAACCAATGCGATGACTGTCCAGAAAGAAATTTCTTAGTGTGAGTAGTGTTGGACTTCTATGCACTGTTTTGCACATCAACGTACAAGAGTTCTCACAATGTCATTTTTGCCAGTCATCAAACATTTTCCTATATGTATATCAAGGTAGTTTATGGATCTTTGGAAGACATTTGTCCTGAATGGAGACTTTAAAGGCAACCATTGTTCAGGGTTGGAACCCACGGGTTACACTTTCCACTTTTCAACAGAAAGCTTTCCAATACACTTTCAACAACAGGCTTTGCTACAATTTCATATATACACTTCTATGAGAACTTCATTAATTGATATGTGCCTGAATCCCAATTGTCCCCTTCAAAAGTCTGCGAAATCTGTGTCTTCAGTCTTCTGATAGTGAGTCTTCCCATTTGTATTAAGTACTTGCTTTATTCATGCTTCCTATAAAACATGGATAGATAGTATCTCATTTTTCTTACTAAGTGATCATATTCAATAGGTAACTCGATTAGTTCTAGCAGATTCTCTACGACTAATTGTTTTTTAAATCAGTCTGTTTTTTTTGAGTTCATTCAGCTAACCTGTATCTTCTTTGGGACCTTCATCACCATTCGGCTTCTGTCTTTCTTAGCCTTAAAATATTAAGTTTTCTTCACTTGTCATAAAGTATCCTTCTTTTTGTGGTAGAGTTTATAATCATCCGTTTTACTGTTGATATTTTTCAGCCAACCTTTAGTTTCCTTCCATACGGATTTCTCTGTATCATATAACTTGTTCTTCTTTTAAGGAGTCTTTAATGCCATAAAAATAACTTCTGCAATCTTAGTTACAGACTTCATGGTCTTCATGAATCACGTACTTTAATACTTTCATGTTGCTTGACTTTGTCACATGGATGGGCTCTAGCAAAGTCTTTAATTTATCACTTCTATACTTCTTCTTATTTACGAGGAAGATAGATTTTACCAATTATTTGTTATGGCTCTTCTTCTTCTTGTTTTGATGGCAACCTCAAGTTATTCCTTTCTTCTTGCCAACTGATATTTTTTAAGTACCAATTGCATTTTTCTGATATTAACTCCCTTCTAATGCTAATTTCTGGGTTCTCTTCTAGGTCTCGAGAAACCTTTTTAGAAAATGTATCTACCATTATCATCTTTATCTCCATTGGTGTATTGATTTACATATTCATCTTGCTTTCCCTCAGAATGGATGTTATTTTTATCTATAGCATTATTTTGCTCATCATCATCTTTGGAAGCTTTACTGATATTTGAAATTTATGTTTCTTCTGAGTCTTTGTAATTTGGCTTCCTTCTCCACATCTTTCCATGAGGTACCCTGCTTACTGGTCTTCTATCTTTTGAAGTGTTTGTGTCTTGTTTGTTTCTCAAACTTTGATGTTTTCTTTTGGTTCTACAATCAGCAGCCCTGTGACCAAATTTGTGACAACAATGACAATATCCAAGGAATGCCATTTTATAGAATCTTTGATCTCTGTAATGGCTATTGTCATTTGCATGTCTTCTCAAAATTTTCATCTTAGGAGGATGAGCAGAGTTCTGATGACTGGAATTTGTTTTCCTGTAATTCTTCTACTGCTTGGGTGTTTTTTTCTTATAGATATTGTTGTCCGCCGATTGCACACCAGCAGCAGAAACTTTCCGAAAGTTGTCTCCTCACTTAGGAAAGTGGGAGATGTGTCACCTTGGGGGCAAGCATAGAGCTAGGTACTGTCACCTACTCCTTGCTCCTCCGTTTAGGCTAACTCCTAACGAAGTCAAGGGGGTTAGTCCCTGAGAAAGAGTTTTCTATGGCTCAATGTGGTTAAAGTGTTTTAAATGGTTACGGATTGGTGTTGTTTAGGAGTTATTGTGATTAAATGTGTTTGTTTATTATGAATTCGACACATAAGACAAAGCAATCCACGTTGCGATCAATAGAATTAAAAGATAAACAATAATTCAAGACTTTATAAAGATGCATTCACAGATAGAAATTAAAATGTTCCAAAGACAAGTGATCCAGATATAATAATTATGCAAAGATTAAAAGATCAATGCCTTTATGGAGTCAACACTCTACAATGCCTTAAGAAATTAACAGCAAGTCTTGAAATAAAGCTAGTGAATATTACGTTGTGCAAGTGTTCTTGGTATGTTTTAAGTATTGTAGGTGATCTTGCTTATGGTGTCAACGAAGGTTTGTCAAGAGCCGGGAGAATGTTCTAAGTTTAATCTGTTGAAGACATGAAGACCCGCCCAGTATCCTAGGCTGGTATCGCGAAGATTGACCAGCTAGCTGAGAAGCTTAGACAACGGGGAGTTTCGGCGCCTCTACTAAGAAGAACTTAGGAAATTCTCTACAACGCCGGTGCGTTGGTTATGGGCTTTACATTTTATTATGTTTCTCTTGCAAGATAAAAAATCCAATGCCGTTTTTGGGTACTCCGATTTTGAAGTCGGTCAGAGCATACTTCGGCAAGGAGACACCGAAGTTAATTAATTATGGGGGACTGAGTTGCAAATTTTATTAAGTTGATTAATTAAAACTCTCCGATAGAGAGCGCTCTTGACGTTGTCTTATGACAAAGGTTCAAGAGACTTAGCTAATCTAAATGCCTAATGCAAGGATATGCAAGTCTAACTATGCTCTCCGATAGAGAGTGCTCTTGACTTGGGTTATGACAAGTTCAAGAGACTTAATTAATTAATTGATTAAACTTAAAAGAAAAATAAAGATCTAAACTACCTAAGAGTCTCTTTCAGATTTTTTAGGGCCTAATCGGGAAAGCATGGGGGTAAGTAACAAATCAAAAGAAAGCAAAAAGCAACTCTCCGATAGAGAGCACTCTTGATTCACCTTATGGTGAGATTCAAGAGATTTTGGTAATTTTTAGGGTTTTGCAATATTATATCAAAAAGGTAAACAGAATTAAAACCAACTAAGTGAATAAATAAGGAAACTTTTTACTCTTTTCTATTTGATGCATGATGAACCTTTTAGAAATAAACTATCTAACTTTAATGAAAAAACAAAACTCTAACAATTGAAACTATTCTATCCTACTTTTAACAAATTGTGAAACAAAGCATGAAAATGAGGAGACGATACAAGCTTCCCCCAAATGGGGGAAGAGGGGTGTGGGAGCCGTAATCCCACTTGCTCTTTATTAATTTGTTTACAATGCTTTCCTTTGCTGCCATTTTTGCTTCTTTTCATATTCCCGGAAGGCCTTCGGAGCAATCTGCAGAAGGGGAAAGAAGAAGAGGGAAATTATGGTTTTTTAGGGCTTGATTCTTCAGAATTTCACCAGCATTTCCGCTGTACTTGTCACAGAAGTAAAAAATCAGCAAGCATATATTGTTAAAAGATGGTAAGAAAGACAATGCAAAAATAAAAAAATTTAAAAAAAAGTTGGAAAAATTTTTATACTTAGAAATTTTTTTGAACTTTCACATGCAAAGCAAATTTTTTTTCCTAGATCTAATGAAGGAAACTAGATCTAGCAAAGCCCTAAAAACAGCTCGGAATAATGAATATTGAAACTTGGATCTATTTCGTGAGCAAATGCAAAAAATTTAAAGAAGGGAAAGGTAGAGGTAGAAGTTTGAAGATGGAGCTTTGGAGTAAGATCTCCTTATGTTTTTTCTTCTTGGACAAAGCCCAACTTTGTAGATCCTGAAAGATAACAGTGTTAGAAAAGTTCTTATGATGATGGAGATGAGATTGATGCAACTGAGCTCGCACCTTTCTCCAAACGGCAAGATCTGCTAAGACAATCAAACTCGAAACCCGGTGAGATCAAACAAAATAACTAGTATGCTATGAATATTAAACCATGATCAATACTTCATATAACTGAATACTTGTACTCATCTAGGTTAAGATAAACTTTGCATAATAATCCAAATTGACAGTTGCAAATGGAAGATCTTATGTTCTAGCAATAGACTTCTAAAGCTAGTTATTTGATTCACCATATGAGTAACAAATTTAAAACAAGGAAAGAAATCACCTCATAAGATAGACATCTACCAATTAAGAAACAATCCCATAGACCTCCAAAGTCGAAAAGATTTATTCAAATAAATAATGATTACAATTTTTGCAGAGTTTCTACGCACAAAAGTCCATGTTGTAGAGCTCAAAAGAGCATCTACTTATACAAAAAGGAAAGAAAATAGGGCTCAAATCCCTAAATCCAGATTAAGAGTAACACCGAAGTAATTGAATGAGCTCGGCATGATGATTTGGAGTTGAACTGAGCTGCAACTGAGTGCTGGAGTAATGAGGGGGGGTGAGGTGGCTCATCCTCCCTCGTAATGATCACCCAACCAATAGATAAGCCACACTTCAACCAAAAATGGATTTGACCAAGAGGGCAAATTTCTGACTGATAGTTCAACTGCTACACTCTGATACTTGATCTGAAACTGACTGATATTGATTGGAATCATCATAAATGCTCCATGTCATGTCATTTAACCTTTTATTTTATTCAATTTGGTTTATTTTGGAGAATTTTTTAATTTCTCCAAAATATTCATTTTTAATATTTTAATTAATAATTTCTCCGTAAATGATTTTTTTGAGAAATTATTAATTATGAGGCTGAATGAACTTTTGAAACTTGGAGATAGCTGGTCGGCTGATCATGAATGATTTTTGGCTTAAGGTTAGAGCCTTCAATTACTGAATTCGGGTTCTAGATGACTATAGTTGGGTTCCTTTTTGTACCATAGTTGGGTTTTACCTGAGGAGCCGCCGGTTGACAAACATGTCCAATGTTTGATTCCAGTGTATCAGTTGATCCGTCTTTATGTTTAGCCAGTTTTTTATTTGAATAATTTTGACCATAACCCCGCGGGGTTTGTAATAAAATGTGCTAGTAGGATGTTTTTGAGTGGTTCGGTCTCCTAAGACGTAGAATCTCAACTAAGGTATTCCAGAGAGTTTTTTGCCCTTGACAATTATGCTTTGCCTATAGCCGAGTATAATTGACGAGGTTTTCTCTCGCTTCCTCCAAAGCTGGAATGCCCGATTTTGAATTCTGGGCCTTGAGGTGTTATTAGAGCCCAACTAAATGTATATAAACCTACTAGGCATTAGTAGAATAGAGCATGGTCATGTCCTAAGTCAATAGGACCATCAAAATTTTTTACCGGACGCGTTAAATTTTTTTTATTATAATTTTTTAATTATTTCCCTAAGTTTTTTAATTAATTTTTCCATAAATTAAATGGAAAAATTCCGCTTGTAATAAGTTAGTCATTCGGACCCCGAATTCAGTGATTGAAGGCTCTAACCTTAAGCCAAAAATCATTCTTGATTGACCAGCCAGTCAGATCCAACTTTCAGATCATCAATCGGACACATAATGCACATTTTCTCAAAAAAGTCATTTTTGGGGAAAAAATTGATTTTTTATTAAAAAATGATTATTTTGGAGAAAATCCAAAACTCTCCAAATTAATCCAAATTCAGTGAAATGAAATGCAGAGTGACATGTCAATAGGCATTTATGATGATTGGAGTTATCATAACTCAGCTTCAGTCATCATTCAATGAGCAATAAAGATATATCAGTTAACGGCCTTGTCATCTCCAGCTAAACTCCCAAATTGGATGAGATGGAGAGCACTCATTGGTTTGATGATTTGATCGAGGCAGGGACTGATGATTACATTATGATCTATCTACAGTGGCTCCTCTAGACCTAGTAGCAGCTCTTCCTTACCTAGCTCACGCCTCCCTTAGCCAGCGCACGCCCCTCTCTCATGCTCACGCCCTCTCTCTCCAATAGGGTTGTCATCACACGTGTGGGCTCTTTCTGGGCTTGGTTTTCATTGTTTAGGGTTGGAGTAGGGGCGCCTTGCCTAGGTGGAGGCTTCCCCTCGCTCACGCCTCCCTTAGCCAGCTCACACCCTCTCTCTCCAATAGGGGTGTCATCACACATGTGGGCTCTTTCTGGGCTTGGTTTTCACTGTTTAGGGTTGGAGTTGGGGCGCCTTGCCTAGGTGGAGGCTTCCCCTCACTCTTTGCTCATCTTCTTCAGGTTTGGTCTTTCAGTGGTGTGCCGGGATGGTTAGGTCTGGTTTTCTGGTTTTAGGGTTTTGGGTCCTTCTTTCATTGTATAAATAGAGGCTTTTTTAGCTCTATTGGGATGGAACTTTTGGGTTAAAGTTACTCTGAGAAAATTGTATCAAGCATTTGCTTTGGAATTGTTAATAAAGATATTCGACTTTGGAGGTCTATGGGCTTTTGATTGTGGTGAATTCCTCATGGTTGAGGTGATATTGTCTCTAACTCCTCTCTTTTAATACTTGTATGTGATTAAATATTTTGCTAGATCAAGAAGGCCATTGTTGGCACAGTAGAATAGCCATTTGTTGTCTCAATTTGGTTATTTATGCAAAGTAGATTGATATCTAAATGGACATGAGTAGTCAGTAATACACAATGTTGATCTTGATTTGATTTTCCTAGCATACTAGCATATAATTTTATCTCACGAGTTTTGGTGTGATTCAGGCTTCACAGATTGTAGAAGGGTGTGAGCTTAGCTGCTTCTATCCCATGCTTCAAAACAACCATTTTGAGTTTAACACTTTGTAATTGCAGGACCTACAGGGTTCGCCATTTTTTGCTACAAAAAGAAAGCTGGGAGTAACTCTCTCTCTCTTGTGTTCCATCCACAAGATAAAGTTATTTTGGTTACCGGTTACTTAGGAAGCCCTAGTTTACTTCTTTCCATCCTTTGGCTGCCCTTCCATTGCTTTGTTTGGCTTGCCTTTCCTCCTTCCTCTTCGCTGCCCTCTTTTCACTTAGTTTTGCAGCCCTCTTTCTTTCCTTTGGACAACCCTCTTTTGACTTAGTTTTCCCCCCTTTTTCTTGCTTTGGACAACCCTCTCTTTTTTCCTTTTGGACAGCCCTCTTTTCACTTAGTTTGCTGCCCTCTGTTGCTGTTTTACAACCCTCTTTTTGCCTTTGGACAACCCTCTTTTTCACCTTTAGGACAACCCTTTTTTTTTACCTTTTATCTCTCCATTTTCTTGGTTTTTCTCCTCTCTCTTTCCTCCTCTTTCACCGCTGGTTTTTACCCCTTTTTTGAGAGTTTAGTTTGTAGTTTTGTCTTTAAATTTTTTGAGTAACACATAACGTTTGAATTGTTTAAAGCTCTTATTTGCAGGAAGAATCGAGAAAAGTCCAAAGGGCCTTAAGCAAGCAAGGAAGCAAGCAAGAACAAAAAAGACAAATCTTCCCTCCTCTCCATCTCTTTCTCTCCCTGTCTTTTCAGGGCAAAGGAAAAAAAAAACAAAGCCATCAAAATTGTAAAAAATTAATAAAAAGCGAGTGGGATTACGACCCCCACACCCTTCTTCCCCCATTTGGGGGAAGCCTGTATCGTTCCATTGTCATGCTTTTCATTTTTGATTAATAAATTACTAATGGTAGAATAGAGTAGGATAATTGCATGATCATAATTAAGTTAGTTTATATTTTTAAAATGAAGAAAAATATTGATTTGATTGTTTGATTAAACATTGCATAATTTCTTACTATATACTTATTCCTTTGCTTTCTCGATTAGTGCCCTAAAAAGCCTGGAAGAGACTCTTGGGTAGTTAGATTTTTATGTTTTATTTCTCTTTCAAGTTTAACGAATTAAGTAAGACTCTTGAACTTGCAGTAACACAAGTCAAGAGCACTCTCTATCGGAGAGCATTCATAGAGCTGCATACCCCTGCATTAGGCATCTTAGATTAGTTAAGTCTCTTGATTCACTGTCACAAGACGGGGTCAAGAGCGCTCTCTGTCGGAGAGTCCTAATTAATTGATTTAATAAAACTTGCAACACACACCCCCTAATTAATTAACTTCCCTCTCTTCTTGCCGGAGTATGCTCTGACCAATCTCAAATCGGAGTACCCAGAAACGGCACTGGATCTTTAATCTTGCAAGAATAATTTAATAAAATTTAAAACCCCGCAACCAATGCACCGGCGTTGTAGGGAATTTTTTAAAGTACTTCCTAGTAGAGGCGCCGAAACCCCGCTGTCTAAGCTTCTCAGCTAGCTGGTCAATCTTTGCAATACCAACCTAGGATACTGGGTGAGCCCGACATGTCTTCAACCTAGTGAACTTGGAATATTCTCTCGGCTTTTGACAAACCTTCGTTGACACCCTAATCAAGAGCACATAAAATTCTTAAAACCTACCAAGAGCACTCACACAACCTAATATTCACTAGTTTGATTTCTAGACTTATTATTTTCTTTGCGCATTTCAGTATTATTGACTCCATAAGGCATTGGTCCTTTTTTAAAATCTGCATAATTATCTCATTTTGATCAATTGTCTGTGGTTTGTTATAATCTCTATTTGTGAATGCATAATTAGCTAAGTCTAGAATCATTACTCATCTTTTAATCTCTTGTTAGTAACGTGGATTGCTTTAATTATGTGTCATACTCATAATAAATAAACACTTCTAATCATTATAACTCCTAAACAACACCCATCCGCATCCATAACCAACTAAAAACACTTTAACCACATTGAGCCTTAGATAACTATTTGTTAGGAACTACCTCCCTTGGCTTCGTTAGGAGTTAGCCTAAACGGAGGAGCTAGGAGTAGGTGACAGTACCTAGCTCTGTGTTTGCCCCCAAGGTCACACCTCTCCCACTTTCCTAAGTGAGGAGACAGCTTTCGGAAAGTTTCTGCTGTTGGTGTGCAATCGACGAACAACAGGTGGCTAACCCTTGTTGACCCACAGTGATTTTAAATAGGATCTTCCTTCCAGTGATTAAGCTGTAGTGAAGGATCCTGCTTTGATACCAATTGTTGGAATATTGGACAATATTGAGAGGGGGGGTGAATCAGTATTGATAACTTTTAACAATTTAAACCACTTTTAATTTATTCATTAGCACACATGATCAACAAGAACACATAGAACACAAATTTATCGTGGAAGCCCGATTGGGTAAACCACCAATACTTCCTATTACTGCAAAATCATATTTTACAAATAGTTATTGCTTGCTACTACAGACAAGGATGGTACTACACCCTATTTACCGACAACTACTGGAAGGAGGCTACGACCCCCTGGTTTAGCAGCTGCTGCTGAAAGGATGCTACGACGCCTTGATTACCAGCTACAACTGGAAGGAGGCTACGACCCCCTGCAGGGCTATTGCCTGCCCTAGCGCCTCCCTACCTCCCTTATATGATAATTTGATCTCTGACTGTTCTACATCAATCGATATGTCAATTGAATGTACAGAGACACTTATTTGAAGGTTTAAACCGTTGTTTATACACCCTCAAACGTATCTCTTCATTCAACAGTCACCTATCTTCATCGTGACTCTTCACAGACAAATAAACTAATTCGAAATTACTTCTCTGTTTTTTTGTTTTTAACTCTGTTTAATTTATTAGTCGCGACCTTCCGCAGTTTCCTTTCCGCATTGACTTTTCCGCATTTACCTTTCCACAATCATCTTTCCGCAATTAGCTTTCTGCAATTGTCTTTCCGCAACGACCTTTCCACAATTTGCGGAAACTCATTCCTTTTGCAATTGCGGGTTGCAGATTGCGGATGTGCACTGACTCTTCTTGAAAATTGCTTCTGCAATTATCTTTCCGCAACGACCTTTCCGCAATCAGAAACTTCTTCCTTCGCAGTTGCAGATTGCGTGTATGCATTTCGACTTTCCTCGAAAATTGCTTCCACAATTATCTTTATGCAATGACCTTTCCGCAATCAGAAACTTCTTCTTTCTGCAATTGCGGATTGCAGGTAAGCATTTCTACTTTTCTCGCGAATTGCTTCCGCACGACTTCTTTTGCACTCTGTGGATTGCGGATACCTTCCGCATTGCGGATTGCTGGTTGCGGATGTTCCTCCCAACTTTTTCAAAATGGGCTTCGCAAACCTCTTTCTGCAACTCCTGTGAACCGTCGACCGCTTTGTGGAATCCTCCTTGTCCGTTGATCAGTTATCAAACACGAAACTTCACTTTGGCGCTCCAGAATGTTATTTTCCACGCCTATTTACTTTGCAGATTCTTTCCGTGTCGTCTATTTATTTACTTGATACGATCTTAGCCGTCCAACCTTTGCTAAATAAGCAACTTCACTTTGGCGCTCCGAAATGTTATCTTCCATTCACATTTATTTTGTAGTTTCTTTCCCTGCCGTCGATCTATTTTCTTGATACGATATTAGCCGTCCAACTTTTGCTAAATAATTTGACTGCAACTCCACGACTCTGCGTTGATCGGTCAGAGGATTGATCAATCAAGTTCAATTGGACTTCGCCTGACTTGATCCCCTCGCTGGATCTACACATTATCTTTGTGGATTCATTTGTACAGGTATTCAAACTATCAATCCATTCATGATTTAGACACACAAGGAGTCAATTATTCATTTACACAGGGATATGCATAAATAGTCCTTCTCAATTCAAACATAATGATGTTAGATTGCAACACTAACTTAATGATAGCACCTCATGTGTCTTTTCAGCCTCATCAGATATGCCACATCATTATGCATGCCATGTCATCGCTTCCTTTGTTATTTCTTTACCTTACATTGAGTTTTCCCTGCCATCATGTCTTTGGTTATTCCTTTGTCATTATTGAACTCCTTTGACATCAATGACAACTATTTCCAACACAAAGGGGGGACCACCAAATTGGGACCCATTACTTTGACTTATTTTCAATTATCTCAATTTCCATGAAGATGGAGGGCGCTCCCTCTTTGGCGACATCTTCATTCTTGTGAAGCACTTGCATGGGTGGCTCCTTTTTTCTTCTAAAATCACCTTAGAAACATAATATAACACTTAAAAACTTAATTTTTCTCTTCTAAATGACTTTAGACACTTTTCCAAAATTTGGCTTGCTACTTAATTGCCAATTTTCCTGATTTCCTTGATTGACTTTGGCAAATGTGACCAAAACCTTAGCAAGGCTTGTTCGAATTACTTCAAACTTTGCCTAAAGGTGTAAGGGGACTCATGCCATTTATTTTGAGTACCCATACCCCAATTTGTGGGCATTAGATGCCATTTAACCCTTTTTTTATTACAACATTTTTATGCTAAGGGACAATTTTTAATCACCAAAAATTAAAAAAATCCTAAGTAAAACCTAATGAAATTCCGCAAGACTCTGGATAGTTACATGGAACATTCCTAGGCCTTATTCGTTCCGTGGACTCGATCATTAGAACGCCTTTCACCACTTTGGAGGTATTTTTGAGTGAAAAACTCAGATAATTAAAATCACTAAAAATGAATTTTAATTATCCAAGTGAAAACACACTCGATGAAAGGACTTCCCTAATGATAAAGTCCTAGGTAACTAAGTTATACAAAAACTAGACCTTCAAGCTGACATATCATTACAATATCTCTCGTAGGGGTGCGAAAAGTTTATGAAGAAAAGATAAGAAGAAGATCTGCTTCGCTTGAAAGATTTTATTAGGTACTTCTTTCTCATCTTCAAGGCACATGGTACATGTGCATCATACATGGTTTCCCACCTAGTTGGTTAGGTGGTCAACACTACGCACTACCAATCGTGATTCCTCTTTGTTATGCACTAAAGTTGCGCTTAGGTGGATTTCCAGCGAGCCGCTGAAGTTATGAATGAACAAGCCTCTTGTTCATTATCGGTGCTTAGAAGTTCAAAAGACCTTTCAGGGCCAATTTTGGCCGATTTTAAAAATTTTGCATGTTCATACCTTGTGAGGAAATTCTAATAAGTTGACGTAGCATGATGACTTTTTGTAAAAGGCTTGGCCAACTTAGACTTAGCTATCAATGCAGTACTCTAGAGTGTTTTTTCCTTGTTAATTATATGTTGCTAGTCATCGATACATAGTTTCCGAGTTTTTCACTAAAACCTCCAAAGCTGGAGTATTCGCCTGGGTGGTTAAGCCTTAGGAGGTTATTAAAGTCTAGGTGTCTATGTATATTACCATGCTAGTCATCATTTTTGAGTCATATTATGCACTAGGTGCTCCCTAGTTTTTTATTTTTATTTTTCAAGAATATATATATATATATATTATTTTATTTTATTTTATATTTTTTATTCCTGTAAAACGGGTCTTTTTTTAATAAGTAAATTATAAAAATGTAAAATGCCATAAAATGTGGCTAGGAAGCCAAATTTTCCATGGGGGTGCTCTCTTTCTAACTCAGAGCACCCACTTTACCCCATAACCCACTTTGGAGAGTATTTGAGTGATTATTGCTCACTTAAATCATAATTCTCTCGAAAATGTAAAATAAAACCAAATAAATGACCAAAAAGACATAAAAGACAAAAAATCAACATTCCTTAATGAAAGGAAGTTTGTCCAAGACATGTTCGGAGTGATTTGCTAAGTTAACTGGCAATCAAACTAAGTTAATTGGAGGTGGATTTGGATCAAATCTTGAAGACTTGAGTTAGCCAAATGAGGGGGCGAATCTCTTCTTAAGGGGCACATTTATCCATGAGAGGGCTCACCTCTTGTTGTATATGTGTCACAGAAAGAGGGGGGTGATCTACCTTGTGAGAGGTAGCGCCTACCACCTATAGTTCACTCTAGTTTGCTCCCAATCATCTCAAAAAGCTCCAACACTTGGCAAATTCGCCGCCCTTGGGGGTTGCTCTCATTTCTTCTATAAAGCAAGAGCTTTGCTCTCTTTTTCTCTTCGTTAGAGGGTGGAACCCATGTTGAAGCTCTGAGCTTATTTGTAATATTTTTGTTAATTATTAGAAAGACTTTGGAGATCTATGGTGTGTCGTTTTAATGTGTGGATGAGTATTGTCACTAGTATATGAGGTAACTGTATTGCTACTTTTTGCTTTGCTTATCGTTGTGATTTATTTGGCCTTGGTGAAAGTTATTACTGACTCATAGGGTAAATGATTCCAATTTGATTTCATTTACTATCTTTCTGCTCATAAAGATCTAGAAGTAGCATGCCGTAGTCCGTTATACTTCATGCTCTTTTAATTTCTATTTGTAGAAGTACCAGATTTAATCCTCTTTTTTGCAAGTATTGTTAGTGATGCAAGTTTCTTTGCTTGATGGAGTGGACAATCTCAGCTGACTCTCCCATTCTTCAAAATACATAGTCCCCCTGCTTCCCACCGTTGGATTCCATAGATTTGAACATTCGGCTTCATCTTTCTCGTTCCTCCTCCTTTCCTTCACATTTGAAATTAATTTTTTTTCTTTTTGGTTACTTTTATACATGCTTAAGTAAATCAGTTTATTTTTTAAAAGAATATTTAAAGGGCTGATTTATCTAAGTACATTGCTAGATCCAAGTCTTAAAGATTTATTTTGAGTAGATCTAGATTGCTTAAGTACCTATGCTTATTGTATATCTTTCAAGTACTTAAACATTTCATGCTTTTAACGCTTTATTTGGCACACTCGATGCATTTCAGGTGGCTGGTTTTTAGCTTTTAACGAATAGACAATACGAGGTGCTTCCAAAAAATCAAAGATACAACCCATTCAAGATCTCTCAGAGCAACATACCTTGATCTTTTTCTACTTCTTATACATTGTAATCC
Organism: Pseudotsuga menziesii; assembly: GCA_001517045.1. NCBI lineage: Eukaryota > Viridiplantae > Streptophyta > Pinopsida > Pinales > Pinaceae > Pseudotsuga > Pseudotsuga menziesii. The sequence continues at coordinate 560,800 of LPNX010648600.1, forward strand.
TTTGGATCTGTATCTATAAAGACCAAAGGAGTCCACCTTAAAATATTGTAAAAAAATAAATAAAGGAAAAGTAAGTGGGCTATTTTAGCGCTCGGACCCATCTTCCCAAGGGGGAATTGGTTTGCTTTTCTACTTTGTATTATTATTTTTTCTGCTAACCTTAGAATAGTTTTGCTTTAGTTAGATTAATTTTCTTTCAAGTTCTATTTGCAAAACAAATACTAACCCAACCTTGCTTTCCTGAAGTACCGAAAGGGAAAAGAGACTCTTGGCTGTAGTAATTACTCACACATTTCATTTTTTGCTTTTACAAATCAAACTAGAATAAATATTTGGCTTCCTTCCGTGTATGCTCTATCTATGGCAGGCTTGCCCGATCTTTGGAATATCTAAAAGCGAAAGTTTAGCATTTTACAAGTTTTCATATCTAACTAAAAATCCACTTTAATTAAAATCAATTCCTTGGAAACATACGAGAATCCAACGTAAACAAAGTGTGCGTTCCGTGGGCAAATTTTGCAAAGGAAGTGGAAATAACTAGAAAGTGACCGCGGGGCCTCATCAGGCTACATCCTCGTTTTATGTAGTGTTGGACACACCCTTGTGATTCCTTCTAGTCCACATTTTCTTGTGGAGAACCACATTGGGTAAAATCCAGACACATTCCCAGTACCTCATATGTCACAGTATATTGGGAATTCTCTTTCCCTTTAATTTACTCATCATTTTAAGAACTTAAAACTGACCAAGTAAACTACCCATTTCAACAACACTTTACTTGTTGACTCCATTTGGCACTGGTTTACTCACTACAATATTTTTTTAAAAGTCATTTTATATTGTGAATGCCATATCTTCTTATGTTGTTGAATTAAGCTCTATTATTGCAGTATCTTGTTTTAGTATTTTCACTCTTGCAATGCTAAATTGATTCACATCCACAACTAAAAACATTTAAAAAGCATTAGCAATTTTTTTAGTGACTACCCTCGTTGGCTTTGTTAGGAGTTAGCCAAAACGGAGGAGTCACGATTAGGTGACCGCACTTGACTCAAGATGCACGAAGCAACTTGAAGATTTCTGTTGCCTTAGCCCCAGGTGCGTATTCGGCGGCAACACTCTTCTAGTTCTTCCTCCAAATAGAGTACATTTCGAAGCTTCCTCCAACCAACCTTGGATGGTAGGAGAGATACTCCTAGTGTTTCCAGTATTTCCTGTGCTTCCAACGACTCCAGTGCCCCATGACAATGACAATTTTGCTGTTTTTGCTTCACAACGCCCAATTCCGCCTCTTGGATCAGCTCTCTTCATATCTCTCTTTGTATTTTTTTCTTGGAAACATGCTATTGATTTATGAAGTTAGGGTTAAGTTTGAGTTCTTTTTTTAACTTTTTATAGGAGCCACTTTTTGGGCTCCCACTTTGTATTGTTATCATGGTAATGCACAGTCCCATTGACCTACTTTTATGGTCATTTGTTGGGCATTAATAAAATTATCTTATCTTATCTTATCTTATTTATCTCTACCGTTGTTTGTGTGAATGTTTATGCACCTAATTTTGTACATGGTATCATAGTGATATATCCTCAACATGTACAAGAAAAAGGGTTGTAGCAAGATATAAGTAGAAAAGATGTCTTCGTTATTGCAGTGAAATAAAGAGGTTTGAAGAACAACATTTTATGAAAGGCCCTAACAAGTAGTTGCATGTTATGAATTGTTCTTATGATTAAAAAGGGTAAATATAAATTTTTAAAGTCTGTAAGTTAGAACTTTAGAAATAAGCTTAATTATTGAAGAAAGTGTAAATGAAGAGACTCAAACACAAATATACAATGATTTGTATAAAAATATATTTGATATATTCAAGGGAAGGTTTACAATGAATATGGCTATTTATACATATTTGACCAATATAAGTGACTTTACATAGAGGAGCCAACCCATGATAAATGTTTATTAGCAGACTTATTATTATATGGTATATAACTAATTATTACTTATCCTACGATCTACGTAGTGTATATTATATATTGTAGACTATAGGATGTACAATACAAGGCATCCCCTCTTGAAATGCTTCAACCTTGAAGCATTGGTAAAGAGGTGTCTTGATCGAAACTTTTCATTCTTCCAAATAGCTATCTTCCAAGAGGTTTTGCTGCTTGATAAGATTTTCATTGACATCTCTTGAATGTTGGAACTTAATTCTGATTTCAATATTCCTTTTGCTCAATTGCAATCCTTCCTTCCTCATCCAAAAGAGATAACTCTGTTTGGAATGAAGTTATGGGACCCAAAGTTTTCTTTAGATAGTAACATGAAAGCCATCATGGAACTTACCTATGTTTGGAATATTTAACACACAATCTACTTGGCCTATTTCCTTTTGCATTTGTTATGGACCCTAGAACTTTGGAGCAAATTTATGATTCTTATAATTTTTGATTGAATTTTGCTTGCAAGGTTGGAGTCAGACAAATACCCAATCAACTACTTTGAATTCATGGTTAGTTCTCTTTAAATCAACTTGTTTCTATTTGTCTTGCTTGCTCAAGATGATTCTTTAAGATACAAAGAGTCTCATCAGAGGTGGCTATGTAGGTTTTTATAGGAGGGACTTTTGGAGTTGGTAATGGCATATTCCTTTATTGCTCTTGGCAAATATCCTTGAAGTGTGTTAGGTAGTGTTGTACGACCATCCTATGAGGTGCAACTACTCGTGCCTTTGAAATTGGCAATCCTTCACAAAGCTCCTCAATTATCCTTCAAGGCATTTATCTACTACATTTTGTCCATATTTTTGAGGGTGTTATGAGGTGCTCGTGGCTAATGTGATCCTTACATGGTGGAACTATTCCTTCCAAAAGTTGTTGGTGAATTTGGATCCCTATCATTAATAACAACTTTAGGAACCATGGAGTCTATAAACAATTTTCATATAGCTATCAAGAATTTGTTTGTCTTTAGCTTTTGATGTTACTCCAATGAAGTGAGTGTTGTCCGCCGAATGCACACCAACAACAGAAATCTAATGAAAGCTGTCTCCTGACTTGAGAAAGTGGGAGAGGTGTGGCCTTGGGGGCAAGCACAGAGCCAGGTATTGTCACCTACTCCTAGCTCCTCCGTTTAGGCTAACTCCTAACGAAGCCAAGGGGGGTCGTTCCTAACAAAGAGTTTTCTATGGCTCAATGTGTTTAAGTGTTTTTGATGTTATGATGTGGATGGGTGTTTTTTTAGGAGTTTTTGAATGATTACAACTTTATAATAAAATGAGCAATCCACGTTGCAATTACAAAACACAAGATTTGAGACGAACAATACAAAGATGACTTGGAAATTAAAGGCATCCACAGATAGATAATGATTTAAGCAAACATTAGGGACAAATGGTCCAGATCAAGGCGATGCATGGAAGTTTAAGACTAATGCCAATATGGAGTCAAAACATGCTTGTGAATGCTGGAATACAAGTCTCAATAGTAGTGTTTGTGAGATCGTTTTGCAATTGTTCTTGGTTTATTTTATT
>LPNX010648600.1:564416-582084 GCA_001517045.1 Pseudotsuga menziesii
CTAACCGGAAATACCTTCAGTGGCTCCGTTCGAAGACATGACGGACCTGTCTGGAATCACAAGCTAGGTCTTCAGAGAATTTAACTAGCGAGTGTCCAGATTGGGTTGCCCGACGCCCACACTTGGAATTTGCCCACTACCTGAGTATTTATCGAGATAACGCCGGTGCGTTGGTTATGGGGTGAAAGTTTTATTATGTTGTCACTTGCAAGATTAACAAATCCGATCACCGTTCTGAGTACGAGTCCAAATTTTCAGGGTCGGTAGAGCATACTAGGTGAGGGATAGAAACGAGGTAAATTTTAAGTGGGGAAATGTGAGTTGGAAAGATTTTATTATTATGAGCACACAGTTCAACTCTCCGACAGAGAGTGCTCTTGACTTTGTCTTATGACAGAAGTTCAAGAGACTTTAATTAATCTATATGCTTGATGCAAGGATAATGCAGTGGGAATGCTCTCCGACAGAGAGTGCTCTTGACTTGGGTTATTGCAAGTTCAAGAGACTTTGGTTCTTTTTATAAGACAATCAGCTTGTAAATTGAAACCACATGATAGCTCAACAAATTGTAAAACAACAAAACAATGTCATAGCAAAAAAATGATAAACCACTTGCAAATGAAATAAATGAGAAACTAGTGCTCTACAACAACAAGAAACTAATCTAGCAAAGAGAAGTAAAAAATGACTTAAAGACACACTGTCCCTGAAATTTCCAACTAGCTCGTCATACGCAGGAAGACAATGGGGAAAGAGAGGTAGCACGCAATGTCAATGCGGCACTTGGGATGAAATCCCAAGGTACTTCTCAGGTCAAGACTGAAACAAATAAAAAGTTCTAAGTACAGAATTAAACTACTCTAAGCATGCAAAGTAAATCTGAGCTAAGAGCACAAGACACTCTTCCCCAAATGGGGAAGAAGAAACCAAAAGATGGGAGGCCTTATCCCACTTTGCCCTTTTATTAAGAGAGTACAATATTTAGGATTTTCAACGTTAGAGAAATAAAAAGAACTTGGAAAGACAAACGGAACAAGCCTCAATGGTTGTTTTACAAAAGGAGAGTAATTTGGAAAATTTTGTCTTCTTTAGTTCAAATCCCAAGTATTTGGATCTTCTTGGTTTTGGTACTCAGTTTCTACTCTCCTCTTTGGTTTTTGTTCTTCTTTGGCTCAATCTTCAAGTCCTTCTCTTAGGATTGTTTCTTTTCGTACTTGCACAAAACACAAATCAACTCAAAGCACCCATCAACTGTTAATTAAAACAAATAAAAAAAGAAACTACTTTTAAGAAAGAGATATACAAAAATAAAATTAAGTGCAAGATCTAATTTATGATATGAAAACAACAGTATAGAATGCTACAAAAAAGTGAGGGAAGAGGCTGAAAACAACGACGAAAGAGGGAAGCCAACAAAATGGATAGTTGGCTGCAACAAAAGTGAAAAATAGGGTAGTGAAAAAGGTGAAAAAAGAGGCAAACAAATAGTAAAAATGGGGCAGCGAACAGTAAGGAAGAGGACTGAAAAACGGGGCAGCAAACAGGGAAGAGGAGGACAAGCCAGGCAAGGCAAGAAAGAAGAGGCTAGCAAGCAAGAAATTGAGAAGATCAAGGAGCAAACAAGAGAACTGGAAGAGGGAAGTTTGTAGATCCAGGTAACCAAATGTGTTTTTTGAAACTTTGTTGATGGAGGGAAGGAGAAGCTCTGATAGCTATGTCTCTTTCTTGGATTGGGAAGTGCTTAGAAAGACTTGCAAGATGAAGGAGTTAGATGAAAAAAACCATTGGCTCATGAAGAAGAGCTTGATCTCAAGCTTGTTCTTCAACCCTAATGATCCTTGCAAAACCCTTGCAAACAATATCAAAACCGAACAAAATACTCATAAACTAGATTGTTAGCCCTTCTAGAGTATATAATGAAGAATGATTTAATGATTGAAAAGCAAGGTGAGAGAACATCACCAAAGACAATGTGAATCCACAACTCCAATAACTCGTGCACAGACCTCCAAAGTCACAACTTTATTCCAACTTCAAACAAATATTACAATAATTTTGGCAGAGTGTTCATGCCCAAAATCTCCATGCTGTAGAGAGTGCCAAGCACCTCTATTTATACAAAAACCAGCAACCTAAAACCTAACAGACTCCGCATGCAAGGAGAGCTAATAGCATCAAATCGAATTCCAATCAAATCCCTGTTAACTCAGCTTGGAGTGCACATTGCTTCTTGGAAACCTCACCCACGAATGAGCACTCTCCACATAAGGTTGACGTGAGCACATAGTGAGGGCGCAATCCTTCATAGAAGATGAAGCTCGGGGCTAATTGATTTCTTAACATTTAGTTTATGGTTGGCACGAGTGGGGAGGTGGCATCCACCTCCACGCAAGCGTGACCCGTTCAAGAAATGACGACAACCACCTCTACGCAAGCTACCATAACTCGGACCAAGGTTTAAACCGTTAATATATGATTATATAATGTGGAGGGGGTCCACGCTATACCATTCGCTAGCTTGCAACATATTAGCACGACTTTACAATGGTGCTAACGCGAGTCTCAAATGGTGTTGACGTCATAAGTGAAACCTCCAATCAATCGCTTGCATGATGTATTGGATACATATGACATGGCATGGTATGGTGTATAAGACCATGGTTTATAATTCTTTAATTTAAAATGGAGGGGGGTCCACTATAATACCACTCACCACTACATGCTAGCGTTGATCCATCCCTTCACGTCATACTTTTTAATGGAATAATTCAAACTTTGATTTTAAACCAAAGTCTAATGCTTGCCATGTCACCTTTCTTCTTAGTGAAGTCGTTTAACCATGGGGACCCATGCCAAGTCACTTTATCATTATTAAAATAATGATTTTTGACTTTTTAATTATTTTGACCAAGGTGCATTCTGTCCACTTTTAGCATTAAAATGTTATTCTGGTGCCCAATTAGCTGATTGATGACTTTCAGGATGCTTCAGTTGGCCGACTGATGGTGAGAGTGACCCTTGGGGTGAAGATGCTGCTCTGGGCTTGAAAATGACCCTAATCATGCCGAAAACGGACTCCGGATCATCCATTTATTACATTTTGAAATTTTCCATTTAAACCATTAAAAATGGCTTAAAAAATGGAAAAAAATTATTTTTCTCGGAATCCAACAAAACTTTAGGGGGACCTAGTACATGTTCATACGACTCAATCGGAATGCCTAGCATGACAAAAAATACTGACACGAAGGCTCTAATAACCTCTCAAGGCCGAAACACCAAGACAACTACCCTAGCTTTGGAGGAGCGAGTGAAAAACTTAGAAATTATTGGTCCTTTATTCAACAGCCAATAATAACCAAGGGAAAAAACACTCTGGGCTAGTCGGCTTGATGCCCAAGTCCGGGAAGCCAAGCCTTTTATAAAAATTTAAATGCTAGGACATTTTTTACATTTTCCCCAAGGGGGTATGAACATGTATTTTACAAAAATAAAAAGTTCAGCCAAAAACTGGCTAACTCTAGAACACATTGAACTTCTGAACTCTGGAGATGAGCATTCACCATGCTCGATAACTGGCGGCTCAATAGGAAGTTCAACTATTGTACAAAATAATTGGCAACATTGAGCATATTTGGTTAATTGGTCAACAAGTACACGTATGTTTTCCTTCTCATCTGAGATAGCTAGACATGCGATATGAAGAGTATGAAGAGCTTGCAGGAGGCTAGGAGGTGCAATTGATTCAATCTTTAGTCATTGATAAGTGTCACTTTCCGCTACATACTTTTGAATATCAATCTTCATTCCCTTCAAGAAGATAGATTCTTGAATGTTTTAGTATGTCTTAAAAATCCAATATTTCTAGAAATTGGGGAGTTCTGATTTTCTTTCAAGTAGGAGAGGTCATTGCTGGCTCCAAGTGGGTGAGGATAGCCCTAAAATGGTTCACTAAGGAATAGGACGTCTTTGTTAAGCGTGTGGTGGGACGAGAAAAGCTTCCAGACCGGAATAGATTATGGGATGACTTTACATGGGAAGAGATCCGGGAAGGGTCTCAAAGTAAACTTCAGACATAGAATTGTGTTGATAAGAACGTGACCCTTGCAGCTAAAGCCAAAGGTAAGAAGAAGGAAACTTCTGGAAGTCCATTGATTTGCATGTAACCAGTATGGTCATTATGTTGCACAATGTCAAGAAGGAAAAGAAAGAGCATGTAGTAGCTTCAACTATAATGGATGACTTTGCAGAAGAATTTGAGAAGGAAGTCTTGCTTGTCTCTGTTGACTCAAGCGTGGGTAGCACTGGTTATTAGAATGCAAATACATGGATAGTTAATAGTGGGTCAACTGGACATATGATAGGTGTGTGAGGTATTTTACTCAGTATCACAAAAACAGGTCCAGGTTATATGTTGAAACCGAAGAGGACGATGTTCGTGCAATGAGAGGAGTTGGGGCAGTACGATTCCGACTCGAGTTTGGAGAACTCCTAGAGATATATGGAGTTCTGTTTGTTCCAGGGCTAGAAATAAATTTGCTTTCAGTATCAGCTCTGGAAGACATTGGATATAGAGTATTGTTCAGGACTGGGCATCTGTTTCTATATTCCATAGTTACTGAATTCAGAATCGACAATAAATCAGTGAGGCAAAAGAGCGAAGAGTTTGAATTGGATCGGGAAAAAATTGACAAATACAAAAAATTAAATATATACACAGTTTTTGACTTAGAAAAAACATTTTTCATAGATATTCAATTAGCCATGTCCATATACTGCAAGTTGTCAATATATTTCCAAAAGATATCTCAATATCAGGTTCAATTCCACATTGTATTTGTAGGTATGTATCTATTATTCACATGTCTTGTCTGCTGGAGTAGAGATCCAACAATGCTGATCTAATTAGAGCATTAAATGGTCCCAATCCTACTTCTGAGAATTCAATGTCATTAATTTGGTATTTTTCATTTTTTTAACTCGTAAACTGAAAGATTAAAACACTTATAATAACAATTGCAAGGTTTCATTCCTCTTAAAACAACTTTACACATGCACACTAAGATGCCGAGTCACCCAATTCCAATCTTAATGTAAACATTATTGACTTGTCTCCACCTTAAGATAAATTGAGAGCATATATTGAGAATCAACCAGTGAAAGAATAGTTGTCACTGCTGGACTGAGTCATAGATGTCAAGTGTTGGAAGATGATAACTCTGAAGGTCCTTTCTCATATTTTTGGTGTGAGTGTGATGAGAATGACTTGTAAAGGGTTTGTTCTTTGTATTTATGTAAAAAGTGTCTTTTATATAAATAATGTGATTTTTTCCTTATACTTTATAAAGTGGGCCACTTTAAGTGATGTATTTAATAATTAATGAATTTAATTATTAAAAATGTATGTTCATTAATTTTTAAAAGTGAGTTTTATTGATGACCCTTGATCTTGTAATTAATTCTCAACCCTAGATTAGGGTAGTTAGAGAAGGTAGTTGCAAAATTGAAGTACAAGACAAAGTGAAAGGACATTGATGAAGACACTCACCATCAGAAAGGGAAGAAGAACAATGTGAAGAAGACAAGAGAGACCTAAGAGAAAGTGGCATGATTTTTGAGAAGAGGAGGAACAACACATTTCCCAAGGAAGCTTGTAGCATTTATTGCAGCCGTACAACTGTACGGTCACATGTGTGAGCAACACGAATCTCAAGAAAAGTCATTGTGCATTAAATGCTGGTTGTACAGTCTGTACAACATTAATTGTAGGCACAGTTTTTGAGGCAGACTGTACAACAGGAAAGTACAGGTTGTACAACATGTGTGGGGGCCGTACAACAGGCCATACAACTGACAGTTTGCATGGAAAATGAGGTATTTGTCTGCTATTCTAGCTTGGTGAAGTTTTGTCAGTGAGGGTTGAAGAAATTATTTCTTGTGTTGACGAAAAATTTCTGAGTACTCTTCTTAATGAAATTCTTCTTCAGGGTTTTCCCCAAGTTGGGGTTTTGCCTGGTCATTTGACCTAAATATCTGTGTATAATGTGTTTGCTTCATCTTCAGTGGCTGAGAGGTGTCTTTGAAGTTGGAACTTGTGGTTTTAATTTCAAAGTTTATGTGCAAATTTTAATTAAAGCCCTAGACATTCAAAGTGTTTGACATAATGCGTGTGTGAGGAATTATTATGCTTATGCCAGTTTTTTTTTCTTCATTAAGATGATATCATGAGTCATGACCTTGAATGCCAACTGGTGATGGTCCCTGCCCCTTCACATTGTTCAAACTTTGCACTTGTTGCTGTCGGCTGCCTCTTCACGCTGTTCACAGTTCAAACCTGCCGGTTTGTAGATGATATGGTGACTGATCACTTCTCCTTAACACCAGTTAGAAGGAAACACTGGATGCAGACAAAAAGACCCATAAGAAATAAAGAAATGAGCAAAAAAAAGAAAAATTGGGCTTTTAAAAATTTCTAGGTGGCGCTGACCAAAAAGTAGCGATTCGAACTCAAACAAAGATTTAAATCATGAGTCAAACTCGTGTTGATCAGGCCAAAAATCAGTCATCCTGAGTAATAGTCGGAAAAGTTTAAATCAAATCGTTTAGAGTTAGATCTCGATTTAAATCGGGAAATCGCGTTTTAAACCGCGATTCATGCTACGCTGCTATATTCAGTAAGAAATCCAGTCGATACCATGTTGCATGGTGATTGAAGAGGTAGATTATACATATTGTGAGGAGAGCTTATGTATGCAGAATCTGGTGGATGGTTATGATATTCTGAGGATGAGAGGTAGAGTACAGTGGTGCTAGGTGTTTAAATTTTAGTCTCTGGTTCAGGGAGAAGAGGAGTACAGTACTGGCAGGACACTCAGCTAGTACGAGATGACAGAGTTAGAGCAAGCTCAAGACGAGAGAGAGGAGTCTTGTAGGAGCTCAGGCTTCAGGATAGTCTTTAGATACACATCTTTAGACCAGATTCAAGAGCAAGGGAGAGTTGCGACTATGAACAGTGATCCAGGTGGTGGAGATGTACGTGTTGGAAGGACCTCTCTCCTTAAGAGGGAGTGTTAAAAAATAATTCTGGATGTACTTTTCATGTTTTGATGTCTATCATGGGAGGGGGACAAAAATTATGTTTCCTAGATGTACTTTTTTAATGTAATGTGCTTTTATATTTTTAAAGTGACTTTTATACTTTATGAGCTTAAAGGGTATTTAAGTTGTGGGGCCCTAAAGTGCATTCAATAATTAAAGTATTTAATATGAGCATTAAATGTGAGCCCTGAGATTCATTTAATCCTAGCCAGTGAAAAGTGGTTAGGGAAGTTAGGGTTAGGGAAAAGGAAGATAAAGTATAAAAGACATCTAGGGGAAGAGAAAGACATTAAGCGAGAGAAAGATCAGGAAGAGAAATCTGAGTTTGATTTCTGAGTTGAGAGAGCAATTTTCCAAGTCAAATCATTGGCACGATTTCCAAGACAATTTGCAGCAGAGAAAATCTGTACAACCATCAGATTTCTGTTCATACAGCAGATTCCCTGTCCATACAGCAGCATTTTTGCCCAGTTTTTGAGGCAGCAAGCAGTGGCACAGATTTCAAGGTGGCTGGAACAGTTAGTACAGTTCATACTCTGCTCAAATCTGGCACAAGTCCTGAAGAAGAATTGGTCAGTAAATTTTCAGAATCCGTACAGTTCAGACTGGCACGTGTGGGCATATTCTCCTAGATTTTGACAGACTGAGAGATAAGTACTGTGTATTGTTGCATCTCTGATTTGTATGGTGGAAAGAGAAAATTTCTGAGTTGTATGAAATTTCAGAATTGCTCTTAATTAATAAAATCTTTCTTTGGGTTTTCCCCTGTGGGGCTTTTTTGCCCTGGGTTTGGCCCTAAAATTATTTGTGTCCAGACTCCATCTTTCTCTTCAGTAAATCTGACTGTAGGTTCTTTGTATTTATTTTCAAGTTTAGATCTGTGAGACAGTGTTATTATTTTCGATAATGAACTCTGAAGAATGAATCAGAGTTGAACCTAAGCGTTTGATAAAATCTCTGAAAGAACAGTTGTTAGTTTTTATCAAATTTCTTCAGAATGCTCTACATAGGAGTGTACAAATGCCCATAAAAGAGAAAATATGCCAACCATAAGATAATGCCAAAGATGTAGTGTCCATAGGTTTAAAACACTTTTATTAAAGAGCCTTAACTCTGATAAAAAAGATGATTTACAAATGAGGTTTAGTTGTTTATTTATACTATAGGAGGGTGTCATCCCAAGATTGGTTATGGACCCACATAAGTAGGGCACACTCTCCAAGAGGATTATTGAGCCTACTTATCAAAGTTGACTATGTCATAATGGCCAACTAATTGCATTAATGTTGCAATAGGAGTTGGTCATAGCCGAAGGTGAAGATTACACCGTTCTCAATAGCCACCTCCAAGAAGTGACCCTCATATGGAGAATATCCAATTGACAACATTGCTGTTCAAATGCAGGTCAGCAAAGTCATCCGCTTTTTTCCTATTGTTGAAAGCTAAAGATTTGCACCCTTGGCCAAATGGTCTAGAGTGATGTTTGTAAGTGGAAGCCTCAGACTTTCGACTTCTTGCAAACATTGAATGTCAACTTAATTATATTTTTCTTCTCTTGGACATATTTTCTCTGTAGAAGTCAGTGAGGCTACATATAAGTTAATCACGCAAGAAGCGAGTCGGGGCCATTTGAGATGCACAGAGTATTGAGATAGGGTAAGAAGTCCACAGTAGCATATTGTCAAGATTCTACTCAACCCGGGCATAGAAGAGCCCATCCTAGCTCTTGAATTGCTTATCGTGCCACCTCTAAATGACGATAGCATAGATGGCCATTGCAAAGCAGTCTAATACTTGTAGTACTTTTATTCTTTTACTGTGATTTGAAGGATCAAAGAGTTATAATGCTTATAATTCTTATAATGTAGTGATCATACAATTTGCTCCATAAAGTTTTTCATATGCAAGTTGATATGATACTGATAGTTTGAGAGGCTTGTGTTTTATTGATATGATTATATTGTGGAAACACCATTCCTACCCATGAGGCTGTTTAAGAAAAATAATAATATTGTATCTAATCCGGTGGTAGTCAAAATGCCTCACTAAATCACAAGCATAATATGGGAAGTGCTGACCTCCTAAGCATTGGGTAACAGGTGAATTGCAAGATACAAGGTGTGTAGAATTTCACACAATCTTCAACTCTGATTTCTAATTACACATAGATTGTTTAATACTTAAGCTCATTCAACATATAGTCTGCAAATGAATTCCTTACTCATAAACAACTCAGAATTAGAAACACATGAAGATCTCTACCACACTACTGAGAGCAGAAATAAATATCAGCCACACAGGAAAAATTTCAGACTCAAAATTTTAGCCAAATGGCCCAGGAAAAACCCCCTAGGGGGAAAACCTGTGTGAGAGAGTGCTTTTATTATTTTCTTCTTCAAAAGTGATTGACAGTACAACAGCAGAATTAAACTCAGCATAAAATATAAAATTATCTCAAGTTCTGATACAATTTCTCCACCTCGAAAACTGTGCCCAGAATACACAGAAATTCCTTCTTGAATTTGTCCAGTACTGTACAGAACAGTATGGTTCTGACTGCTTCTCATTTCGGTTTTTGAGCCAGGAAGGAAACTTACCAGTTAAATGTTGCCTTGAAAATCGTGCTGCCTCTTGCCTTGATTTTTGTGTCACTGCTGCTGTGTACAGTCTATCAACTCCTAAGTATGGCCTGCCTGCTGTAGGGCCTGTACAGATGCATTTAATGCAGAAGATACCCTCAAAATTCATGCCTTCTCGGAATTTGTGCTCACAATCTTCCTCGAATTCTGTGCATTTTCTCCTTCAATTTATTGCTGAATCTTCACTGCTGTTATGCCTTGATTTTCGTGTCAGATTCACTCTAGAAAATCGTGCCTGCTATCTCAGCTGCATTTCTCTCTCTCAAACTTGACTTCACTTCTCATGAACTCGACTTGGTCTACTTACTCTCCAAAACTCATTTGGTGAATAAAAAATGAAGAGTGAAGTGCCTATTTATCAAATTTCCCTTGTTTATTCATTTTTTCTCCTGGGGTAGCTGAACAGTCACTAGATCAAGGGCCCACATTGAATCTAGTTTTCTCACATCAATGGATGAGACAAATCACTTTTCTCTGCATTAAATAATGTCCTTTCAACTTCCACTTAAATTGATTGAAAAGTCACTTTGACTCTAAATTGAATTAATTACTCATCTCAAGTAATTAATACAAGGGTCATGTCACTCTTCTCCTTTTAGTGACTTAGGATCAAAGTCACTAGAGGAACACTTCCTTGGTATAAAATTCAAAAGGCTTAAAGCATTGCATAAGCAAGGCTTTTATATGGTTGGTTGGCCAACTAGGAGACTTAAAGGTGGATTTTGAGATGGCTAGTGCAGTATATTTAATCTGTCAATATTCGATTAATGTTCGAGTTCTGCTTATTCATATTGATTAGTAATTACATATGTGCATGGCACATGCTATGAAAATTGTCTCAAAGTTCCTATCAAGTTGTGCCTCTACTGATAATCAAATCTTCATAAAAGTTAACCCTTAAAACAACAATTTATATTTGCAGCAAATTTTAATCTTTTCAATGGATGATCTTTCCTTACAATTTTTTAGTGTGTATTTTTATCATTATGTTCCTTCTGATTTTATAGGTATAATTGATATTCCCACCTAATATCCTGCAGAGATGTTGATGTGCATCTCTTACATTGTTTGTGCAAGATGTTATAATTTGTATGCATTTTATGTTCCTTCTTATCTGAGAGGTTTACCGTTTACCATTTAAGTTATAGTTTTCCCCTACATTCTGTAGAAGGATTCATGTGGATCTTTTGCATTGTTTATGTAACATGTAATATGCTTGTTCTATGTGTACTTGAGAAATGATTCTGGTTTTGTGAATTGTAGGGAATTGATGGTTCCAGGGTTGAAAGGGTACTGGAGTTGGTTCACATTGCAGCTAATAAAAATACAGTTCCTGGAGATATTTCTGCAATGGTTCCTGGTGGAATTCGCATGGGTAATATTTTGTTGTATTCAACTCTTGTCTTGTTTGTTCAAATAGGAAAAGGGTACATCATGCCTTTCTGATTACGCTATAGTTTCCATTCTTCAGTCGTATAAGAAAAGCATCCATTTCACTGAGGCAGTAGGGGCCCAGTTCTTAAATCCAGCAAGTATTTTTTTGAATCATATTTCATATACAACTCTATAAGAATAGAATTGGCGAAATTATGGGACACAACAGACACCACTAGACTAAAACTGTATATCTGTTAAGGTTTTCTATAGGGCAGTGACATTCAAGCAAAGAACATGTAGTTAAAACTTCAGCTTTTAGGGAACTGCTGTTGCTTACTATCCCAATAAATTGAGCTAAGGCCTACACTATACCATGTTAATTTCACTAGCTTCATGTATTCCTATTCAATAATCTTCTTACTGTTGGAGAGCAGGACCCACAATACACAAAATATATACAATATTATTTGATTATGAATGGAGTCATTTGATACAATGGGATTGATCCCCTTTTATTCGGTTCCTTAGGTAGTTGAGCTACCCATATGACCTAACTACCTCATCTAAATAACTCATGTTTAATACTTATTAACGACTTTTACCACATTTATTGCATCGAGTTATATTCGAGGGTTGTACGCCAACACCCCCTTTTAATGCTACAATATCAAAACTCGAGTGATAACAAGAAAACAATGAACATAAAAGAAAATTCTTCTTAAGCAGCTTCTTTCCACATTTTCGGAGTCCTTAGGTACTCCATCAGTCTTATCACCCTTGTAAGGGTAGAATTCCCAGATTGCCAAGTTCCTGAAATCATGAACTAACGAATGCTGAAATTCCTGATTTTCTGAATTACTTGGATGACTATCCATGGGGAATTAAATCTTCACTCTTTCTTTTGTCTTGAAGATCAAACCACTCGGCTTAAGAATTTACGGTCACTTTTTTGTCACCATCATCCACAACCAATTTTTATTTCATTGGGATAAACATTTTCTATATCTTAGTATTTATTCTCATTTTCTAAAATTTTGACCAACTTCTCTGATTTCACCCAAAAAATCTGGATGGATTATAGGCAGTAGACAATCTAGATGTCATTGTGTTTTCAGGCCAACAATAGAAAAATCAGTAAACTTCTGAAAAAATTGTTCTATGTGAGAACATTCTGGAAATAACAAGAATTGTGTTCTTGAAATAAGAATTTTGTATACGATTGCTTATGCTTGTCTACTATCCCGGTTTTGACCTTTGAAATGTACTAGATCGGATTGAGGATGAAGAAGATTATCAGCCATTGAGACCGGCATTGGTCTATTGGACATGTTACCCCTTACATTGTATGAGTGTTATACTTCTTGCAGGTCTTTCTGAGGCAGATTATATCATTATTATGAAGACTTCATTTAGATTTTGTATTTTGACACAACATGATTAGTTGCACATGGATTAGAGTCCTGTTGTCAAACATTTTGATGATCTAATGTTTGCAAGGAATATATGATCGCCAGACTGGGGGAACCTTAGGACTTTGCCCCAAAGTGTCACACAGGCAAGGTCCCCTCTCTTTAGGCTTCCCAGGTCCACTGAAAGTAGATCCAAACTAACCATGAGAGGTGTCCCCAGTAAAAATTTCTCGGATACTTGCTAGTATAACCAGTTTTCTCATAGTACCAGTAAGATCGATTTTGCAAAAGGAAAAGGTGCCTTGAATAATTACAAATTGTGAAAATGGGCACCCCTAGGAGAAACATTCAGTGAGGACTTAAATTAAAGAGACAAGAGATAAAATACTTCCTGTTACCCTCCAAATGTTCTGCAGTATGCCATACTAGTTATGCAAAGAGGAGGGATCTTGTTTTCATTGTAAAGGCCAAGTTTGGGGCTTGTTTATGTAAAAGTGTTACACGAGGACATGCCCCCCTTGCTCCCCGCGCCCCAAGGACTTGGGGGCTCTTGGAAAAACGTTTCTCCTCATACCCAATTTGGCGAAACTTGAGGAAACGCAGGGGGGAGTGTGCACCGGTGAAATGGGGGGCTCCTAGGCGCTCCAATAGTAATGGTAATATTAAACTCTTAAAGTAAAAGTGCTATTTTCCTTATCTTTCATTTTCTATCATTTTACTTAAATTTTTAACATTACTAATTGTTTCAGGTTGTTTGAGAGTGGTTCCAACCTCATCGACATTCATTAGTTTGAATGTTTCTTAGTATTTATTTTCCGCTGCATTACTAGTAAAAGAAACTCATGTGTGATTATCAGTAAATTAAAATATACTGTTTAGCCCTAGTTTGAGTTTTAAAGGAAATTTTACATGGTATCAGAGCTCTGTTGAGTTAAATCTGAGAAACTGCAGCAGTAATGATAGATCAAGGCCAGATCTATTGAAGACACATACCTAGAGTTCAGTTCTAGGGTTTAATAGGTACACCTCACTATGGCCGTATAGTTAAGAGTTGATGATAGATTCCAATAAGCTTAAAACTTTCCTACTTGGAAACAAATGTTCACAAGGATTTTGGATGTCAGTGATGCACAGGAGCACATTGACTCCACGAAGGTTGCGCGAACAGATTCGACATAGTTGGCAAGATGGAAGAAGTTAGACTCCAGACCTATGTTGATCATCTTGGTTGAGAAAAAAGGACCACATAGTCCCTCACCTTTCCGAGAAGAAGACCGCATTAGAAATTTGGAAGGCTTTGGAAGCACTTTACCAGAGCAAGAACGAAAATCGGAAGATGGTGTTGCAAGAGAGGATGCGCAGTACCGAGATGGCCAAGGGTGAAGGAGTGGTGCCTTATCTCACAAGGCTCGCACATATCAGAAACGAGCTTGGAGCAGTTGGCTCTAAGACTGAGGATGAGGAGCTAGTTCGGATAGCTCTCAATGACTTTTCTAAGCCATGGGACACCTTTGTAAAAGGTGTGGTGGCGAGGGAGAAGCTCCTTGACTAGCAGAGATTGTGGGATGATTTTGTGTAGGAGGAGACCTGCATGGGTCAAGGTTTAGGTTCATCCAGAAGTGCCCCACATATTGTGGATGAAGAAGCTCTTGCCCTAGCATGGAAGAGCTAGGGTAATCCTGTAAGGAAAAGAAAAAGAAGGGTGGTAAGAAAAACCTTGACATGTCCAAAGTCAAGTGTTTTATCTGCCACAAGAAAGGACACCTTGCCTCCTAGTGCCCAGATAGGAAGAAGAAGAACAATGGCTAGATGGTAGGATCTACAGAGGTGGAGGAGTTCAGCAAAAACTTCGACAAAGACTTTTGTTTGATAGCGTGCATGGAAAGCACCACAGGTAGCAAACTTTGGTACGTTGAGAGTGGAGCATCTTGTCATATGACGAGACAAAAGAGGTTCTTCAAGAGCTTGCAGGAAGGTGGATTAATTCTCCACATTGAGCTGGGTGATGATGCGCAGTATCAGGCGCAGGCAGTTGGTACTGTTTAATTTCAGAGGGAGTCTTGAAAACCCCTTAGTTTTGCTGACGTATTGTATGTTCTAGGGTTGACCAAAAACCTCATATTTGTTTCCACCCTGGAGGGCAAGGGATTTCAGGTGAAGTTCCTGTTGAAATATTGTAACTTCAAAGAATATTCTATATGTATCTTTTTGTGGTCCCCGATGGTCCTACCGGGAGAACCACTTGTATTACATTGTACCCCGATGCTCATAATCGGAAGAACTAATAAGAGTCATGAGGTAGTCCCCTCTAATTGTAAAGGTGGGTCATCAGCACCCCAGTGTGGTTACTTGAGCCTACATGTGTAACTCGAGCCTACATGATTTAACTCGAGCCTACATGCCGAATGAGTTAACTTAAGTGAACGGATGAATATAAATAGAGGTGTAGTGCTCCTCATTTGAGACACACACACTCTCACTTGTGTAGCGCATTAGTGGAGAAGAGAAGAGTAGCTAGAGAAGGAGGAGGATCAAGCTTTGATCTCCTTGTTGGTTTTACCTTTTATCTTTTTGGGGCATCTATATTGAGGAAGCTTTTGTTGGGTTTTTCCCTTTAGGGTTTTCCCAGGATAAATCTTTGTGTTCCTTTTGTATGGTTGTGCTTGTCAATCTTTCAGTGATCCTGTTTATATGCTTTTGTTATGAATTCGAAATGAAATACTAATGATCTAGCTTAGCATATGAAAAATTTAACATGGTATTAGAGCCACCCTGAAAGAAGACATTGTGCAGCTATAGAAGCTAGGGCTTCTTACTTTTTGGGTCTCTATAGACAATCGATCAGCAAAAGAAGGCTAGACTGACTCTCCATTGAAGGGCGCATCTTTTTGTCGAAACAGAATTCGATTTCGAGCATTTTCAGTTTTGGTGTGGAAAATTAGGGCTTTCTACATAAGAGGAATTTTTGAGTGAGCCTGGAATAGGATTGTTATCCTCATCAAAATCGAAGTTTAGAGACCTGGATCAAGAAATTTGGTTGGGTGAAACTCCGAGAAAGTCAAACCCTAGTTTGACCCCGACCTAGAAAAACCCTAAATACTAAAACTGCTAAGTTTTGGTACTTTCGCTATATTCAGAGATTGGCAAAGGCTTAGGAGTTGAAAATTGCAGAGGCCGAAGATACAATCCTGATGTACACTGTGTCCAAAATTTAGCCTCAGATTCGCTATATTATGGGAGATATGATCCCTCCAAGTGAGGGTTCCAGCCTCTTCCAGAATTCATCCCTTAACAGGACACCTGGGGAAAATTGCTATATCGTGGGCTACAAAAGTCCAAATGGAATTCCTGAAGATGTTCCAGAAAGAGCACGGACTGTAATTTCTATGATCCGAAGATTAGACTCAGAAGATGAACCACTGACACGTGGCATTCCGTACAACTTCGCTGTTCTGAACAGTCCTGTAACAGGTCACCTTGGGAAAATGATCATAAATCCCAATTGGTGAAACCAATTCTGATGAAACCTATGGTGTTGGATCAGGGACATGCGAGGCTACCTCAGTGTGAAATTTCAGACACAGAGGAGCATTAATTTCGGAGATATCACAGAGACAGTGACAGACATTTCTGCAGAAGAAATTGGAAAACTAGGGCTTCCTGTTCCGAGAGCTTCCCTCCACTGTTTTCAGAAAATGAATACATTGGACAGCTCCATTTGAAGAGATCTATCTTTCTATCCAGTCAGATCTAAAAGATTCCAAGTTTTGAAAATTAGGGTTTCTCTGACAAACCCTATATCAGCTAGCTTTGGAAGCAGGACAGACACCTCAAATCGGTAAGATCTAATCTTTTGCTATTTGCATTTGAGGTTCTCATTTCAAAGTGATCTATCACATCAGCTTGATGATAAGCTTGGTAAAGTTTACAGCTTCCAAGCATGGAAGTATTTGATCTCTCTGAAGAAAATGAATTGGACACCTACATGAGTAGAGAGGTTCCAATTCCATACGGAGATGAGGCTCAAAGCCTTACACAAGAATAACTTGATCAAGGCCAAAAAGATCATTGTTGATTCAATCACGGATCAACTTGTACCACAAGTGTCTTCCCTAAAGACACCAAAGATGTTTGATTCCTTGATCAAGCTATTTGAAGATAAGAACTTAAATCAAAAGATGGCTTTGAGAAAACAGTTGAAGAATGTGAAGATCCAGAATGCAGAACAACTTGAAGCGGTAGAAGAAGAAGTGAAGAATGCAGAAGTGGTGATAGCCACCTTGAATGGCCTCCCAGGATCATGGGATTCATTCATGCAAAGAATATATGCCAGAAGGAAGTAATTGCTTTCAGCTCGACTCATAAGAAGAGAAGAAGAAGATGGGAGCAATTGAAGATCAAGCTCTCACCATTCAAAGAAGATCCCTCAAGCGATGAGGAATATGAAGAACTCAATTCTTGAAGAACCTCTTATTCATCTTATCATTTGGATAAGAAATGATGATTTCATGAATGAAGAAGATGATAAAGCAGAATGATCAAGATGGAGTCTACCCATGAAACAAATAAAAGATAAGTATTCAATTGTCATTTGATGATATTGTTTGGTTATACATTTGATTATATTCAGTTGATGTGTTATGCATGATAGATTGTTTGCATTAATGACTGTATACTACTAATATGCATGTGATGGGTAAGTAGCTCATGGTGCTATACAACTCTCCATTGCTACTTATCAAACCTCCTTGTTGACATATTGGATTAGTGCACAATCTCAATTATGTCATGGTAGAGATGGAAGGCATTTAGAAAGTTTATGTGAGATATGGATGAATGTTGTATTGACTAAACAATTGCATGATGCATAAGAATTTGTCGTCATGCATATGTTTTATGAAATAGTTCTAACCATGCAACTGGTGCATTTGAATTGTAGGAAAGGTCCTGTACAACCTCCTACAAGAAAAGAAGGATGAGACTTGTTCCGAAGAACAAGTGATGACAATTCAAGATTCACTCCAATAAACGTGAATCTGAATCTCCCAAGGTCAGAGACACCATGACAGAAGAAAGAGCTTCAGAGAGTGGTAGATCCACCTTGAAGGATGAAGACCACCATGGGTACAAGAGATAACTCAAGAT
>LPNX010648600.1:589338-600188 GCA_001517045.1 Pseudotsuga menziesii
TCGGGCTAGAAGTGTCTTAGACAGGAAAAGCACATCAGGTTGATGCTTTTGTTTGGGGTCTGCTATGATTTCATGGTTTAGCAGGAAACAATCCAGTATTGCTCTTAGCACGGCTGAAGCAGAATACATAGTAGCTTGCTTTGCTAGTTGTGAAGCCATATGGCTTCAAAAGGTGATGTCAAGTTTATTGGATACCACAGTGATTCTATGTGATAACCAGAGTTGTATAAAGATGATAGAGAACCCAGTGTTCCATCGAAGCACATAGAAATCCGGTATTTCTACATACGAGATAAGATACAGATGATGATGCTTTTAGTATTTCTATACTGAAGATATAGATGATGATGCTTTTAGTATTTCTATACTGAAAATATAGATGATGATGCTTTCAGTATTCACATACTAGAGATACAGACGATGATAGTTCAGTATTCACATACTGAAGATACAGATGATGATGCTTTCAGTATTTCTATACTGAAGATAGAGATGATGATGCTTTTAGTATTCACATACTGGAGATACAGATGATGATAGTTTAGTATTCATATACTGGAGATACGGATAATGATAGTTCAGTATTCACATACTGAAGATGTAGATGATGAAGGTTCAAATGATGATGATTCAACACTGATGTGTTGACTAAGCCTCTGTCTCAGGTAAAGTTTGAACACTTTCAAGACAAGCTTGGTGTTGTTCAGAAAGACCTTCCTCGAAAGGGGCAGCAGTGATGTTGCAGTGGGATTGTCTCATCCCTAGACATTTGTGCTAAAGTGATCTGGTGACTTTGGTCCTCGAGAATGAAGCGGGATTGTATCATCCTGGGACATTTGTCTAGAATGTATCCGGAGGCTTCGGTCCCCGTGAATGCGGTCGGATTGTATCATCCCTGAACTTTTGTTCAGAATGTATCCGGAGGCTTCGGTCCCCATGAATGTGGTGGGATTGCATCATCCCTGAACTTTTGTTCAGAATGTATCCGGAGGCTTTGGTCCTCTTGAATGTGGTGGGATTGCATCATCCCTGAACTTTTGTTCAGAATGTATCCGGAGGCTTCGGTCCCCGTGAATGTGCTGGGATTGCATCATCCCTAAACTTTTGTTCAGAATGTATCTAGAGGCTTCGGTCCCCGTGAATGTGGTGGGATTGCATCATCCCTGAACTTTTGTTTAGAATGTATCCGGAGGCTTCGGTCCCCGTGAATGTGGTAGGATTGCATCATCCTTGGACTTAGTTCTAAAGTGATAGGGAGTGATTATCTCGTAATTGTATCTGGTAGCTTCGATTGTCGAGAATGTGGTAGTATTGTATCATCCCTGGACTTAAGTCCAAAAGTGATCCGAAGACATTCGTCTTCATGTTGTGGGTTGTAGGTTGCTAATGATGATGATGTTGTTGATTGAAAGATCAGAGTGTGACGACGATGTTGCTGATCGGAAGATCAGAGTATGATGATGATGATGATGCTGATCGAAAGTTCAGAGTATGATGATGATGATGATGTTGATGCTGATCGAAAGTTCAGAGTATGTTGACGATGATGTTGCTGATCGAAAGGTCAAAGTACTGCTGATGATGATGATGTCGATCGAGCGTTCAAAGTGTTGTTGCTGCTGAAGATTGAAGATGAAGACTATATGTTGAAGATGATAAAAAGCTTTCGATGATCTATAGATGTATCACCTTGATGATGTTGATGATGCCATCTCTCTCACCTACTGTTGTTGTTGTTGTAGAATACCCTTCTCGTTAAGGGGGAGTGCTGAATTATTATAACTTCGAAGAATATTCTAAATATATTTTATTGGTCCCCAATGTTTCTATTGGGAGTATCACTTGTATTTTCTTGTACCTCGATGATTCCTATCAGGAGAATTACTAAGAGTCATGAGGAAGTCCCCTCCGTTGTAAGTCGGGTCATTAGTACCCTTCAGAATATATTATTATATTAAGTTAACCCAGTTATGGTTACTTGAGCCTACATGACAGGGTTAATTGTCAAGTGAACGAAAGAATATAAATAGAGTGAGGCGCTTCTCATTTGAGACACACACACTCACTTGTGTATCCCATAAGAGAGAGAGAGAGAAAGAGCTGTAGCTGGAGAAGGAGGAGGATCAGTTTTGGGTTTTACCTTTTATCTTTTGGGGCATCTATATTGAGGAAGCTTTTGCTGGGTTTTTCCCATTAGGGGTTTCCCAGGATAAATCTTTGTGCTCTTTTTTTGTGTGGTTGTGCTTGTCTATCTTTCAGTGATCTTTTCGCTTATGGTTATGCTGTTATGATGCTAAATGTTTTAAGATCTGATATAACTATTAAAAACTTAATAGAGGATGGCACACTTACACCATGGAGCACTGAGGCATTTGAGACAGGCAGTCATTGGAGTTCCTCAGGAATAGGAGGAAAAGCATAACCACTGCAAGGGTTGTGCGTTGGGGAAAAACATCAGGAAACCTTTCCCACAGAGTGAGAACAAGTCTAAGGGGACCTTGGACTTAGTGCATTCGGATGTTTGCAGACCCACGAGTGTCCAATTGTTCAGTGGCTACAGCTATTGCATCACTTTCATTGATGACTATGCGAGGAAGACCTGGATCTATTTCATGAAGGCCAAGCCATAGGTTTTTGAGCGGTTTCGGGAGTTCAAAACTCTCATAGAGAACCAGACAGGAAGGAAAATTCTAGTATTGAGGACGAACAATGGGAGTGAGTAGACCTCCAATAGGTTCTTGGAGTATTGTTCATCGGAGGGGATCAAGAAGGAGCACACCGTGCCTCATACCCCGCAACAGAATGGAGTGGTAGAGAGAAAGAACTAGACATTGGTAGGAGCAACCAAGGCCATGCTATTTGATCATGGATTGCCACTATTCCTATGGCTCAAGGCATACAAAACCACAATTATCATTCAGAACAGGTGTCCCCACACAACTTTGGTGAGAAAGACACCTGAGGAGGTCTTCATAGGCACTAGACCAGATGTGATCCACTTATGCATATTTGGGAGGGTCTACCATTGTCACATTCATGCTGACACTAGGAAGAAGTTGGATTCTTCTGGAGAGAAGGGGTTACTTGTTGGTTACAACGAGACTTCGAAGGCATACAAAGTATATATTCCTGCTTGCAAGAGGATCATTGTGAGTAGGGATGTCCAGTTTGATGAGGACAAAGCCTTGCGGAGATCTATGGACTTACCAACACATGACTCGATGGTCAAGTTGGAAGAGCCACAAGTACAGGTACAAGTACATACACAGAGCACAGGTTCTGATAGTTAGAGTGGGTCAGGTGGATAGGATCCTTTGGTCATTGACTTGGAGGATGAGCAACAACAGGAGGAGGACATCCAACAATCGCAACAGGTAGACACTAGGGCACGACCTAAGTGGTTTAGGTCCACAGTTCAAGATTCTAGGCGGGTGACTCTTCCACAAAGCTCCATGAGACGAAGCAAGCCACTAGAGAAACTTAGCTATATGGCATTGATGACGGAGTTGATTAACTTAGAACCTTCCAGTTTCGAGGAGGATGCACAACATGACGTGTGGCAGGAGGCCATGGTTGAGGAGTATGACTCAATCATGAAGAATCAGGTATGGGAGATTGTGCCGAGGCCAGAAGGTAAACAGGTGGTGGGATCCTAATGGATCTACAAGGTAAAACATGCAATAGACGAAAGTGTGGAGAAGTACAAGGCAAGCTTCGTGGGTAAGGGGTTTTCATAGAAGTAAGGTATTGACTATGAGGTGACCTTTGCCCCTGTTGCCAGATACTCTTCTATTCGAACCATTATCTCATCAGCAGCAGAGATGGGTTGGCATGTTCATCAGATGGACGTCAAGACTGCCTTCCTCAACGAAGTTATACATGGGGAGGTATTCATTGAGCATCCCAAGGGGTTTGATGTGGAGAACAGGTAGCCACATGTATGCAGGCTGCATAGAGCTCTTTATGGGCTCAAGCAGGCACCTCGAGTATGGTACTCGAGGATAGACAAATATCTACAGGAGATGGGATTCCAGCGGAGTGAGGTTGACCACAACCTGTACTTCTTGTCAGGTGAGGTGCCTCTCATACTCGTACTGCATGTAGTGACGACTGCAAGTCAAACCTTGCAGTTGAGTTTGAGATGAAAGACCGTGGGTTGGTGCATTACTTCCTAGGCTTGGAGGCTTGGCAAAGAGATGGGTGCTTCTTCATTGGATAGGGGAAGTATGCAGTGGAGATTCGGGATGGTGGATTGCAAACCCATGTCCATACCTCTAGTTCCCAACTGGAGGAAGATTGATGCATCTGGGTCAGACGGATTTGATCCTACAATTTATTGCCAACTTATCGGATCGCTCATGTATCTAGTCAGCACACAACCAGACATTAGCTTTGCAGTCAACTCTTTGAGCCCATTCATGGTGGACCCTCAAAGAGTACATTGGACAGTTGCAAAGCACGTTCTTCGCTACATCAGAGGTACAGTGGAGTATGGTTTGGTTTATGAGCGCAGTGGGAGTGTACAGTTAGCAGGCTTCCCAGATGTTGACTAGGAAGGATGTGTAGAAGACCGAAAGAGCACTTCAGGTTGCTGCTTCAACATTGGGTCAGGGGTTGTCTCTTGGTTCAACAGGAAGCAGAAGTCAGTTGCATTGAGTTCGGCAGAGGCCGAGTACATGGCCGCCAGTTTGGCTGCTTGTGAGGGAATGTGGCTGAGGAAGTTGCTCTTAGGGTTATTCGAGTGTGAGCTGGAGGCTATAGTGGTTCACTGTGACAATCATAGCGACATCAAAGGCTATTTGAAAATACAGTGTTCCATGACTGGAGCAAACACATAGGCATTTGGGAATCGGTACCACTTCTTGAGAGATTGTGTACAGAAAGGGACCATTTGGTTGGAGTACATTCAGACATATAAGCAGGTGGCGGACATTCTCACCAAGGCACTTTGCAGACACAGTTTTGTGAAGTTCAGAGACAAGTTGGGGTTGCTACCAAATCCCTTCCTCGTTGAGAGGGAGTGTCAGAAAGTGGCAACAAGGAAGGCCTTCTATCATTGCATGTGTCCTTGCATGCTAGAAGACATTAAACAGGAAGCCAAATGTATTAATGTGATTTTCCTAATTTTGGACTTAGGAAAATACACAATGTTGCCCCAAGTTTCCGAGGTGTGGAAGTGAGGAAACGCACATTGGGGACGTGTGGAGACCACCCCCAAATTTTAGCGAAAATCAGGGGGGGGCCATCCAAGTCTTAATAAAAAATAATATTATAAATTATTAAATCCTAGCAATAAAGGTTCAATGATTCATCCCATGTAAACAACTAAAAGGGGGGTGGGGGGACGTCTGGGAGCCCCCCTTCACCGGAGCGCGCTGCAGAACAGGGGACGTGCCCCCTTGTGCGTTTCCGAGAGTTTCCTGATTTTGGGGACTCTGGGAAACGTTTCCCCAGGAGCCCCCGGGGCGCAGGGAGCAAGGGGGGCGTGCCCCCGACCCTGGGGAGTGAGTCCCCGTGTAACACTGAAAATACATTAATTATTCTAATTTGATTTTGACTTAATGAAGTCACTTTTATAAAGTGAAAAGTGAAATAATTTAGGTGATGGCTAATCTAATCTTGGCCATTGATCTCACTGGAGGATCACATTCATTGATTCATAGTGAGGGTTGGGGCTTTCGCTTGGCCATTGAATTAAAAGAAGATTTGGTGGACAGGACACATACAGAGAGACAAACAGGGAAGTCAGACAAAGAAGTTTGCAGAGAAGACGAAGGAGCACTCACTCGAAGGATTCACCGAGTTACTAGGTAGAGCACAGGGCCGTACAAGATCACGTAGAGGGAGGTCGTACTTTAGGCGTACAGATTCCATATAGCTGACGCAAGACCGTACAACTGACGCAGAGGGCGGTACCGCTGACGCTGGAGGTCGTACAACTGCGCAAGGAGGCCATACTGTTGATGCGTTTTGCTCAATGATTTTTGTAGAGTTTCTATTTTTCTAGGTTGAGTGTATTGAACCACTGTATTGTGTTTGTTCTATATCTTCATAATAAAATTTCATATCTGTCTGCTGCACCGATTTTCTCATCTTAGGTTTTATTCGGGGGTTTCCATACCCAAATTTATTGTGTCTATATTGATGTGATTATTGTTGAATGTTTCTCAGTATTTATTTTCCGTTGTATTACTAGTAAAAGAAACTCATGTGTGGTTATTGGTAAATTAAAATATACTGTTTAGCCCTAGTTTGAGTTTTAAAGGAAATTTTACATAGAGTCCTCAGGTCACATTTCCCCATTACAATATTTATGCCATGGTTTCACACAATGTTAACGTGTGCTGATTCTTGAATCATTGAAGAAGTAGACTGTTTTTACTGGGAGCAACTTAACTTGTATTTACACGAGATGAATTGTTATTGCCGGGATTTATAATCTTAATAATGTTTATGACCTCGACGTCCCCCTGTCCCCCTAAAATTTCCCTAAAATTTGGGGGTGGTCTCCACACATCCCCAATGTGCGTTTCCCTGCTCCCACGTTCCTGCATTCTAGAAACTTGGGGGAACATTGGGATTAAGATGTCATCTCAATCCTTAGGGATTTGAGAGATCATGGCTAGTGTCCCTTTCTTAGAATGCCCCTCTAGATTTGCAAACTAGGGCATCACCTAACAACCTCTAGGATTCAGTAGGTGATCCTAACCAAGGCAAATAGAGAAGTCCAAGGCCCTAAAATCAAAAGGAAACCCTAATACAAGGCATTTCCTTCACACAATGTTAATAAAATATTGATTAAAAAACCTAATTTGAAAAAATGCAACAATACACCACCATTCAATCCACATAGAAGCA
Organism: Pseudotsuga menziesii; assembly: GCA_001517045.1. Classification (NCBI taxonomy): domain Eukaryota; kingdom Viridiplantae; phylum Streptophyta; class Pinopsida; order Pinales; family Pinaceae; genus Pseudotsuga; species Pseudotsuga menziesii. The sequence continues at coordinate 596,197 of LPNX010648600.1, forward strand.
TTGACTTAACCAATATTCACCAAGACATGAGAAAAGTAAGAGATCTAGGTCATTCTTGAGCATGTGTTTAGCAAACAATTCTAGCATCAACCATAACATGTGCAAAAAGAAGCCTTAGATTCATCCACCATTCACCATCAAGCAAGAAGAGTCATCCAAGAGAGGTGCACATCACCAAGAGAGCTCATAAAGTAAGAGAAAGAGGAATAACTTCATAATAGAACCCTTGTCTTATGATTTTACAATGTGGAGAGGAGGTTTATTTATACCTTTCTCTCTTGAATATTTTAATTTGAGCCTACAAGTCTAAAACATAAAATAATATTATTTTTAGGGCAAATTCTACATAACAAAAGAATTTTACCCCAAAAGGTACAAAAATGATAAAATTGAGCTAAAATAAGCTAAAAGACAACTTCACTTGATGAAATAGTGAGCCAAGGGGGGATGCCAGGCCCCATCTAACCCCAAAATGCTGAAAGTCCCTCAACACCCCCCCTCCAAGGCACTGTAGGTTTAACTGGTACGCAATAGCTGGAAAGGTGGCACACTGGGCTAGGAAGGCTGGAGCAGGGGTTTCTGGATGCCACAAAAAGGTCCAAGCGGGTGCAAAAGGTGTGCTAATAGGAGATATCAGTCCTTTACAAAGAGCAGTCACCTTTGCAATCAAATTACCAGGATGGTCGTGTGTCCCAATGGGTCACCCTTAGGAGCCTCAGAGCACTAATCCATGGGCATAAAGTTCTACATGGTGGAGACATCATGACACTGAAGGGGCAGTCAACAAAGCCACTAAGCCAAGTACTTCTGAGAGTGAAACCAAAGGGGTTGGCCATGTCCAATCTAGGGGGTAAACAACCCCCAAACCAAATATCCATACAATAAATACCACTTTGTCTTGTACAATAAAAAAATTTCGACCCCTTTGCTCTAGCCTTAGCCTCGCTGGAACATTGAAGTAATTTTGCTACATAACAGGCGTCATGCTTTTGAAGAGAGCGTACCACCAAAAAAGGAGAGCGTTGATGGAAAAAACACATTGTTGGGGTTATTTGGGGCATGACACCTTCCTCCTAGGCTCAACATTTCATCAAGTTGCAGCGATTCATCATTTTTATTATTATTTTATGTGTTATAAGATTTAGTCCTCGACTTGTGGGTGACAGAACTTACAAAAATAATTTTAATTCATTTTAAGACATTTTAGGTAAGTCGGCCTAGAGGAGTGAAAATGTGTCTTTTTGAAAAGGCATGTCTTGTCACATATAAATAAAACACTCCTCGTTCATTTGAAACACAAGATCACGGGATCAAATAAACTATTATTCTTATTTCTCCTAGTGAATTCTTGGCTAAGTGGTGTGCGCCTCTTTCTTTGAGCAAATCTTTGGTTTCTAAGGTTGAATGTGATGTGGAGGCTTGTTTACTATCTTTTCAAGGATTGTTAAAGGTGAAAGGATTCAAGAATAAGAGAAGAGCACAGTGAGAAACTCACTTTGTTCGATAGAATAAGAGAATAGCATAATCCCTAGCACATTTTTTACAAGTTGGAATTTTCTAAAAAATATAGGGGTGCGAATTGCCTCTAAGAGCCCATGAAATGCAAATAAGTTACAAAGTGATTGTTTGGGAACCACGGTGGGGTCACTAGGGAGTCCCCATTACATTGATTTCCAACACATTACATAAGCTACATGCCATTACATCATTTTATTTTTGGTAATTTGCCCCCTTTGAGGAGAAATGCAGGCCCCTTGGAGGAGGGTGATAGCTAGGCCCACAGGAGATGCCAAGAGAGAAAATTGAGACTTGGGTATTGTCTTGAAGATGATCTTACTAGGACGCAAGTTGCCACTTTCATCAAAATGTTGTTATTTCTTCACTTGATTAATTCACCACTTGACTTAGGAATTTTTTAAATCATATTTCAGGAAAATATTTCAATAATTCATATAAATTCATTATGGGTGAATTTATGCTCAAAATGCCTCAATTTTGCCTTAGATGGAATCCGTGATGCATGAGAACAATGTACAAATAATCCATGCCATAAACCAATCTGCAATCTTCAAAATTATGCTACTCCAAATTATTAATCTTCAACCTTAGGGTTTTTAATAATACCTTAGGAAAAATTCCATATTGAAACCTATTATTCAAAATTAGCTGAAAATAACACTTGGAGGGGTCCAATTGGCCTCCAATGGTTGTAGCATGTTGAAATATAGATCATGAAGCTCTCATACTCCTGGTTGGCCCTATTGACCAAGTAAAAAAGTCAACTTTGGTCAAACCTTTCTAATCAAGCATAATGGTGCAAGGATTCATCTAAAGCCTAGTAGAGAATGAAAAGGAACTTGTAATAGTTAGTATTAACAAATAACTAGAGCCACAAATCATACTTCACACAAGTAATATAATTGAATCCTTGTATAGTCCCCTTGTAGGAAAAATGCATAACACAACATATAGCATGAAGTAATTGTTTTATATGCATGCCACCATCTAGTCTACCATCAAGAACATTGCATGGGTCAACCTTTTCTTGGGTGAAGTGAATGGTCAAAATCCATGGCTAGTCAAAGTGAAGGATTGGTCATGGAAGACTTGAGTAACTTTGAAGAAAGAGGGGAAATAGGGAACTCTTTGACATTCATTAGTCAAGCAAACACTAGGGAAGCATGTGTCTCACATATGGATGATGTGCTAGAAGATGATGCCCTTCTGACTTTAGCAAGCCCCCCCTTTATTTCTCTTTTGTATACATCATTCTTTAATTTTCACCTTTTCTTTTGCTTTTGGATTATTTTTCTCTTTTGCATTTTTCTTTCTTTTCTTTTGATCGTTCTTTCTTTCTGCTCTTTTCTTTTTTCTTATCCTTTAGTTGGTTAATGGCTAAAAGTACTAGCCTTGGATACCTTCTGGGCACTAGTTATGACACAACCTTAATCTTGCTGCCAACAGTTGTCCATATACCTCACGAAGTTGCCACTATAATGCTTGTTTAGAGCAAATGGGCTTAACGTCTTAATTCAAGGAGTACCTACCCCTCCAACCACCAACCAATTTCAAGGATAGGGGAGCTTGTTTCATGTCTCGGGAGCACACTTTTGGCAACTATGCCAACCTTAGCTCGGACCCAAACCACAAGGATTTACTAGTAGGATGGGATACAGGGTCAAATAGCGGTAATACTAGGTTTAGAGCCAAACATCAAGGGTAGCTGACTAGAGAAGCATAAGACGTTGGAAGACCAATTCTCCTAGGCAATAAGAGCCAATCCTTAGGGATTTACAAGTAGAATGACATAAGGTTTTCAGAGAACTATGTCGCACACATCAAAGCCGAGACACTAGGGATAACAGAGAGGCCATCCTCATAAAGAAGCCACAGAGGGGAAGGTTCACGAGTCACTCTCTGAAATCCAGATCAATGGGTTTGTACAACCATAGTGGTAAAATGAACATAGGATGGTATGGCTAAAAGATGGAACCAAGAGATAGGGTGTGATCCATGCAATACCCAAGAGGTCCTGATGGAGTTTGTGGAAGCTTGTGATGGAGGTGTGTGGACACACATTGTGTAGCTACATCATCTTGGAGCTCTAATTGTGTACGACCTAACCTTGCAACATGATGTGTATTTTGTAGTGGAGTGCTGCTCATTGTAGGTTGTGTTGCCGCCTAATTCGCACCTCGGGTAACGTGGCAGAAATCTTCAAGCCACTGGGTGCGACCTTGGGGGCAAGCTCGAGCCAAGTGCTGTCACCTGATACTCAGCTCCTCCGTCTAGGCCAACTCCTAGCGAAGCCAAGGGGGGTGGACCCTAATGAAAAGTAAAATCTAAGGCTTTTACTCTACAAGAGAAGTAGTTAATTCTAGGAGTTTTATCACGGAATGAATGAATTTAAGAAATTACCAATTACTGCAAACAAAACTTAACCTTAGCAACACCTTAGCTCAAATTGGATACACAAAATTCAATGACACATT
>LPNX010648600.1:602037-621600 GCA_001517045.1 Pseudotsuga menziesii
TTGCTTGTAAGGGCGGCTTGGGCCCTCATTGTATTGTTGGCCTCTCTTAACACACACACACACACATATATCTAAAGAGAGAGAGAGAGAGAGAGAGAGAGAGAGTCATTCATATCATTTGTGCATTCTTATTTTCACTCGTGTAGAGATGTGGCCTTGGAGAAAAGTGCACACTAGTCTTTCATTTCTTTTGGTTTTTGTTGCAGGAAACACCACCTAAAGGGCTATACTAGTACCAAAAACATGTGGAAATGCATAAATTGGTATTAAACGGGTTGGAAACTCTATCGACCGTACCATACGATGTTTTCTGATTTAGAAACGTTGTATGGTATGGCCAACAACGTTTTTTGTACTGTTTTATGTGAATTTTGCCACGCCTCTAATGAGTTTTAGTTGAGATGCGGGGTCACAAATGCTAATGCGAGAGCTATGCATCTTGTAATTAATGGTAATGTTAAATTCTTAAAAGTGACATTCTCCTTTATCTAACCTTTCCATCCTTTTACTTAAATTTTTAACATAACCATTAATTGTTTCAGGATGTTTGAGAGTGGTTCTGACCTCATCGGACTTCATATGAAAAAAACGGAATTTCATATCCCATTCAGAATTCAATAGACTTCACAGTTTTTCAGGATTTCAGGGTTGGTAGGATTGTAGCGTTTCCACTGGACTTTATCATGCATGGGGGTACAGGATTGGCATTAGTTAAGATCACCAAGCTATTGGATTTTGTATCATTGCGTCGAGAGGCGCTTTATGGCCCAGTATGGGGGAGATCTTGTAATGTAACGTTTTGTAACGTTCCTCTTGTAAATGTCGTCTATAAATATTATGAGGGAGATGTTGTAACGTTATGTAACGTTCCTCATGTAAATGTCGGCTATAAATATTATTTCCAATTATGAGGGAGATGTTGTAACGATATGTAATGTTCCTCATGTAAAGGTTGGCTATAAATATTTACCTTTTACTTCTATTTACTTATGATGTAGATTTTGTTGGCCATTAATTAAAAGTAAATATTTTTTTTCTGGCCCATTAAAATAAAAACAAAACGACGTGTATTTTGAAACACCTACTATATAAACACCAATAGGTAATAAAAAAATTCATAAAAATTTATAAAATATCAATCTGTGGCAAAGAGAAGACTACCGCAAAGAAAAGAGAAGGAATATCTCCGCAACGGATAGGTAATTTATTTTAAATTGATATTATAATTTTACGATGTGATCTACCTCCTTTTTCTGTCTGAGCGAGCTCCTCCTCTCCAAACCTTTTTTTACCCAGTGGTCTGGGCTACCGACAAATGTCATAATGGCTTGGGCTACCCATGGTCCAGTTAACCCATGCTTCGTCTGGATACAAAGTTTAGTGTGTATGAGAGTGGTTGTTATCTACACTCCATAAATTGTAGTATAGCTTGGCTTTGCTAGCTTTTATTACACTTACATCAATCCCCGGAATTTCCACTTTTTGCTTACCTCCAATTTTATTACGATGGCTGATAGAAATCTAGATTTTTTTTTTACACAATTCTTCCTTATCTACCAAGTATATAATCAATACAATATAATGAATTTATTGTCTACAATACAATATACTCAATACAGAAGGAATCTATGCTCTTGCTTCAATGGAAGCCGCATAAGCTAGTTTCTAGCAGGAATCCACACAAAGAACATGTAAACCTGTCGCAAATGTTCTTGTAAGTTTATCTGCTACATACATGAATTTAGTTTAGCGTATCGAATATAATATTTATTTTTTATTTTTAATGGTAATTTAGTTTAGCTGAAAGTCAAAGTTGTAGAAGAAAAAATCAAATCTTCCCTCACAGTAAAACCATATTCAAAGTTGTAAAAAAATATCAAATCTTCAGTGGCACTAAAAATATATTTGTCAGATTTTAAAGTTTAAAGTTTTCAAAATTTAAGTGATAATCACATTTACATTGAGAAATTATTGTTAGATCTGCAGGACTATTTACCCTCGAGCAGGAATCCACACAAAGAACATGTAAACCTGTCACACAAAGCATATGTTCTTATAAGTTTATCTGCTCTATACATTAATTTAGTTTAGCGTATAGAATATAATATTTTTTTTTAAATTTTAATCTTAATTTAGTTTAGCTGAAAGTCAAAGTTGTAAAAGAAAAAATCAAATCTCATCACAGTTTTGCTTTACCATATTCTCCATAATGTTCTACCTTATTTAATTTCAAGATTTACCTTCTTCAATAAATTATATGAACTCTTAAATTAGATCTCTACGGTCATCTATCTATAAAATCTCTCTGCTTCTTCTAAATAATTTATGAGATTCCAGAAAGTAATTAATTTCAGATATGTATATAGAGTATTGAATGTATTAAGTATCTTTCAATTGTTTATTTATATCTTTGCAACACTTAGCTCATAAAGTATGACTCTTATTGATCAATTTTAATCTATTTACTTATTGTGTTGAGAGGCTCTCTACAGTCCAGTATGGGGGAGATCTTGTAACCTTATGTAGGGTTATGTAACGTTTCTCGTGTAAATGTCGGTCATAATTTTTTTTTTTTTTAATTATCTCCCAAAATAAATGTTGGTCACAAAAACAACCTAATATGAGGGAGATGTTGTAATGTTTCTACCTAACAAAAAAATAAAAGTAAAAAAATATAATTATCGGCAAAAAAAAATGTTGGTCATAAAAACAACACAATATGGGGGAGAGGTTGTAATGTTCCTACTTAACAAAATAATAAAAAATAAAAAATTGAAATATCAGCAAAAAAAAATGTTGGTAGTGAACATGGTTTTAAAACCATGTGCAAGGCCTCCTAAACCATGTACAATAAAACCATGGGTTGTTTAGGAGGCCTTGCACATGGTCTTAAGACCCTGTGCAAGGCCTCCTAAACAATCCATGGTTTTAAAACCATATATGGGGGAGATGATGTAATGTTCTTTCCTAACAAAATAAGAAATAATAAAAAAGATTGTGTCATAAATAGTATTAAATATTAATAATAAAAATATTATATGTCAACCTTAAATAAAAAGATGTGTCTTTTGGTCCAAATCACACCAAAGCTGATAGTTGAGTGCCATACTTAAGAAGAGGTTTGCACCTCCAAATATTTGATTCCTCTCAACACTTGATAGAGCCTAAGATTTGGATCTATGCTGGTGTAATCATCAATGACAATTAATAGACATCAGTTTCCTTTTAAATTGTTATTTGTATATGATTCTTATTTTCTTGTAAGAAATATATATATATATATATATATATCACGTTTCTCTTGACGTACCCATTTTGGGGGGTCACGTTTCTTGATATTCCTGTTTCCTAAACTTGGAAATGTTTCGTGCAACTTAGCTTTTAGTCTTCAATTGTACTCTCTCTGGTTGCTAGGGGTTTCTTTGTCTTCGTGGAGTATCTTGGACTATCTTGAAAGTCTGGGGTTAGGGTTTATCCCTGAGATTAGGATTTTGTGATAAAACCCTTGATATATTTGGTGGAGAATAAGAGAAGAGGGCATCTTGCTTTGGAGGACTTGTTGGGGGTGATTTTTGCAAGTTGGAGCTTTAAAGTTGAGCTAGGGTTTTCATCGATTTCCTGTGTTATCAAATCTGGGGGTCAAGTCCTGGATCCGCAGTTTCGCGGTTCTGATCTCGATCGGGATCCGCCAGGATCCACTAGCTACACGGTTCCCTTGAATTTTGGAAACTTACCTCAGAGAGAAGAATTGGATTCCGTGGAGGAGACACTCATTGACCCAACATATGTAATTTACATGAATTTGCTGGTCAACCTAGCCACACTTTAATAATTGATTTTCCGAGTATTTTTTTATGGCCGTGATAGGAAATGCTGTGGAATGTGCCTTCTGATTGCATGTGATATGTCTCATGTGGATGCTGTGGAATGTGCCTTCTGATTGCATGTGATATGTCTCATGTGGATGCTATGGAGGCATGTGCCCTCCATTTGCATATTTAGAGTTGGCCGAAGAAATGGTGTCTATCTATCTCGTATGGATTCCGTCCATTGTAAATATGACGTCTATCTTATCTATGTTTTAACTATCTGAAATGCTCGTCTACATTTACTGAACAACCAACGATCCATTATAGAGTAGGGGCTTCTTCGGGTGTTCCAGCTTTGCCTATTTCCATGCTTCACCGCTAATCTTGAGATCTTGGTCACCGGGATCTATGAATCAAGGAATCAACAAACGGAGAAGCTTGTCCGCATCTAACAAGGCCCTCCACCTTTCAATAGAGGCGACCCTCCTTTCTATAGTTGGAAGAAAATATTCGACTTTATATTCATTCTATCTAGCAGGAGATTGGTGGACTAGACTATAGGTAGTTGTATAATCAGGGAACAGAGTGCCGATGCGCCATATCCTTTATATTGGGGTGGGGACTTATCCGCTCTGTCGAGAATTATATATGTATATGTATAATTTTTTATCAGCAGAAAAAAAATGTAAATGTATAACTTTTTATATAATATTGTAATTGATTTATTATGTATCAAAAATGATTTGGATAGTTTATTATGTATCCGTAATATATATTAGCATAAAAGAATATTTATATGAAGTTTTTCTTAATGTTTCTCCAAGGTTCTGGGACAGCGGGATGCGAATTTGGGGAGATGCACATTCGGGACGTGTGGAGACCACCCCCAAATTTTAGAGAAATTCAGCAGGGATGGGGGGACGTGATAGTCATAAAAATATTAAAAATATAAATTCCAACAATAACAAACATTCATCATTCTGGAATTTGCAATCATGCAATGTAAATGCAAAATTCAAAGTTCAAACACATTACAGGATTCATCAAGATTATCATTATATTAATAATAATTTATAATATATTATATATCAACATGAATCTATGATTAACATGCACATCATATTTGATAATCTTCAGATTTGACTTTTAAGTGATTGAGCAATGATACTATATTTCTTTCAGGGCCATTGATAGTTTAAAATTATATAATATACTTTAGGTTAGACATTGTAAATTAAATTTAGTTTTTAATATTTTTTTATGTTTTAAATTTAAAATTTTAATATATAAGTTTATAACTTTATAAATAATAAAATTTTAAGTTTTATTAAATAGTTTTAATTTTTTTTAAATTAAATTGAAAAAAAAATTCGAAGTTTCAGGGCGGGACGCCCACAAGTCTCGACGAAGTTTCGGTCGGGATGCCAGGAAGTCCTCCCAAGTTTCACCAAGTTTTGCCGCCCACTGAAATGTTTCGGTCCGTGTCTCGCCAAGTTTCACCAAAAGGGGGACGTCCCGAAACGTTTCGAATGGAGTTTAGGAGTCCCCGGGACGCGAGAAACGCCAAAACGCGTCCCCGATCCTTTGGGACGCGTCCTTGTGTAACAGTGGTTTTTCTTATAATTAAAATATATAGAGATAAATTATCTAATGATTTCAATTTTCAAGAGTGGTTTTGATTATAAACTTCTAATATATATTTTTAAATTTAAAAAATAATATTATATTTTTTGTACGTGACGTATGATGTATCCTGGTCGTATCTGGATCTTGGCTTTTCTAAAATCTGGTGGATCCATATCCGTATCCTGGTAACCTAGTTGTTTTCCCTAGATAGGGTTTTGTAGAACTTGTGGTTTGTATTAGCCTCGAAAGAAGTCTATGGTCTGTACATGAACTTCAGCTTGAGCATATTATTGAAATTTTCAGTTGTCCAAAACTTATGTAATTTCCAGATTTGATTATCAGCCATATATGTTCTTCGTGTTTTGTTATTAACAGCAGTATATGTCTTGATGATTTGATATAAGTAAAATGACAATTTCTTTAGTGATTTGACATCATCATTGAAAAATTTAAGGGCTGTTTTGTTGCTGCTGTATCTGCTGTTTTACTGCTGTTATAACTGTTGTAAAAGTAAATTTTTAGATATGGTTTATGTGTGATAAGTTGCCCTAGAAGGATGAAACTTATTAAAATTGTTTGGTATCTTTTCTCCTTAGATTGCCTAGAAGATTGGGCTGTTAGAAAGTGGAATCTTGTTCCCTTTCTGCTGCTGTTTTATACTATATTTCATAACCGCCCTAAGGTTGAAAATTCATAGGTTAAGATCCAGGAAACCTCTAGTCAAAGAGGTGAAATTTCCATTTTGCATGAAAGTCACTATGCTAAGGTGAAATTTCCATTTATGCCAATAATTTCAACAAAATCAGTATCTGTCACTATGCTAAGGCGACCTCCCATGTGGAAGATCACACCCCTGTCTCACAGAACTGTACTTGCCAGATCACACGAAAATTGACAAGGTGATTTTTTCAAAGGCAGATAGGCTTCAAGTATGGATAAATCTCAGTGAACGCGCACTCTCCTTCTTGTTTGTGAAATCTTTGCAGCAAATTGAGGGAGCTTGTTGTGTCTCTCGGGAAGAAGAACAAGCAGGCAAAACAACCTTTGAAGCCTTGTTCTCATTCTACAATGAGTACACAATCTCTCTGTTACAGAGACTCAACAGATTGCGGCACTTTCTTAGGTCCACGCACAATCCATGACCATTTTCACATCGGCAACCGAACATTGCACTATCTCTGAATGATTTGAAGGTGTCCTTTTTTCTGAAGTTCATATTATTCTCCGTTACATCTAAAGTCTGCGATCCACATTGAAGGTTGCATTAGATTGTGCACAGTACCTGCTGTCAGTCTTAGAGTGAACAGGTGTAGTGATTTGCTATTCTTTGATGATCCAATTCAGATTGCATCTATGCAAGGTGGCCTGATCTGTTTTCTCCTTCAGAGCTGATCATCCCATAGGTTTGATTTGTTGGTTTTGTTGCACATATATATTGAAGGATATCCTTAGTTGCCTGAAGGTATATGTTATTTTAGTAGTTATTGATGGTCTGAACAATAAAATTGCATATGGCAATTGTTAGATATTCTTGCTATTAAGGAGAAGAACAAGGTTCAAATCCCTTGCTGTCACCTTGGATAATATACTTTTGGATAGAAACTAATTTTGGAAATCCTTTTAAGGTTGTATTTTTGTTGTCAGGACTTCATTTAAGATCCTGTCTATTGTGTAGCGAAACTGGTTCAAGGAGCTTTCCAATGACTGGCTAGACACCGTATATATTTTTCTCATGGATGCTCTTTAAGAAGATGTTTTGTCCCTGCCAAAATCTCAAGCCAATTAGCGGGATTTATTAAATTATTAATCAGTTTCAGGTTTCCTATTTTTGTTTTGTTGAACAGAATATTTCATTACAGGAGACTACTCTTCGATATCATGCTACGATCAAGTCCTCCCAAAACCTTGTGTGTGAGCTTTATGATCAACTAGAAGAAAAGGAAAAGTGCATTTAGGACTTATGACTCCTCAATCAGGACCTTGTATGACAGGTAAGTGAATTGAGTGGTACTAAAGATACGCCATAGGATTGCATTAGTTCATTGCAAATTTCTGCTTCTTCTCCTACCTCAGTATTTGCATGTACTCCTACACTAGTGGGTTCACTAGAGCTTTCCACTCCTAACATTGGTGAAATATGGGAGATAGCAGACATGCTGCAAGAGGATACTTAGTGTGTACCAGAGGATGATCCTTCCACTTCTTTTGATGCTTTAGTGGCTATTGATGGATTGTTGCCTCTTGATTTTGAGCACCATACTTGACGCATTGGGTCGAAACTGCTTTGTTAGATGGGATATACTGGTGGTGGACTTGGAATGTATGGACAAGTTATTGTTACTCCTATCGAGCCTGCGATGAGATATGTGAGAGTAGGCCTTGGATATGAGACTCATTGCCAAATGTGAGTCATTTTTATCCTTTAACCATTGATTTGCATGGGGCCTAGGATCTTGCACTGTTTCTTGATTTGTCTGGTGATGGTATGCCAGAGCTTGAGTCTATCCCTTCTAATGATTATGCTACTATTGAGCAGGTGCCACATCCCGCACCCTCTGTTTAGTAGGAACAAAATTCCTTGCCATCAGCATCTCTACTGTATCAACACCTTAACCATTATGATAAGAGGAATTCATTCGTGCATCAAAATTTCTCTTGGAATGGTAGCACCTCTTCTTATAAATCATTAGAGAAGAGGTACATAAGAATAAATCTTGGATTAGTGATGATTCCTAGGGTTTCTTGTGGTTGGATAGATGATTTAACATGGCAACATTTGAGTAGTGGTTTGAGTATTTCATATTGATGTATTTCATCCATTGTACAACTGCAAAATCCTCATTTCTCTTTTCGATTGTTTGCTGCAATCAGTCTTTGGCTCCTATTTAGCTTTTCGGAGGGATGTATCTTGTGATATAATGTCTTCTTTCTGGAGCCCCTTGTTCAGATTAAGGGGGGATTTGATTACAAGAGTGTAATCTTCACTTTCAGCCAAGGCCAACCTAGCAAATTGGACATCTAGAGACCCACTCTTAGTTATATTTGAGCAAGCTATATTTGAACTGGGTATATATAAATTTACTCTCAGTTGTATTTGAGTTGGGTGTCCATAAACCCCCTGTTCGTTTTCGAGCTCTCTTAGTTGTATTTGAATTGGTTAGCCATAAAACAACTCTTATTATTCGAGTTGGGTATCCATAAAGCCATTAACTTTTGTATCCTATATTTGAGTTGGGTATCCATAAACCCACTCAGTGTTTGTGTCAGGTATCCACTCACCTACTCATTGATGTATTTGAGTTGGGTATCCATAAACCCACTCTTAGTATTCGAGCTGGGTATCCAGATTCCATACACCCACTTTCAGAGATATTTGGCTGAGCTATATTCACATTGGGTATCCATAAAGCTACTCTCAATGTTTGAAGAAGGTATTCATAAACCCACTCTCAACTATCTTTGAGTGGGGTATCCCTAAACCCACCCATGTTTGTATTTTGGCTACTGACAATCCTATATTGAGTTGGGTATCCATATACCCTTTTTAGTGGTATTTCATTTTTGTATTTTGGATACTACCAACCCTATATTGAGTTTGGTATCCATATACCCTTTTACAGTGGTATTTTGTCATTCTTCTTGTAGTGCCTTGTTCAACTTAAAGGGGGGTGTTGAGATGATCTAATCTTTACATTTGGCCACAATCGACCTCACTTTGTGATTATTATTGTTGTACTTCTAGGTGTGGTTAACACTGGCCTAGTCATTTTGTGGACCCATAACCCCTCTTGCGGAGGGTGCTCTACTTCATGAGTTGTGTATATATACACTCAAGTATCATTTGTAATTCACATCTTATGATCTAATCCTTTTTAATAAGTGATTTAGGCTACTGGAACCTATCAAATATGGTGATTCTCTTTCTTGTGTTATTATCTTATCTTTGAATGGGTTCAACAGCTAAGCCATGAAGTGATTATGTGATATGTTTATGATGGATATCCATGTGGAATCTCAACATTTGATGCAATGGGGTTGCCCTCTTAATTTTGGCCCATTAGGTAGTTGAGCTACACATATGATCTAACTACCTCATCTATTTAACTTATGTTTAATACTGAGTTTTATTACATTTATTACATTGAATTATATTGAGGTGTTACACTCCAACACTTAAATGTTTTTCTGTTTCCCAATGCAGGGACACCAGCGTTGACATCCAGGGGTTTCACCGAGGATGATTTTGCAAAAGTAGCAGAATTTTTTGATATTGCTACTCAAATAGCCATTAGAATAAAGTCTGAAACAAAGGGTGAGGATATCAGTTATGCAGCCGATGTGAATATTTCATTAAATGCAATAGTATCAGTTATGCAGCTGATGTGAATATTTCATTAAATGCAATAGTAACTGAAACCTTTCTCCACAGGTGGTTTAAAGCTGAAGGACTTCAAGGCCACAATGGAAAGCAGCCCACATTTCCAAGCTGAAATTGCAAGCCTTCGACATGATGTTGAGGAGTATGCAAAGCAGTTTCCAACAATTGGGTTTGAAAAAACATCTTTGAAATACAAAGATTGAAAACTTGTAAATAATATGCTTGCAGGGTCATATCTCCTATATTTCAGGAGAGACAGACCAGCTTTGATTTTCAATCACATGAATTTTCTTTGATCTTCATTGTAATGTCATGTACTCTATATAATGTAAAGGGGTCTATTGATTCATTATGTAGTGAGAGACGGGGTGGTGTAGGTTGTCACATCATTGGAAGAAAAATAAAAGAGTGCCATGCCAATGAAATGATAAGGCCTTTTCTTAGCAAAGTTTATTCTCTATCCTGTTTAATGAAACCCAAAAGAGATAATTTACTTGTCAATTTTTGTCATGGAGGATAAGTAGTCTTTTTGTTGAGACCACTTTATGGATTCTTCATCAATTGTGTATCTTCTTTTTCCACCCTCATGATATGATAGGTTGAAATGGTAGTTGGAACAAATTTTCTGCCTATTTGGCTATTACGTTTTTCTTGTTGTAGCTATGATGCGTCATTGACTCCTGACATTATCTGGAGACAAAATTGATCAGAATTGGAAGGGAAACAAGGCTTTATGATTTATAACGACATGTATGCCTAATTTCTTATTTTCATTCATATTGAGCACAGTCACAGTTAAAAAAAATCCTAAATGCGCTGGTGTACAGCCACACACATGCCAAACCTGATAACTTCTAACTGCACACTCCAACGGATCAACAAAAAGAATCAACGAGGCAAGATAGTTAATGACATATTCAATATAAGTGGACAAGAAGGAAATGTATGAAAAAATATTACAGTCCAATAGATCTATATTTCTTTTGGGTAAAGGAACAGAGATTATATTACATAAGAAAGTACAGAGCATTGATATACAGTCATGAGACAATGGGATTTCAGTTTGTTTATGTGGCCCCACTTCCCATACCTTATCCATGTCTTCAGTATTTTAAAAATCATAGAAGAAAAACCACAAGAAGATTAACATATCCACAGTTCCCATGATATTTTCGTTATAGCTCCTCTATTAGCTCATCTATAAGCAAGATTTCTTATAAAAGCATTGAAAACATGCAAAACTTCCCACTGTTTGTTTTGTTATGAAGAGCTGGAAAACTTAAGCTAAGGTTGTCCCACAATTCAATATCAGACATTGAAAATAAAACCCCAAAAAGACAGATTTGATTGTCATAGAGAAGAGTCACTTGGGTGGTGCTGGTTCTTCCAGGTTCTGGTTTGCCACTTCCGCAGGATTTTTGAACCGACAATCCATCCCAGGGAACAGTTGGCCCCAAAATTGTTCAGTATGTCCTGTGTCATTAACTTGGTGTCTTCTGTGATAAATTCAATGGATTTGAGTATGCTCTACGTTCCTTCATGGGCTTGTTGAGCGATCCTCTCCCTTGGTGGTGTAGTGTCATTGCTTTGCAGCATGAGAGGCTTCATTTCAGTCATCGTGCCCATCAATGAGTTGTTGAATTTCTAGAATTAGCATGAATACTTGAAAATTTGCAGGCTTACATATAACAAATGACAAGTGCAGTAAATAACATTAACACATCAACACACTGAACACAAGAGTTTTTCACTAGGGAAACCTTTAAAGGACAAAAACCCCAAAAGCATTAGTACTTCATCTCGTAAATGAGATGACCGAGTTCTTAAATGAATTCTCAAATCCTAATGGTTTTGTACCATATATCCATAAATTACAGAAGATAAGTTTTACATAAAAATGTCAAATTAGGGCTTTCTGCCCTAATTTTCTCTCTCCTGTCCAAAAAACTCAGGCTGCTTGAATTATCTGCCCATGACCCTGTATGTCTACTCGGATCTGTTGCTAGACTGCCCAGATTCTTGCTTCCCTGCCTAGATCTTCTGCTGCTTTGCCCAGATTTTCTGCCGCTCTACCTAGATCTTCTGTTGCTCTGTCCGAGCCTGCCCGGGCTTGTCTGTTGGCTACTTGAGCCTTGCTAGGCAGGTCTGTTGACTACCCGAGGGTAGGGTGCAAACCCGGAACCCTCCCGGGATACTCTGTTGTCTTCTCGAAGGTCTGGTGCAGACCTGACACCCTCTTGGGCTAGCCTGTTGGCTGTTCGAGGGTCTTGTGCAGACCTGACAACCCTCATGGGCTTTCCTGTTGACTGCCCGAGGGTCTTGTGCAGACCCGACATCTCTCACGGGCTAGCTTGTTGGCTTCTCGAGGGTCCTGTGCAGACTTGACAACCCTCATGAGCTTGCTTGTTGGTTGCCCGAGGGTCTTGTGTAGACCCGACTGTCCTCACGGGCAAGTCTGTGGGCTACCCGAGGTGCCAGTAGAGGGGCTGAGCCCTAGAAGAAACTACCCATGTGAGAGAGGATAAAACGTGAGGTATTGCATCTGCCCGTGAAGAAAGAGACCCTGCTCGGGTCAATCTGGAGTTGCCCGCGAAGATGTCAGTGAAGGAGAGAAGGGCTAGGGTAAAACCCTAGATCGTGTAGAAAAGATATTAAGGTTGTTGCTGCAAAGACAAGTGTGGATTCCCTAGCTAGACTCATCCATGCTAGGGCATAAACACAAAACTTCATTCTCTTCAATAACTAGCGAATTCTTCTTCTCTTGGAGCAATTGTAAGTGCAAGAGCAAGTGTGTGTAATAATGAAATGGATTGATCTTCTTTTATAGCCTTTGAGTCACCTGTAAGTGGACCAAAACTCAAAAGAACAAAATATGTTATTTTATTCTTTTATCATTTAACGTTTTCCTTTAGTGGTACTAAAGGTCTTTTTGCATTTTCTCTTTGACTCCTTAGTGGTACTAAGGGTCCTTCTGCAATTTAGACTTTTACTTTAGCCTTCTTCAAGTGCCCTGTGGTCAAAACAAGTGGTCATGATGATGTACGTGGTCCTTCATCTCCATTCAAAGTACATCATCATAAACATAGAAAAGTACTAATGCTTTTATCTCACACTCTATATGACACCAAGATCAGATATTAAGGTGTCTTAACCAAGGGTAGCTAAGCCTTGGAGAAGATCACAAAGCCCACTGATCGAGAGTCAGAGTGTCACACATGCCTAGACTCGGTCTAGGGCTTATAGTGTAATCATGGTAACAGACCAAGTGCCTCAACCATAGGCTGCATAATTTGACACAAAGTCAAATACTTGGTAACAGACCAAGCTCCTCCATTCTCCCAGAGAATGGTTGTCAGCCCCAAGATGAGCCCCTAGTCCTAGACTAGGTTAAATTCTTGGTAACTGACTAGGTGCCTCCATTCAAAGAATGTCCACTCAGCTCTAGAATGAGTCTCCCCAGTGCTAGACTGGTTCCACATCTTGGTCCCGGACCAGATGTCACCATTCAACAGAATGGTCACTAAACTCAAGGTTGAGTCCCCCAATACTGGATTGGTTCTATATCTTGGTATTAGACCAGATATTCCCATTCAACAGAATGGTCACTGAACTCAAGGTTGAGTCCCCTAATATTGGACTGGTTCCACATTCTGTGTTAAAATTAATGTGCCATTGATCTTCAGGCAATGAGTGCTATTAGATTTTAATTATTTGCAGTTAAAATGAATGAATAATACCCACTGAACAAAACAAATCTCATAAAAAACAAACAACAATTTCTTAGTATAATTACAGTATAAACTTCATTAATCCCAACAATATACAACAATGTTACATAAAGGAGAATTCGAATCATGGGGATAAGATTCGAATCAACAACTCATTCTGACCGCATGGCTAACTAGAAGTGTCTAAATCACTATCAGAGCAAACTAGCTAAGCTCTGGTTGTCTAATCCAGTCTCTTAATCAGTTAAACTAGTCTAATCGATGTGGTAGTTGAGAAGTAGGTGAGAATAGGCGCATTCCCACATGTACCCATGCAAGACTGGTGCTAATTGAACTGAAGGACATCTAACTGAATGTAACTGAAGGATAACTAAGCTTGACTAGTCACCAACTACCAACAACTAAAGGAGGTCGATGTCGACACTCCAAGTGGCTCCTAAATTCTAGGGATTGGTCTAGGAGGCGCATAGATTGATGCATGAATGTGCAATCAGTTGCAGTTAGCCTCTATTTGTGTTCCCCACACTCTAGTGACTGGTACATGTGGCCCCATTAGGCCAAGTGGACCCAATGGTACTAGTGGACCCAATAATAACTAAATGACTCCTAAGTTAGGCAAATATAATCTAATAGACCAGTTTGGACAAGGGAGGATTATAAATCCTAACACCCCCCCACCCCCCCCCTTAATCTTAACTTGGACAACTGCGGATGTTGGAAACAAGGCCAAAAGTCACCCATATACAAATCTAAAAGAATTATAAAATGATGCTTAATAAACCTAGGAAATAAGGGAATACCTCATGGGAAACTCCCCCCTCAAAATAAGCAAGAACAAGAAAATACAAGCTGTCTTTAGAAGAAAAGAAGCTTCCTTAGAAAAGAACTTGTCAAAAACTCTGCTGCAAATGGTAGCTTCTATGCAACAATATGGTTCTTCTGTGCAGCAGCATCCTAAATCTATGAATGTGAACCTCTCAATGCCCTTCTGAATTGATGGATGTTGTATGTGTTTCTTCTATATGGAAGAGGTGGAGAATGATCAATTTGCTTCTTCTGTGGGCTAAGTGGTTGATCATTTGCTATCATCATGTAACACTTTCCTGGAACTTTGTTGCACCACTCTGTAGGGAGCGAATTTGTGAGAGAGAGAGCAACATGCTCATTCTGATACTGGGACCTGGTTCTCCTTCTGTCTTCTGGATTTCCAACGCCATCCCCAACTGCAGCAATGAGCTTTTGAGTCCATCTAGGCTTAGGCCTTTGGTTTGGAATGGTTGCTGGATATGGATCTAGAATCTCATAAGATTTAGCCTCAATACCAAGATCATGCTGCTCTTGATCCTCTTCATCTGTATCTGAAACATGTAACAAATCATCATCATCAAAAGGTAGTGGAAGAGTGGTTATATCTTCTTGTGCTTCGGATGGTGGTGGATCACACAATTGATCTTCTTCAAACTGAACACTCTGCTCAATGAAGCATTTCCTAGTTGCAACCTCCATCAACTTGTAAGCTTTTGTATCTTCTGCATATCCCAGCAGAATGCATTCGCTACTTTGAGCTTGGAAGGCCTTTCTCTTATCATATTGATCCCCAACACCATCCCCAACTGCTTCAATGAGCTGCTGAGCCCATTTAGGCTACTGAGATGAGGTAGATGTTGGATCTACGTCCAGATCTCTTTGAGGTGTAAACTCAATATCTGAATCATGTTGGTTTTCCTCTTTCTTCTGAATCTGAATCTGAAATGTTAGACAATAAATTTGTATCTAAAATAGGAAGTAAAGGAGTTTTGATACCTTTATTTGCTTCAAATAGAAGCTGTGGTTGTACTGGATCTGAGTATGACATGAAATGAGAGAAAGCATATGCCTTGGAGGCATGATCTGCAATTCATTTTTCTATAGTCTTCCCAGTTGGTATTTTTGTGATCTCTACAGAATCAAGGCCAAATACCACTTCCTTTGGTGAGCCAGTGTGAGTCATCTGATATACAGACAACAGATTAGCTGCAAGAGAGGGCACATAGAGGACATTTTTGAACTCACCATGTTGGATTTTAATGGAACCTCTTCCTGCTGCTGGAATTTGGGAGTCATCAGCCATATGAATAGTAGGACCTCCTATGAGGTTGAGAGTGGTGAAGGAATCGATGGAGGCAACCATGTGGTTGGATGCTCCAGAATCAATCAAGTAGGCTGTCAACCGAGAGAGGCTAGCTTTCAAGGCATGGCACCTTTCATGATCATCTATCGATTGTCCATCATCATACTTCTTTGCTCTTTGTGTAAGAGAAATGTTTTTTCTGCTTGAGGAGAGTTGACAGCTGGTCGATCTGTTTCTTCATACACTGGTTTTTGGGATGAAAACCCCTCATACAATAGGGACACTTTGTCTTTTCAAACTTTTTCTTCTTCTTGGAGCCCGAAGCTCCTTCGAAGACTTCTGACTCTCTTTAGGCTTCAAATCAGATGCTTTAGGCTCCTTCCCCTTATGCCTCCCTTTAGCTTGTGCATTGGTAGAGTCTGTCACTAGGAGAGCTTGGTTTTTGGAAGTCTGGAGGACTCTCATCTGGACCAACTTCTCTTACTCCTGTATTAAGGACTTGACAAAGCCATCAAGTGTAGGCATCTTCCAATTGGGAATGGAAGCTCTTCCAGAATGGAAGGTAGAGACAAATACAGAATACTCAGAACCAAGTTTGCTGAGTACGGAGAGCACACGCTCCTCATCCTTTCTCTCTATTCCACATTGCTTACATTGTAGTGTAAGAGACTTGAATTTGGTAAAAAAATGTTGTATGGTCTCAAAACTGCCGCGCTGCAATGATATTAGCTCATTCTTTAGAATGTGTCCTCGAAGCTCATCTTGCTTGCCAAACAAGACTTCGAGCTTCTTCCAAGATTCTTTAGGAGTCCTCAATCCCTCAAGGTGAAAGAGGAGGTCTTTGGAGATGTGAGTACAAAGGAAGCCGAAGGCTTCATCCAATCGGTTCAAGAACTTTTTCTTCTCAGCAAGATGACGTGGTTCAATCTCTTGGCCCATTGTCATCCTATAGAGGACAAGCTTGCGGAAGGACACCTGCATATCTTCCCTCCAATCAACATAGTTGAAGGGTGTCAGGATCTGGGGCAAGAAAGATTGATTCTTCATCGATTCTCCTTCCAATTAGTTAATTTCTTCAATCAAGCTACATAGCACCTATAAGAAAACACTGCAAAAACAAAACCAATTCGCACTATGTCAGAATCAAACCTTCCTCTCGACATGTACACTTTGTCAGGGTTCGTCACGCTTGCACTACCACTCTGAATGAATCCAGAGGAAGCAAAGGACTCTTTGTGGGACTTCTGTGGAAACCCAACTGCTTCTGGTGTACAATGGAGAGTAGACAGACTTGAAGCTTTCTCGAGGAGGCTTCGATACCATGTTAGAATTAATGTGCCATTGATCTTCAGGAAATGAGTGCCATTATATTTTAATTATTTGTAGTGAAAATGAATGAATAATACCCACTAAACAAAACAAATCTCATGAGAAACAGACAAGAATTGCTCAATATATTTACATTATAAACTTCATTAATCCCAACAGTATACAACAATGTTACATACAGGAGAATTCGAATCATGTGGATAGGATTCAAATCACCAACTCAATCTAACTGCATTGCTAACTAGAAGTGTCTAAATCACTATCATAGCTGACTAGCTAAGCTCTAGTTTTGTAATCCAGTCTCTCAATCAGTTATAATTAGTTAAACTAGTGTAACTGATGTGGTAGTTGAGAAGTAGGTGAGAATAAGCACCTTCCCACATGCAACCATATAAGACTGGCACTAATTGAACTGGAGGACATCTATCTGAATGTAACTGAAGGATAACTAAGCTTGACTAGTCACCAACTGCCAACAACTAAAGGAGGTTGGTGCCGACACTCCCAGTGGCTCCTAAATTGTAGGGATTGGTCTAGGAGGCGCATAGACTTATGCATGAATGTGTAATTAGTTGCAGTTAGCCTCTGTCTGTGCTCCCCAATCTCTAATGACTGGTACATGTGGCCCCATTAGGCCAAGTGGACCCAATAATAACTAAATGACTTCTAAGTTAGTCAAATATAATCTAATAGACCAGTTTGGACAAGGGAGGATTATAAATCCTAACATCCTGGTTTCGGACCAGATGTCTCTGTTCCCTTAAGAGAATGAGTCTCGAAGCTGCTCAAAAAAATCAACACTCCCTCTCAGCGAGAGAGGCATTCTCTGCCATGCCAAGCTTATCACGATAGTACACAAACTTTGTTGCTGTGAGAGGCTTGGTCGAGATATTTGCGATCTGTTCATCTGTACGAATGTACTGCAACTTCATAGCACCTCTTTGTACTAGGTCTCTGATGAAATGATACTTCATTTCAATGTGTTTCGATCTGTCATGAAACACCAGGTTCTTTGAAAGCTTAATGGAACTTTGATTATCGCAATGGATGATCCTTGAGTCAAGCTTTCCATCGAACATAATAGATAGAAGTTTTCTGAGCCGAATTGCTTCCTTGCAGGCATCACTTGTAGCAATATACTTTGCCTCAGCTATACTCTGAGCTATGGAACCCTGTTTCCTACTGGACCAAGAGATCATTGCAGATCCCATATTGAAGTAGTAACCAGAGGTGCTTTTTCGGTCTACTGCACTGCTAGCCCAATTTGAATCAACATATCATGCTAATAATACTCCATTGCTGGAAGTATACCTGAGCCCATAAATGATAGTACCTCACACATATCTGAGTACGTGTTTAGCTGCTACCCAGTGTATGTTCTTCAGATTGGACATGAACTGACTCAGAGCATTCACTGTATAACAGATATTGGGTCTCATATGCATGAGATACATCAAGGATCCAATAAGTTGTCTGTACAGAGTAGAGTCCACACTTTGTGAACTAGTGGCTGAGTCTCGCAACTTTTTCAAGTTGGTAGTCATGGGTATGCTCATGGACTTACAGTTCTGCATCCCAAATCTCTACAAGATGTCCACTGCGTATTTCCCTTGTGTCAGGAAGATCTCACCTAGATTTTTCCAGACCTATAAGCCAAGAAAATAATGCATCACACTAAGATCCTTCATTTCAAATTCAGAGGGAAGCTCCCTCTTACACTATTCTATCAACTGTTCCTCACCTGTAAGAAACAAGTCATCCACATATAGAACAAGGATCAAGATATGATTGTGAAAAACCATAAAGTACAAGTTGGAGTCAGCTGTACTTTTGGAAAACCCCAAGCTGTGGAGAAATCCATCCATCCTTGCGTACCAGACTCTCAGAGCCTGTTTCAGTCCATGAAAGGCTTTCTTCAGTTTACACACATGGGTCTTATTCCCATGAGTCACAAAGCCTTCAGGTTGTTTAATATAGACTTCTTCACTAATCTTACCATTGAGGAAGACTGTCTTTACATCCATCCAATGTAACTTCCATCCGAACACTGCAACAAGAGAAACGATGATTCTGATGTCAGTATACCTGGAAACATGAGCAAATGTCTCATCACAATCAATTCCTTCTTTCTGAGTGAAGCCACGAGCTACGAATCTGGATTTATACTTCTCCACACCGCCATCAGCAGCATGCTTGATTTTGTAAAGCCATCTGGATGTCACCATTTACTTTCCTGTTGGTCGGGGAACAACTTCCCACACATCATTCTTCATGATTGAACTGTACTCTTCAATCATGTAATCAAGCCATACCTGTTGACTTGTTGCTTCTTCGTATGAAGAAGGTTATGCACTAATGAGTTAACTCATAAGAACATAGTACTTTTGTGGTCTTATGCTTTCTATAAAAGTCCCGAGAGGATCTTTATGCTTCTCGGCTTCTTGTACTGTTTCTCAGTACCAAGCAGGTCTCCTTTTGGAAGGAGGTACTCATTAGAGGAATTTTGGGGTCTAAAATGGGCCTCCTAAGGAAAATAATAAAATAATAGTTAAAATAATAAAATAATGGTTAAAATAATAAAAT
>LPNX010648616.1:0-20344 GCA_001517045.1 Pseudotsuga menziesii
GCTAGTCCACACCCATATAATCAATTCTCGATTTAATTCAAACCTTTTTCTATTAAACAGTATTGTAAATATATATGCCAAATGTGGAAGGAGGATGCATGACAAGTGTTTGACGGAATGTACGAATGAGACATGGTTACGTGGACTGCACTAATATCAGGATATGTTCAAAATCAGAATAGTGAAGAAACCCTTAAATTATTTCCCCTGATGCTGAGGGCCGACATGAAACCCAACTAATTTCCCCTGATGTTGAGTCCCTCCCTGTGGGGACTGGGCTCATATGTTGGCCTTTTCAGCTTTTGTAAGCTGTGACTTTCTTGGCATCCATGTTGCAGGTGCAACCCCAATTGCTGCTGGCTATCGATATCGTTCAACTGAATCTGCTTCGATTAGATATGAATAAAGAGATCTTCAATTTACTCTATCACAAGATATGCTTTACGTAGATTGCTTCTTGGTTAATAAGGTCCGATTTTGGATCTGTTGCTTTAACTCGATCAATGAATTCAATTGGTGAAGCTGTAACATCTGCTCGAGTTGCATCAGGATATGTTAGGGCTATGGAACTAAAACGAATGCTTCAACAGGTGCTTCAGGTGGTTAAACAGGTTAAAGGTAAACGAAAGGAACTAGTGCTGGTTATGAATCAACGGGTTATAACCACCTTGAATCTTGATGTACTTATTTGTCCTCTGAAGTAATATATGAAACATTAAAATAAAGATCCTACATGACCTGGAAAAAAATAATTTCATGCAATTTAAGTGGTTTACTGATCACCATTTCAAAAATATTTCTATCTAGATTATCTAATATTAGTTTTTGTTTCCTAGCTGCTTCAAGTCCATGTATCGTCTTTTACTGAAATGTCCCTGTTTTAGTATCTTCATTACTCCAACATGAAAAAAAAATGAATATAATGTACTCACTAATACATATGGATAAATGGGTTATATATGTAGTTGGCACTTAAGGTATATATGTAACAATAGGAAGGAATAATATCCATGTCAAAATTTCATTTTGAAACAGCAGGAAGATAATGCTTCAGTATGCAGAATATTATATCCTGTCTTTTATGTATTTTATATATGCCATTCATATGCTGTCAAAATAGGACTGATATGATTTACTATTGATCTTCTATTGTGATCTTGTAATTATCTCACCTAAACAATTCATCAAGGAAACTATATTTCCATGCAGTTATCCAATACCTCATACAACTTTTGACTTGATTTTCAGGTTCTTCTTTAGCCATCAATTATGGGGGTCCTCAATTAATTGATTCCTCAATGGGGGTTATTTTTTTTGGGGACAACAAAACACTAGATGCTGAATCATTCTACATGAATTCTGAAGAGAATTGGGGAATCAGTACGACAGGAGTATTTTTGAATTCATCAGATACAACTAACGAAAATGGTAACCCATATACGGTAGAACAAGGATCTGTACAAGGAGCAACTAAAAACCCATCAATATATACAACAACACGTCTTTCTCCCGTGTGTCTAAGATACAATGGCCTCGGTCTTGAGAATGGACAATACAGGGTAGAGCTCCATTTTGAGGAAATCCAGATTCCATCTACACAGCCATGGCGAAGTCTTGGATTTCGCATCTTTGATGCCTATCTACAGGTATTACTCTGTAATGACATCACTATAGGAACCAACTTGAGGAGCATAAAAGTAACTGGTTCTATATAATGTCATGATGCATTTGCAAGTACTGTAAGTTCACCTCACAGGTTTCACAAACTTTAATATTAGCAGATCTTTTGGTCCAAGCCATTTATGGCATCTTGGATGGAAATAGCATTTTAATATATTATTATCAGATCATTAGGTGTAGGACATTGGTGTGTGATATTTGTATCTGGCTAGAAGAAATTGGGATCGAACACTTCATTCATCCGATCATATCAAAATCCATAAAATTCTTTGAGCGGGGAAAGAGCATGCATGCCTTGGATAGAGCCTGGAGGTTAACATCACTTGGTGTTGTAGTACAAGGTACATGTCACCAATTTAGAAAATAATACATCTCTAGGTACCAGATTCCAAAGGAGAGGACAAAATGGCTGCTATACTGGGAAGCATATTGAAATTCACGCTGTACTTTGTTTTTGAGTTTTACTTATTTATATCCAATTCCAATTGGATTTATGCTGCCCATATTTATCCCAATTTTCCTTATACATTTTCATTCAGTTCCTATAAACTGTAGGCTCATGAACATTGATAAAAACCATGCCTCTCCCTCTCTCTCATGCTTGTATGCTTCTGTTTTTCTTAGACAAAGCATTATCAATTTAGCTATATTTTATTGTTTGGAAGAGCTATGGATAGAATTTAGAAGAACCTTGATACAATATAATATCTACTTCACTTTCTTTAAAGTTTCATTCTCTTTTTCATGCCCCGACTTATTTTGCAGTTGTGCATTTTATGTAGGGAGTTCAAGTGTAGAAATATTTTAATATTAAGGAAGCAGCTGGAGAGTTGACTGTGCCAGTTGTAAAAAATTATACTGTAAATGTTATTGAAAAATTTCTTGAGGTACACTTTTTTTGGGCTGGCAAGGGAACCTGTTACGTACCATCACCACAGACACATGGATCTTTGGTCTCAGCAATTAGAGTTACTCCTGGTAGGAAAAATATTATATAATTAGTACTTATTCATTTATGCACATTTGTACCTTCATACATTGTCTATAGATTACATTCTCTTATTTAATTCCAAGTTGGTATTATTGTGGAAACTGTATTCTCATGACAATGGTCAACTTGGAATTGCATTTCACAACTTATGAATTTGTTTATTTTTTTATTGCAGAATTTAATCCAACTAATGTAAACAGAAGTAAGGACAAGAGCATTAGAACCAAAATTATTGGTATTGTTCTTGGAGTTCTAATTGGTTTAGGCTTTGTGCTCTGCTCATTCTGTATGATTTTAAGAAGAAAAAGAAGGAAGCACAAATCATTGACAGCTGGTGACAGTGAAGGTGATCATCTATGTTTCAAAACATGGGACTAATCTCTCAGAATTTTTGACATTTTCTCTTTCAGATCATCTTCCTTGGAAATGAATATACTTAATGAGATATTGAAGAATGTATTATCATGACATAGATCTTACCATTTTATTTTATTTGTTTTAGCAAATTTAAGGAGTATTGCTAGAAATCCATATACTTGCAGTTTAACAGAAATACAAAATGCTATAGAATATTTTGCTAATGACAATAAGATAGTAGAGGGTGGGTTTGGTACAGTTTACAAGGTACATTAAATTGGATCCTTAAGTTATAATTTCAGTTTATATAGCCTGGAAAATCATATATCAGCTTCTTTCTTGATAGGCATGCATACTTAAAATATCAAATTTTGAAATGCTTACTTTATATTATATCATTCTCTATTGTAGGGCGTGCTATCAGATGGAAATCTTGTGGCTGTAAAGAAGCTGTCATCCACGTCTATCCAAGGAAGTGGGAATTTCTTAATGATGTGGCGACAATATCTGTTGTACAACATAGAAACCTTGTGAAATTGTTTGGTTGTTGTGTTGAGGAAGAAGAATGCCTCTTAGTCTACGAATATTTGGAAAACAACAGTCTAGGTCGAGCTTTATTTGGTACATCCTTACATTTCTAAGTTTCTTTCATTGATACAAGCTCAAAGAATGCTTTGTCTATTTTATTTTGAAAATAATTAAATGGAAAAATATTTACTTATATTTTTTTTGTTTTGAACCTCGGGTACTTATCACTGTAGGCTCAAGCTTGATTGACCTGTTTGATATAACATTTGCTTTGAAGTTGCACGTGGACTAGCATATCTTCATGAAGAATCTAGAATTAGAATTGTACATCGAGACATCAAACCTAATAACATCCTTCTAGACAAACATTTAAATCCAAAAATTGCTGATTTTGGGCTGGCCAAACTATATGAAGCTGAAAAGACTCACATCAGCACCAGAGTTGCAGGAACAATGTATGACAATATATATCCCTTTCTATTCCTTACATAGATTACATAGAGATTTTTTCTTTCGGCTGTTTTACTGAATTGGATATGTTATTATGTTCCCATGTATACAATGGCTTTCTCATGATCTTAACACAATGTTTGGACATCATCAGATTTCAACCTCTTTTTCTCATCATAGTTTATGTAGTAATTGAAATATCATAAGAAAAACAATATATGGTATAACTCAATATTCTTCACAATTCTTATAAGTTGATCAAACATATCAGTCAATTTGGAGTCATCTAATGAAAAAGCATGACATTTTGACTTACCTGAGCATCAATATCAATTTCATGGAAGAATAACAAAAATTCAAGTGTAATTTTGAGTGGGTACCTGGCTCCATAGTATGCTTTGCGTGGTCACCTTACTGAGAAAGCGAATGTTTTCAGCTTTGGAGTAGTCGCCCTTGAAGTTGTTAGCAATAGAACTCATGAAGACAGTAGCTTTCCAGATGACATGGTCTATCTTTTGGATTGGGTACCGATTCTGAAATCCCAAACATAAGTAATTTGTTTAGATTTACTTTCGCACAGAAATATTTGTAGTTATTTTGTCATATACCAAGGCACTGCAGATGTTAGGAAGAATCCTCTCTGTAATACATCTCCATTTCTAATATTATCTGTCATTGAACTGCAGACTTGGCATCTATATGAGGAGAACAGTTTGCTAGATTTAATATACACTAGCATGCTTTCGAGCTACTCTGAAGAAGAAGTGTTGAGGTTTATTCACGTGGCTCTTTTGTGTACACAAGCAACTCCCTCTTAACGACCTTCCATGTCTCGAGTGGTTTCCATGCTATCAGGTGTTACAGAGACTCATCCTCCACACTCTCAGCCTGGATATATCAAGGATTGGCAGTTATCAAAAGAGAATGCCAAGAATCGATCAACTAAGAACAATGAAAATTCATGGAGCTGGAACATGAGTTTGACATTGGAGGAGACAAACTCTCTGAGAAGGGAACTTTGGACATCCCACCCAAGGATCTTCCCCAATGCGTAGCTTTCTCCCATTACCGACACTCTAAGCCAGTCCACCTCCGATAACATCAAACGATTTAATCACAGCTTTCCAGAAAATGGATCCCCCAGCATGGGATTTGTCGATTTTGCGGATCCAGTCCTCCAACGAGAGTGGTTCAATATATTTGTTGATCATGACTGAGGTCCAAAGGTGGTCCATCTGTATAATTCTCCAGCTGCCTTTTTCCGCCAACGATTTTGCAAAGAGAAATTTTTTTTTGAGCCCCCAAGCCCCAAAGCCTTTAGGAATAGCAATCGTTTCCCACCTGACCCATGGTGTCACTTGGGCCTCCTGTTTACCGCTCTAAAGAAAACGAAAACAGGTGCGATGAGCCTTTTCGAGAATACCCTTGGGGATCCAGGCCAATGTCATCCAGTACACCGGGATAGCTTCTAAAATAGATTTGACCAATACGAGCCTGCCTGCCCTCGACAGCCAATCATGGCACCACAATTAGAGTCACTTGTCCAGTTTTTCCAGCAACCAGACCCAATCCTGTTTCCGGTAGTTTTTAGGTTTAATATAGAATCCCAAGTAGTGTAAACCCTCCTCCAAAGTTGCTATATGAAAAGGGAAAAGATCCAAAAGGACCAGTTCTTCCTCCTTGGATAAGAGGAAGGGTATGACAGTGGATTTTCCAACGTTAATGTCCATGTCGGTAGCTTTAGAGAAAAGCTTGAGGATATCATCTACTATTCGCAAGTCCCTAACAGAGCCCGAACAGAAGATCAAGATGTCATCAACGAAAAGCAAATGTGAGATGTTGAGATTCTGCGCAAGTTGCATCCCAGTGAAGTTGCCCAACCTTATCACCTCCTTAAGGGAATGATTGAGACCCTCAACCACCAACCGGAATAAGAGTGGTGACAATGGGCAGCCTTGTCGAATCCCACGCTCCGCATGGAAGAAAGGAGAGGCAACACCATTGATCAGAACTGAGAAGGAGACAGTTGTGATACAACTCATAATCCATTTGATAAATGCAATATCAAAACCAGGTGTGTTAATAGCAAACGAATATAAAGCCAGCTTACCTTGTCAAATTCCTTTGCCAGGTTAATTTTGAAGATGGCTCCTTTAATATTTTTGACTTTCATACTATGTATACCTTCTTGGGCCACCCCAATAGCTTCATGAATCAATCTACCTTCCAAGAAACCAAATTCTTCCTTTGAAATATGTTCTGAAAGTACCCGCTTGAATCTACTGGCAATCACTTTCGAGACCACCTTATAGATGCAGTTACATAGAGAGATAGGTCTGAAATCATTTAGTGACAGAGGGTTGTCCACTTTTGGGATAAGCGCAATGAAGGTAGAGTTGAAGCAAGCCGGGATCCTACCAGTGATCTGAGTCTCATTCACCACCTATAAGAGATCTAGACCCAGCAGGTCATAGAGTTACAGAAAGAATTAAATCGTCCAACCATCCGGACCAGGACTTCTATCCTTCTGGAAAGTACGCAACACACATTTTAATTCCTCCTTCAACACCTTCTCCACAAGGGCTTGATTTTCTTCTGGCCCCACAAAACTTGGAAACATCTGCGCAGTTCTGATGATTTCAGCAAGAGTAGTATGTGTAGACACCTTGAATAGTTTTTTGAAATGTTTGACCCCTAGGGAGGCCATACCATCAAATGTGTCCTGAGTGTTTCCAAGATCGTCTACTAATCTCCAAACAGTGTAGGCAGCCTTCCTGCCTTTTGTAAATGCATAAAAAAATTTAGTGTTGTCATCCCCGCTTTCAAGCCATGTAGCCCTGCTCGTCAGCCTCCACGTTTCCTCCCTTTCCAGCAGAAGCATAGTCCTTTGGCTCTCTGACCTTTTCAGAGCAGCAAATTCTTCATGTGTCCTGAGACCACCACCCTCTTGAGCAAGAATTACAGCAATATCAGCTTCAACCTATGTCAATTCTCGGGCATCCCTTATTATTTTTTCATGATCCCATGGATTGATCAAAGCCTTCAGATGCCTTATATTTGCTTCAAAATGGAAAGAAGCAGAGTTCACATTCCTCGGCCTATAGTTGACCTAACCATCAATAATTAGGGAAATGAAACTTTCATCCTGGAGCCAAGTTTTGTTGAACTTTAAAGGGAAAGGCGGTTTGTTTGGCCCTTCTCTAAGTTCCAGAAAGATTGGAGAATGATCCAAGAGGCCCCCTGACCCAATCCATTGACGAACAAGGTGATGATTTTCCATGATTCTTTCATAAATAAGAAATCTGTCCAATCTCTTCGCCACCCTGCCATCCCCACATCTATTGTTTTCCCAAGTGGGCTTGAGAATTACCAGCTCCACATCCAGCCATCCTTTATCCACAAGGAGCCTAGTAAATTAATCAAAAAGTAAGTCATGTCTAGCATGAGGCCCCCAGACCTCTGCCTGACTCAGAGAGAAATTGAGATCCCCACCAATAATCAAATTTTCTCCCCCAAACAACAAGTGTTTGGTGATAGTGTCCCAGAACAGAATTCTATTCAGATAAGGACCATAAATATTAATCACATCAAAAGTATCAACCATATCCAGGGCTTTAATAGAAATACCCAGTATCGATTCCATCCCCCAGACATTAAGAACCTTCACACTTCTAGAGTTCCAACCAATAGCCAGGTCGCCCGAATGGCCTCGAACATCCAAAGTTTCAAAACACCAACCCCCAAACCAGCTTTCAATCTTTGTCTTCACTTCCAAACCATCACCCAGCATTTCCTGTAGTAAAATAATCTCGGGCTGGTATATTTCAACCACCCGTCGCAATGCCAATCTTTTATGGGGACCGGCAAGACCCCGACAGTTGAAAGATAGAATCTTCATCTACGACCCTTCTTATGGGCATTCACAGCTCTAAGTGCCCTGTTAATCGAAAGTTGCTTTCCATCTTGAACATCCTTCTTTGCATGGGATTGTGCCCTAGCTAGGTGTGAAACACAACCCCTCCCCTAGTGGCGCCCACCGGATTTCTTCCCAGGCCTCCGGTGCCACCTTTGGTGCAAGAACGTAGGAAATAACCTGAGTCAGAGGATTCTGTTGGTTAGCAAACCAATTCAGGTAGTGCGGGTTCGATAACCAGACCAGAAGGTGAATTCTCAATGATTGCAGCAGAGATGGGTGGCCGTAACTCAATAGAATTAAGGGATAGTTTCTTTAGTCCCTCCACCCAGTCAATACCAGAAACATTCAAATGTCTAGTAAATAAATGTAAAGATGAGGGAAGGGAAAAAGAAGGAGTACCCGGAGCACCGACCAGAAAGGGTTCTCCGACCATACGCTCCCGAGCAACAATCTGTAACTCTCCCGGAGGTTCCACTTTCGCAACACTGCCTTCCACAGAAGGTAAATCCAGACCCACCGGTGAGATCGGTGGTGATAAGGGCGCAGAAATGTCCCCTTCTCCACCCGAGACAAATTTGTTGTCTTTCTTCTTTCTGTTGTCCCTGCTATGTGTCGCGAGAGGATAGTCAATAGCCGGGTTGCCATACTCATGACATCGGCGACAATGGAAAGGGACATTCTTGTAGTCCAAAGTTTGTAGGTGCGAGTAGTCCTTCCAAGCTATCCTCATAGCCCCTGGAAGACCATTTATGATGTTGATACTAACCAAAATATGAGCCACCCTCTTTAATACAATGCTATTGAAGGAGAAGTCCACCTCTAAAAAGTTACCCAGAAGGTTGCCAATGTGCATGAAGTGTTCCATGGTCCAGAATGGAAACGGCAAGATGGGAATTCTGACCCACGTTGGAACCACATCAGCACGTTCCTGACTGGCATCGAACATGGGGTGCCACTTCTTAATCAAAACCGGAGTCTGCTCATAGGACCAATTACGGTTTAATACCAAATTCAAATGTTCCTCACACTCGAAATTGAAGGAAAACCAGCCTCGTGCCAGCCCATCCACTTTCGGCACCACGCCCAAATCCCCCATCGAGCAGTCATTCACCCAAGTATTGACCACCTAGACCAACAACGTTTTTCCCATGAAACGCCCAACAAGAGTGAAATTAACCAAGGTTTCCATCGATTCCCAGCTGATATCCTCCCCGACTGTGTAGTTTATAATCAACGTCATTTTTGGCCATTTTCTCCTGCGCCGACCCTTACTACGCGAACTGGATCTGTCTTCATTTCGACCAGCGAGCAAGGGATCGGTGATGGTCAAGCTCAGGCAGCCCCGCTGCTCCCGTGCCCCAAGAGCTCTACCAACAAATCCCTCCCTTGATTCCTCCACCTGTCCGCCCACCAGACCACCTTCAACAAAGGAATCACTGTGTCTCAAATCATCCTATAGCCCTGTGCCTCCAGTCGCAAGGGGACCTCCAAACAGGCCTTCCTGCAAAGGTGAAACCCCCGTGGTTTGATAAAAGGGTTCTTCTGGCAGCACAACAGCCGCAGGGGAAGAAAAAATAAACCCTGACGGCGAGAAGTTTTCCCCCACGATCCACGGAGGGTGATTAAACGCCAACAACTCATTCCATTCACACCCAGAGTCTTCTGCTAGTTATTCAGGACCACGCGAGGGGTTAAAACCAAATATTCCTTTAACCATCGGATCAATGGAATAATCAACCAAATCTTCAACCGACCCCATCCCGACAAACATACCGATATAGTAAAAAAGTAAATAAATCGAGGGTAGAGGAAAAAATGATACCGGTGAAGAAATTCTCTGATGCCACAAAAATGAAATGCCAACAATTCTTTGATACTGACAGGTCTGCCTCTAGCCTTCCACAAGGCGAGAGCAGAGGGCTCAGGAACCTGCACCTGCCAGGCCCCTCATGGGGCTCGTGTTCCCAAGCATGCAAGCCTCCCCTGCAAACCCTCTCCCTCGAAACTCTCCATCCAAAACATCCTCATATTCTGCTTGTAAAAATATCAAAATAACAAATGATCTTAATTATGGGGAAAAATGGAAGGATGTGAGTATGTGAGAAGATTGTCATGTCACAAGTTGTCTTCATTGGATGTGAAAAATCTAATCTATTGACAAGTATGTTACCATACTGGAGCCGAACGTAGGTTGTCTACTAAATGTATTCGCTCAAAACATGTGCTTGCAAAGACAATTATTAAAGTCCTTCCGTGTACATTTGGAATCAATCTAAAACCCCTTTGAACCCCATTTATGTAGAAATTTTATCTTTAAATCCCCTTTTACCCCTTATTTCTTCTAGTAACCCCCCGAGAGCTTAATGGCTTAGAAAATATGTAGTTCTATCCAAAATATGAGATCAAGACATTCGCTATAGGTTCTCTCATTCTCTTTCATGGCAGACTAAATACCATTATAGATGCATTTATTGTCTAGTTATTTGTGTGAATTGAGCTAATGATGTTAAGAATCTAAGATTATGTTTTAATGTAATAAGTGTTTTTCTTCAACCACTCTTCATAGCCTTTGGGCTTACCATATAATGGGGCACAACCTCCTATTCCATAAATAGTGAGGTTGAGCATTTGCATGCTAGTGAAGTGATGTTTATTTTGATTTCTTATGTTTGAAACTATTGCCAATCAGTGTTATATCTAAATTGGCAATGGCAATCTTGAGAATTGGGTCATAGGCAATCTCTAGAATTGGGTCGTATGACCATTGACATGTGAGGAATCCCAATTTTCTTTCATTATAGAGGTTTAGTTTCCCTTTTAACATTTACATTCACCTCCTATGTCCTGTGCGTCAACTTGACTGTAAGGTTATGTACCGTTGCCAAAACCCAAGGGCTTTGGAGGGTGGGGACAAAAAAGCATTCATGAATTTGGGAATGCAGCTAAGAGTTTATATTTTACCTCATTCTTTGGTGCAGCATGTAATGAGAACCAAATATATATTTTACTTCTTTCTTTGGAAGATTGGATAAGAAGGTTCATCAAACCCACAGCAAATGTTTCAATTATTTGGAAGGGTCTGGCTTTAGCCTTTCGTATCATAGGGAGCTGGCTACATTGGAAAGTGGGAAATGGAAGGCACAGAACAATAGGTATTTATCCATGGCTGGGCTGCGAGGGTGAGCAGCCATCTACAGGTTATCAGATGAGTTTATTGAGGACCTAAGACAGCAGAAGATATTGGAATTAGCTGATACAGCTGCACCAAAACAAAACTCAATGTGTCAACATGGATGGAAAGTTTTTAAAAATTTAGAATTAGATGGTCATAAAACAGAACAGTGGACTTCCTTTATTCAAAAATTTCAAATCTATTATATCAGACTGAGCCTAGAAGATGTTCTGATTTGGTCAAAAATCCCTGCATTTGGAATTATACCACAAGTCTGGGTCATTTTGCCAATTTCTTGGGAATTGAACAAGGTGAAGCATGCGGGTGGTGAAAGCCACTGTGGAAACTGAATGCACCCCTAAAATCTAGATTATTCTTTTGGTTAGACATATCAAATAAAATTCTAAGCATAACTTCAGATATACTGAAGGGCCAAGCTTCTATGTTCTTCACATAAATGATGAAGAATCAAGCTCAGCAGATTGATATGTTG
Source organism: Pseudotsuga menziesii (assembly GCA_001517045.1). NCBI lineage: Eukaryota > Viridiplantae > Streptophyta > Pinopsida > Pinales > Pinaceae > Pseudotsuga > Pseudotsuga menziesii. Next base: position 11,588 of record LPNX010648616.1, read on the forward strand.
ATGGACTCTCCCTTTACTAAAGAGGTATGAAAGGAAGCTCTGTCCGTAATAGGAGGCAAAGGCAGATGGGATGGTGCAAATCTAATGGAAGTTTTGAAGAACTATATGGAATACGTAGCTGTAACAAAACATGAGGCTATTCCCAGTGTAGTTACTTAGATTTCTGGATTACTGGAATGCCACTCTTTTAGAGGATAAAGCTTACTTGCCCTTGGAAGTTTCTCTTTATCAAGTATATCTATAATGTCATTAGGAAGACTCCTAAAAATAAACCTGAAACAAATATGGACATCACAGACTGACATATTTAGTCCAGGATGTTTATCTGATGAAGCAAGTCAAGGAAATCCTGGGAGTTGTAGAGCTGGAAGTGTATTGTTTCTTTCAGCTTGGAGAAAAAAGGTAACATTCTAATTCTTCAATAAAATTTTCCGGAAATCCATGAATGGGAGGAATTAAGTGTGCACCTACAGGCTACAACCATGAAAGTCAACATATTAAACAGTAAAAGTTTATTTTTATTATTTATTAGGTCATTTCAGGGTCCAAGAGCACAAACAATGTAAGGAAAAATGATTGTCAAAAAGTATGCCATATATACAAACCATTTACTCATTTCAAATGACATCCAATTAAAGGAAACTACAAAGGAAGTATCAAACAATACAGGCCTATTTTGATTGCTTCTCTAATGACTTAATACTCATGGAGCCTAGAAAATATGTAGAAATTTGAAAATCAATAATGCACTTGTCAACCAAAGGAAACACCATACTAACATAAGAATGGGGTTTGAGAATACCCACTAATAATCTGGCAGAACAATATGCTCTGTTCATGGGCATAGATTTTATTGTCTCCCTCAATACTCAGAACATCTTACTTGTTGGGGACTCCCTCCTTGTCATCACACAAGCCAAAAAAATAATTTGTCATCACACAAGCAAAAACTCTAAATTGTGTGAGAAGCAAAAATACTAAATTGTGTGAGAAGCATAAAATCTATTTCAACATCAATTTATCTTACATTTAGGTTAGTTATTTATGCCCACTTAGGGACACCACTCTCATTAAAATGGAAGAAACTCAACTAGTATATACTGTGCTGAGCTTGTTGAACTTAGATCCCAGAATAGATACTTTGCTTGCCACAATAGCACTCTGTATGTATTCCAATAATCAATGCAAACTCAAAACTTTGATAGTTTCCAGTAGTGGAAAAAGTATATCACTAATATTTAGACTGATCAAGAACTAGTTGTATGAAAAAGTGAAAGGGTGAAAGTTCTTGCAAGTGCACATTCACATAGTAATACTCCAAGGATTCTAAGGACAAATTCAATTGAGCAAATAGTATCCATAAAGATACAACAATGAATATATTAAATGTTACTTAGCAAATCTAAATTGTTGCAAAGTATGTTTACTACTATGAAAACAATGTGTGGAAAATATACAACACCAATTGATATATGATAGAAATGTAACCCCAATCCTTAAATGATTACCAATATTTGAAAAATTAATCAAGCACCAATTGTTATCAACTTCTAAACACTTACAATCCACTATGACAGAGTTGTGACACTTTTTATGAGAAATGCAATCTCCAGTAGTAACCACAGTATGTCAATAAACAACTATTATTTGTATCTTAAATAAAAATTGTGATAAACAAGTGAAAGTATGAATAAGAGTGTTGTGGCCTTATTTATTTGTGGACTGTGAGTAACTTGTAGGACATCGACAATATGTGTTGCTAGATGCTTCTTGAAATCTGAGACAAGACTATCCCAATGTTAGGATTTATGACCAGAACGCAACTAACATTCAAGGCCTGCTAATTACATGTTATAACAGCTATGACCAAGGTGCATCATGGTCATCCTGAATATGAGTTTATGTAGGGTCCCATCATGGATATGTTGCTTGTTAAACTCAGACTGAAGGGTATGGGACTGTTTTAAATAGTTACAAGAACAATGGGGGTCTGAAATTTAGTTTGTACAGAATTAGGACTTTTGAAACATGCTTAACCTATAAAAGTTTGGACTTTTGAAACATGTTTTGTTGGAAAACATTTATGGTAAAAATTCATGTTCCTTGGACAAAAAAATAGCTAGATTAGGAGACTTGTGCATGGTATGGCATTGGCAAAAGTTTTATTTCATGGCTACATTCATTTAAGAAACAAATCAATCTATGCATAAAAGTGATAGTAATGTATTCCAGACACTTATTGATTTGTAGCTATCAGTCTTCAATTGCTGCAATTAGTATTTTAAAGTTAGTGAATATTAGAGAGATTTAAATACACACACCCTGGTGTTATTGGTTCCAACTCCCAAGTCCTTCACATAATTATATATTTTCCTATAGGTTGCACAAGTGCATCGAAGTCATCCTGGTCAATGAACTCATTAGAATCCTGAGCATTATAAACAAGGAGAGGAGTTCCACAACTTGAAATGCAAACATATTATTTTAGAAGGCTTTTGTGATATTTATACAGGTTGAAATCTTTGCTTTGCTAGTATTTGTGGTCTGACATGACAGGATAAATTTACATTAAAAGCATTTGTATTATTTTAAGTTTATAAGAAAGTTTGTTATAATGGATGTGTGCAGATTGATTTAAGAAGGGCTAATAACTGCAAAATTATGCTTACCAAGGTCAAAATGCCATTACCAGATGTAATGGTAAGCGATTTAACACTCTGATGGAATACATGTTGCAATTATGTTTATTTAAGGTTTGATAATGGGTAGCTTGTAATTTGGTAATCGTTTTATAGCTGACAATGCCAACTGAATCTTAACTTGGAAATCTTCTCTATGATTATAATCAAGATTTTTTTTACCAGTTGACTGTTGGCAACATAAGCATGTAACTTGTAATATTAGCAAAAAATTAGAAATTTCTTTTTGTCCTTGATATTTCATACCTGAATCTGGATGTTTGTTTTTTTCCATGTTAGCATTATTTTCTTTCATACTTGCATGATCTCTGGGCACCTTGAATTCATAAGTTGTCAACATCAATGTATTTTAATTTTTTGCTCAACCTGAGAGGGGAATGTTTAAATGTCTTATTTGTTTGAATAGGAACTTTCCATCTAGTAGTTCCTTACTGTCAACGTAGTTTGTCAAGCTGTTATTTTCTAAGTTCTATTCCACTATTTTATTTTTATGATTTTGCAGTTTCTGAATTACAAGTAGGTTATATGAATGAGTTTACTTGGAAAAAATGTAAGGGTTAAATCCATAAAGCAGTATGCAACTCTTTTCCCTTTCTATTTTGCTGATTATCTTTATTTGTTGTGCTGTGGTTGCAGAGTGCACTACTGGCTTTGGATGACACAGTTTTAGATATTGATCAGGTAGAAAACCTCATAAAATTTTGCCCCACAAAAGAAGAAATGGATCTCCTCAAGGTAGGCACCATTCATAAAAGTTATTGCAAGCCTTTTATTTTATGGTATGCTGCATGTCTCACCGTTAGATACATGGATGCCTCTCCATATTCGACTTTTTCCAATTAAATATCTGACTGTCGGGATTCTGTACTTCATCTTATAAAGGATCAACAACAAATAATCGTTTTTTCTGCAGTTTGCCATAATATTTTCCATTTGATTCTTGATTTACTCTTTGTTTTATGGACTTTACTTGGCTTACAATTATAGGGATATAATGGAGAGAGAGAGAATCTGGGAAAATATGAGCAGGTTTGGACATCTCTTTACTTTTGAAAATATATTATTCTTAAAGTTGATCAAGGAAAGTGCTTGTTTTTGCTTGTATCAGAGGTTAAGAAATTTATCAGCATTGGTGGTGATGTTGTTGTGATAACAGATTATAATGCATGCTATAGAGTTGCTATTATCTTCTTATTTGGGCTTAATGATTGCTTAGATATTGTTATTTCCTAAAAGGCATAAAGGTTATTTTGATGCTAGATAGCATGCACTTGGAGATGGCTCAGTTTCAGGGGGTCCCATGGTCCATGTCCATGTCACGTGTGAAATCAGGAGCTTTTAGGTTTTTTCACATATTTAAAGGCATATCATCCTTTGGAGGAGTGCTGGGATTTTGAAGACGGTTACGAGGTAGGTCACACATTACCTGAGTCATTGGCTACATATTTGGAGTTCTAGCCTGGAGGATGTCCTAATACTATCTTCACACCTCAAAACAGGGAGAGTATGAAGAGTGCTCTTCTTGAATAAGTGATATGTGGGATCAAGCCACATTCCTTGCATGGAAAAAGGTAAGAGATGGCTAATAGCCTAATTTAGGAGCGCTAGCTTTGAGGAAAAGGAATGTAGACCCTAATCACTATTTTGCATATGTAACTAGGCAAGAAGACCCTATTTTGAGGATATTATAACGGTTTTTATGCCTTTTTCTATGGAAAAGGGGTCAAAGAACACCTACCTAGAGGAGCGCCCTACTTTGAAGGAAGTCCCACTTGTATTTTCCCTTGATGATCCATCTTTCTCACTTCGATCCACTCTCTAGCTCTGTTCTTCACCCTCACTGTCACTATCTCCATCAAAGAATATAATCATAAGGTTATCATCTTTCTCTTCTGTTGCAGGAGATCTAATAGAAGGATGTAGATCTTGTAAATAGTATAAGAAGACATCATCTTCCTTACGACCACATAATGGAACTGATAGTGCACTAGAAACTTGGTGTTTTGTCCCATTTCTGTCAAACAAATTATTTGTGGAAATAAATTTCCCAGATGAGAGTGGGTGCGGCAGCGGCTTCTTTCTCTTCCTCTTCTTGTTGGGCATGGAAGCCATAGCCCTTGCTCTGAGTTCTTCAATGTCCATAGTGCCGAAGTTGATTTCTGTACTGAACTTCTTCGACTTGGCAAGTAAAAAACGTAATTGGGGAGGTCAAACCCTCTCTTACTCTTACTGTCTACTCTGCCCTGCCTCTATCCTCCTACAAAAACATACCCTATGTTATAATGCTGTACTAATGGTAGGTTTTGAACAATTCTTCATGAAACTTGAACTTTGTACTTGTAAATATAACTTCACACCAAAATACGAGACCTAGGTCTTAGTGAGGCTCTTATATTCCATTGAAGAAGCAACACATCCCACGTGAGGAGTTAGAGTGGAAGGCATAAACATGCCATAGGGCCTGAAGGGAATTGGAACTTAAAACTAATTCATAATCAGATAATCAGGGCAGGGAACTTTCACATTCCACTCAAGAAGGATGGAGACATGCTTTATTACCCTTACGAAGAAATAGTTTCTTGTAGGCAGTTCAAATGGGGAATATGAGCCTCATCATGATTTTCTCTATCCTTTGCTTCATCATAAATGTGCATTTCATGGTCAAGTAAATTCCTTCATTTTGAAAGTCATAAATCTTGATAAGAATATGCCTTTATGCAACTATGCATTATAAGAACACTGTAGAATACCAGTCTCTCCAACCTTTTCGGTAGGTTTAGTCAATCTCAAAAGCTTACTAGAATCTAAATTTTACTGTAGCCTTATTTTAGGTGACCATACATTCTAAGGAAAGTTCAGTTCTTATCAATGGTTATTTCTCTCTGTGAACTGTTGTCCAATCATCATGGAAGCTGTTTCAAATCTTGTACATCTCAACATAGAGCTGATACATATTTTGTTATACCTAATAGTTTGCAAGTTTTTCAAGTTTAATTCATGCTTAACCAGTTGTCCTGCCTTTCAAATAACTGGTATCATCACCTAGAAGCCAAATATACAACCCTTTGAAGGTTTCTCTAAAGACGCAACATTGTAGGAGCAGGGTATTTCTCTTTATATTTGCAACATGAATCTTTAATTATTGAATCCACTATTAGGTGCCCTTATAGCCAAGGAATAATGATTCACAAAGCATAACTCCTCCATACAAAATGGTACCTTTGAAACAGTAAATGATTCAATGCTAAATACTTGCAATACTTGCAATTCCCCAAGTCAAAATACTTGAAATTCTTTGAATTCTAGGTCTAGAGATCATTTTTGCAAGACATTACGGTGCATAGGGAGTCAAGTCTCTAATTTTGCAAATGATAGTCGTCGAGTCTCCATTAGCAATAAGTTTCTAAATCTGCCTAGCTCTTAGAATTTTTATCACTTGATTTAAAGCTAAAATAGGCTTCACAATAAGAGAAGAAACCTTTTGCAGTTTGATCACAACCATAGACTTGCTTATTATGGAACCTTCTCAAAGAAAAGGTGAATATACTGTGCATAATTTTAAGTTTATTAATTATCAAAGCAACAGGTTGTGTTTTAATTTTGATAGCCCATGATGAGGAACATCTGAAACACCTTGAAGGTCATGGATTCTTAATATTGTAGTAGACAAGATGGAAAATTTTGTTTCTGACTATTTGTTTTTGATGCAGTGATGGCATTGGGATTCGAAATCCTTTCAGGAAGGACTCTTCTTTGGACTATGAGAATGATAGTGATGAAGAATGGGAAGAGGTACTCATCACTAAATCTCTTTGGTAAGAGTATTTGTAGTGTTTTGATTAACTTTAGTTGCAGGGAAAATTGTACATAGCTCTCAGGAATTAGTTTATCATAAATACTAGTTACTGGTAAGTTGTAATAGTAATAATTATGTAGTTTGTAGATTGATATCTATCATAAATTTGTTTGAATATCATCATTTTCAAGTAATAACAACTTCTTAAAGGGTGCTAGCTCAATGGTAGAGCACCTGCCTAATTATAGGCAGGAGGTTGGTGGTTCGATTCCTCTGTGCCCTATCATAAAATTGTGACTACAAAAATGACTAAATCCGCATATATACGACTATTAGTAGCTAATTTCCTGTATCTTAGTCGTATTTAGATTATTCATTAATATGTTAACATCTAGTAGTTTATTTAGTTGTATATTTGGTCATTAATGGTTGCAATCAGTGACTAAATCAGCGACTAAATCAATGACTCACTCGGTGACTAAATCAATGACTAAATCCGTGACTAAATCAATGACTAAATCATTAACTATCAATGACTAAATCATTGACTATCAATGACTAAATCAATGACTACTAATTCAAGCTATTAATGACTAGTGAAATATGACTAGCTATAAGATAGTGGAAATTTGCTACTATTAGTCACCGACTCAAAAATAGTCATTTATAGCCTGATTTTAGTCATTAATTTCTCATTTTCTACTAGTGACAAGAAAATTAAAGAACATACTTTCTTAGAAGGTGAGATGGTTTTAAGATGGTGTTAACACCTGTATTTTACAAAAAGATGCAAGACCGATGGGAGGTAAGATTTTGTTGATTAAATACTTTGGGCTAAGGATGTAGTACAAAAGGGGGGCTTGATAATCTAAAGAGTAGCCTAGTCGGAAAAAGTCCTGAACCATGGTCTAACGAAGAATTAAATCGATGGTTTATATCCTTTCCGCCATCCAGAACATACAAACAAGATAAGGGACTTTCGGGCCTCTAACAGCTTGCACACATCAAAGGTTTTAACATTGCTCAGAGCCGATCTATGGCCCATGTCAAAATTCGCTGGCTGGAAGTGCAAGGTGGATAAGGAAATGATGGATCAGCAGAATCGCATATAGTCCTCCTAATCCTACGGACGAGGATTGAAGGCAGCATTGATCGACAGACGTGTTGGTTTCCGGAAAGGTAACGTGCACGCGCGATAACCTTTAGACCACCCAGCGGAAATGGATACGTGCTGCTCGATCCGATGGTTGGAGATCGCCGGATGGTGGATCGACGACAGAAAATGATTTCGGGTTGGAGACTTGCGCACCCGATAAACCCCCAGCACCCGGCGGAATATGGTACGTGGCGCAAGATTGGACGGTTGTTGAACGCCTGGCGTCCCATCGACGGCCGAGAAGAGTTCCGGAAGAAGAACTAGCGCAGGAGATAATTCTGGATTACCCAGCGGAATCCGGTACATGGCACTTGATCTGACGGCGTAGGAGCGACGGCGGATCACATCAACGGACGAGGGTGATTTCGCTGAGCAAAGTTGCTCAGCGGATTAAGATGGAAGAGCCCAGCGGAATCGGTAGACGAAGCACGATCCGATGGCCCACCCGCGAAGGCAAAACAGATCGACGGCTGCAGAGGACTCCGGGGCCCGAAGTTGCACGACGGTTAAAGCAAGGAGGCTCAGCGGAAAGGGACATGTGGCATGTGATCCAAGGGCCAGGAATTCACACAGAAGAGATCGACGGTCAGAAATGAACCCGGAAAAGAAAGATGCGCGAGGGTTAAAGGAAAGTAGTGGTTGCGGACATAAATGCCTCCCATGTGTCAAATCCAGGTGGTCCTATAAAGGCAAAATTGACATCTTCCGTGATTATTTTATTTCTCGGGACCCAGCGAAAAGGACCTGTCGATTTGGGCGCTTCCAGTTGTCAAGTACCAAGGCGCATTCCGAGCACACGCCTTCACAGTGAGCCAGGTAGGACCTCAATTCCTGTAATTTCTTCACCCCATTGATAGTATAAATTGAGAAATGGACCAGCAGAGTGAATCTTCTGTGTCTGGTCGGGTCCTGGATGAAAGAGAAGAGTTCCTGGTAGACAGACACAGAGGTGTCTATGACCCTTTCCTGTCTACAGGAAGTGTGGCTGGTAGTAAAGATAGATTCTGGTCCTGTTTTTTACGAGGAAATGATGTTTTAAATGTATGTAAGTCCTTTTTATATTTTTTCGCCCTGGAACAAACCCTCCACTTCCCTGAATTTGCCGA
>LPNX010648616.1:34801-115567 GCA_001517045.1 Pseudotsuga menziesii
GAGCGGCTGGGGAAAACAAAGCTTAATCTTTCTCAGTAGGGACAGGTGGCATAAACCGAAGAGCTGATGAAACAGGGACGTGGAGCTGTGTGGCCAAGTTTGTTACTCAGTTGATGTGATACTCTATGATCTGTTAGGAATGGAGTTGTAACAACTTCCTAGTGGTGTAGGAAATTAGTTACAAACTCTAATTTACGCTGGTCATTCTGCTGTTCATCTGCTGGGGGTAGACTTATTATTTGATCTATATATTTGTATATTTTGATGAGATGGGGGTTGGATCCCATCAAGTGAGTTGCTGGTTTGGAAAGACATATCTGTTTTGAGAAATAAAGTGAATGCATGAGAAGTTTCCTATCAGAGATTCATGTGTCATTGATATTGCAGTCTGTGCCATTTCCCTTATGTGCTTGTTATTTCCTTTGTGTAACACTCCATTTTGTTCTTCTTTCGTATCTGGAATGCAGTGTTGAATGAGTAGAATTCATATGTTTATGCTCTATTCATTATTTCAGATATTATACGATTTTTCTGCTAAAATTGATATGGAATTCTTCTTAGACGCTCTGTATTGATGGACTGTTTTCTCATCTCTTCCTTTACACCCAGATCAAACTTAATGACTGTAATGATGTGATTATCTTGCCTTTGGTAGTTCTCGTGTGTGTATCTTTATGATCTTTTACCTGTATATGACTCCATGCCCAATGGATATGTGAATGGTTCAGCCAAATGAATGAATGCTTAAATATTGTTTATCATTTGATTTTGTGAGATTTGTGTTGAGAGATCCCTCTCTGGGAGAGAAATATCAGTATCTTCCTAAAGTGGTTTTGCTGTTACCTCGGGGTGTGCTTCCTACAACCTGAGTACATTCCGAGTGCTAACAGATGGGATGCAAGAAAGGAGCAAAAGGGTAAACATGGTAAGTTTGACAATCTTTGGTTTGGCCCTTTTCTGGTATGAATAGTGTTAGAGAACAATACTTTTGTCTTTCAGTTCTTAGAAGGTGAGGAATTGTCCAGCCCTGTTAATGGGCGATTTCTCAAGCATTTCTACAGTTTATAAGAGCATTTTCACTGATCATTGTACATACCGGTGAGTGAATCATAATAAGACTCCATGGCCCAATGGAATTTTTGCAGACAGGTAAATAGAGGACATAAGGCACTGGTCTACAAGCTCTTGAAGCCTCGCAGGGAGGTCTTCATCCTGCAGCTGGAGCCAGATGTTAAGTCTGAATTTTGTTTCTTCAATTTTGGTTTTGTTTCTTAAATTTTGGTTTGATTTCCTTCTTCTTTCCAGTTATTTCATTTTACTTTATCTTGATTTTTCCTCCTTTAGGAAATTTTGTTTAGTGTTTACATGAAATTTTGAGCTTGCTTTGAAAGTTTTAGTTTTAAGCCATAGGTTTGTTTTTGTTGAAGAAGTTTTAAAAGTCATTATAATAAAAAATGGATTCACAAATGATTATGCTGAGCCTAGTAATGCTTAATCACTATTCAAGCAACTTTTAAACCTCACCCAAAATGCCAAAAAGCTGAAAAAACACGAGAAAATAGCACCAGAATTATTCTTGTAGCGCTGGGACGAAAAATCACCAAAGCCGTGCTACAAGAATATCGCGACCCTTGTTTGTCCCATTTTTCTAGCAAAATCTTATCACGATTTCAAATGATGAGTGATTAATCATATGCTGTGAGTTGTTTGCTACGTGTGAAGTCCAGATTTATCATGATTTCAAGTGCTTCCAGGGCGTGAGACAAAAGGTGGTTATCATTACTCCTAAAACAGTTGAGCTTGACAGATAGCAGCAAAATTTTGGCTTAATGCGAAGTGGAATGTTCCATACATGCATGCTCGATGGTAGAGGACTTAATCGAATGATGGTGCCAGCCTAAAAAGACGGAGTTTTCAGTTGCAGATTTTGGTGGAGGGTTCATAGTCGCCCAGAAAACTAGGGCTTCGTCGTCTTGACACCTGGAGTTAAATTGAACCTTGAAGACACTTGTATCTTCCAGGTGGGCACTAAAATAGTAGGAGGATTCATTCAAGGAATCTGCAGTCGATCAATTAAGAGGTATTTACCGATAAGCCAGTTTAACTGCAAATTTGGGGTTTTTTCTGTGGGGCTCACTTTTATCAAAATTGACCGATGGAAATGGCAAATTATGGTCTTAATTGAATTTTCAACCAAAGAAACAACTTCCTGAGTCATTCTGACAGGTTCTATTGAATAGAGGACTGAAAAATAACTCTATGTTTGAACTGTTCATTTGTTAAAATTTGAGACAGTTTGGGTTGAAAATCGTGTATGTTTTAGTACCTAAATTGCACAAAAAGGTCTTATATTCATACACAGTGGGATAAATGAGTTGAATGACTAGCATTGTTTGCATACTTAGTGTCATTTTCGATAATAAGGCTACAGGAAGCATAGTATGAATATATTGCAGAATGTTTTGTTGTGCTCATCCACCACACAAGTAGTCTCCAGTTAACCTAACAAGCCAGTGATTGATATCACATTTGCAAGTCTGAACTGTGAGGAAACTGGGGTTTGAAGATTGATGTTGGTATTGATACACAGAGCTTGTATTAAAAAATACATTAAGGAGAATCTCATATCTGAATGGATATTGTACATGATACCTAGATTCCTTAGCACTGAAATGAGGAGTTTGAGTAGCCTGTGACCTAAGACATTCAGACACTATGTTTTATTATCTATTTTGAAGATGAACACTGGTCTATTGTTTTTATGACAGTCTCATTGATGGTTAAATCTCATTCATATGCTTGATGAAGAGCATTGAAACCTCGGTGATTTGAATTCTTCCATCTGTTGGTAAGATTTATTTTGTTTTCTGAAAAAGAACAAACAGGTCTGTCAAGAAAATTGCAGGGAGTTGTTAAGAGGCTTGAGAAGCAGAAAAATAGTTCATAGACCATCTACTGAAAATAATACAACTTTCAGTTTTTCATGAAACAATGGGAAAAAGTGGTAAAGTGAACATAGCAAAGCCAACTGATGTAGGGTGGATTGAAAACCTTCCTGGATGTGTTGAATTGTTTCAGCAAGTAGGTTGGATGGACTTTTTTAAGAATATAGATGGATATAATGCAGAAGTATCTTGTAAGTTTTCTCAAGGATTAAAAAATGACATGGTGACCTTTAATGCTCTCAAATTCAAGATGATAGTGGAACTGATCTCAGAAGCCACAGGGATTAAAAATGAGGGTGAACCATGGTTCAAGAAGTTGCCTTTTGACTTTGATCCACAAAGATATCTTTTACCTAATGTCACTCTTGATTGGAATAAAGGCATCCTTATTCAACATTTCAGAAGAGAGTGGGTTGAGCCAATCAGGATACTGTAGAGATATGTTACTTGTGAAGGCAGGTACGCTTATGTATTCAAGTACCATTTCAGGTTTTTGCAACACATGGTGGGAGTGTCAAAGATGAACTTGCCATTCTTTTTTCTGAGAAGCTTGTAGAAAATGTCCAGTAGGGTTAAGCAACATGAAGACCATACATCTCAGTCAATTTTTCATCATGGAGTAATCAAGTTAATCATCAACACTATTTTGCAACATGAAGGGAAGACATGGGACTTTTTCATTTTTTGGTCTGGTTTCCAAACCAGAGAAGAAGAGCAGAAACCTAAAAGGCAAGCAGATAAAGGTAAGGTTTTGATGAGGAAATTAGGTAAAAATTCTAACCCTGAAGATAAGCCAGAGGTCAAAGTTGAGGAAGCATCAGAGCAGGTAGAAGAGGATAATAGACCCAAAGTATTTTCAGCTAGTAGCAAAGGTAAGTACTCACTGTTTGAAGACCAAAAGCAGCTGCTACAGGCCATGGTACCAACAGAGGTCCCTCATGAAATGAAAACTGTTGATACAAAAAGGTGGCTGTGCATGAAGAAGAATTGCAAGTCAAACAAAGAAGCCCCATTACTGTATTGTCTGATGATGAAGGTTACCTTTTAGAAGAGGAGCAGGTAGAAAAAACTACAGTTGAATATGAAACCTACAGAGAGATTCCTTCTTCAGGAAGCAAAGCAACAAAACCTAACAGAAAGAGGGATAAACTTGAAATAGTAGAGTTGGCTGATATCCAGCATCAAGGAAAGGAGTTGAAAATGCCAGGAGAGAAAGCATCATATTGGAGACCTAAAACTAGGTCAATAAACAAGCTAATACTGAACATGAAAAAATTGGTCAATCCCAGGTTAAACACAAATGAAGTTACTGTGTTAGATGATGTATCTCCTAATAAAAATCCAGAAATTAAGAAAGCTAGCCAAAAAGGGAAGAAACCAGCAGCTGTAAAAGCTCCTTATGTACATCTTGCAGAAGTCAAGAGTTCATCAAAATAATTAGAAGATTCAAGCAAGCCTACATCTAAATTATCTGCAATAATTCTTGAGATAAAAGATAAACTCTTAAAACAACAGCAAGAAGAAAAAGCAAAAATATGTCCTGTTGAAAATCAGGAGTGGGAGGAAGAAGATGAAGCTATACTCAGGGAAGTAGGAATTATGAAAGAGCCTAGTATTCCTACTGATTTCTCAGACTTTTTAATGAAGGATGCAAATATACCTGAAATCCCTAGTTTTGATGAAGAAAACTTGTAGGAAAGTATTCAGAAGTAGAAGCAACAGATGAAACACTTACAAGAGGTTAATGATGGGTTATTGAAAGTCAACAGAGGGCTTATAGAAGAACTGCAGGATGTCCATAATCATTTCCTGGAGCTATCAGAAGTATCCAAAGAGGTGCTAAAATGGAAAAGAGATACTGACAGGCATTCCACAAAGTTGGAGGAAACAGTCTAGGACCCACAACAGAGAAACAAGGAGCTCATCAAGAAGATTAATGACATGGAACAGGAACAGAAGAAAGTTAAAAGGAAGGAGCAAGCACTAGATGGCATTGCCCTCTTAGCAGAGGCAGCAAAAAGGCTATGAAATAGTTGTTCATTTAGTTAGGTGCTATCTTTTGATAAACACATATGTTAATGATTTACTATTTTTAGCATATTTTGTAATTTTGTAAGTTTTTACTTTTTACCTTACCCCAGCGAATTGATGAAGGAAGTTAGGGTTTTAGACCTAGCTGATTTTGTAAAGAGACTCTATTTAGAGAGATAGGAAAGTCATTTAGAGGGTTCTGATTTTTGGGAGCTACAGGAGGTCTGTAGACTGTTTCTATCTTCAGACTTGTTCAGAGATAAGTATTGTGACTCTTATAAACATTTGCTGATGAAATTATGAGATGTATATGACTTTTATCCTTCAGTTTTTTCTGTGTTGGCTTCATTTTTGAAATTGTTTAGTTTCTTAATAGATGTATTCTTTTCTGGTTAATGTATATTTGCTGGTAATGCTTGTCTGTTAGGTATGAACCTCAGCATACTCTTTCTGTGGGATCGTGTTGATATATCAGGCATCTTTATCAGTTTTTGTTTATGATTTAGTTGTTATTTTGTTTCTGAATGTATTCCCTGATAGCTCCTAAATCTTACAACCATTAAAACACTACAGAAACCCTAAACCTTATATGTTTTATTGAATTTAATCTTGAGTGTGTGTTGGCTTGTTTCTCTGGCCTTAGAAACAATTTCTGGCACAAACACAGGACAAATGCATGGGAAAGAATACCTTCAGAGAAGAGGAAATACTTGTAGAGAAAAAGAAAGGAGTGTATCATGGTTGGATGTGGTGAGGGCACCAAAGGGTACAATCTCTTTCACACATCCACTGGAAAAACTTTGTTGAAAGAAGTGTCAAATTCAAAGAAGAGAAAATTCCAGACTTTGAACTTGCACCGGGGGATTGCTTCTCTCCTCAACCATTCGAAGATGTAAGTGATGACACATGATATATTTTTTTATGATAATTCTGATATGAATGTTTCTGAAGATTATAATTCTATAGATGACTCACCATCTAGGCCCAAATGGGCTGAAAATATTGTGCAAGTAGCCGAGGAATTGGTAGGAAATCCCCAAGAGCCTAGGAGAACTAGATCACAAACTAGTAAGGCTTCATTAGCTCGTGATAGTGCTCTTGATGAGAACTATTACATGATTATCAGTTCTGACCCACAGACATATTAGCAAGATTTTATAGACTGAATACTAAATTCAGCAATGGAAGATGAGCTTCAGTCCCTCCAAGAGAACAATACATGGGAATCGGTCCCCCTTCCTCCCAAGAGGAAAGTTGTTCAATGCAAATGGGTCAACCAGGACAAAATTGCTGCTTATGGTTCTGATATAAAAAATAAGGTTAGGTTAGTAGCTAAGAGCTATTCTTATGCCCATGGAGTTGATTACATAGAGACGTTTGCACTGGTTGCAAAGATGGACTCAATTAGACTAGTTTTTGCACTGGCAATTAGTAAGTGATGGGAGGTTCACCACATGGATGTAAAGACTGCTTTCTTGCATGGTGAACTACAGGAGGAGATATATATGTATCAGCCTGAAGTTTTCCAAGAGGATCCTTCAATGGTATGCAGGCTGAAAAATTCATTGTATGGACTCAAGCAAGCCCCCAGGGTTTGGTATGCAAAAATGGATGCTTTCTTGCTTTCAATTGGCTTCACAAGATGAAAATCAGACCGTAATGTGTATTTGCAGAAAAATGATGTTAAATTATGGGTCATTATTCCTTATGGTTATGGTATTCTTATTATAGGTTGCTGGACCAATTCAATTGGCCAAATTAAGAACTCTTTGCACAGTGAATTTGCTATGACAGACCTAGGATTGCTAAGGCAATTTTTGGGCTTAGAAATTGAGCAAAATGGTAAGGGAATCATGATGAGTCAGCCATAGTATGCTTCAAACCTTATGAATAAGTTTAATATGGTTGAGTGTAAGGAATCCAAGTATCCCTTTCTTTCTGGTATTAAACTATATGAATTTGGCAATTCCCCAATGGTAGATATCACACTCTACAGGAAACTAGTGGGAAACTTGCTCTACCTCACTCATACAAGACCTGATTTTTCTTATGATGTGAGTTCTATATCAAGACACATGCACCAGCCACATGAGAACCATTGGAAGGCTACTAAAATAATTCTTCAGTATGTCCAAGGAACTAAGAAATTCAGAGTGCATTACATAGCTAGTTCCTCACTTTAACTAGCTGAATTTTCTGATTCAGATTGGGCCGATGATCAATTGATAGAAATTCAATATCAAGTTCTGTCTTCATGTTTGTTGAGGGTCCTATTTGCTAGTAGAGTAAGAAACATCACACCATCTCACTTTCATCAGAGTAAGAAACAATCAATGTTGCAACTCCATGTGTTTGGTTGCAGGGAATTCTTCAGGAGTTTGGTGTCACAATTGATTCTCCAACCAACATTTGGGTGGATAATCAGAGTTACATAAATATATATACTGATATAATACAGAGTCAGAGGACAAATCACATAGAGATTCACATGCATTACATTCGGGGCTTTGTGCATGACAGGGTGATCTTGCTACAGTATTGCCCATCCACCGAGCAAACTTCCGACATTTTTACCAAAGATTTAACTGAGAAGACCTTCAATTACTTGAGATATTTTCTTGGGGTGAGTGAAGGATGTTAATTTTATTTTATATCATTGTAGGTCCATCCCCATTGTTAGCAATCAGAATGTACCCAAGTTTGTGAAAGGTAAACCCCAAGGTAACAACAAAACCACTTTAGAAAAAAACTGGTTTTTTCTTTCAGAGAGGGATCTCTCAATGCAGATTTAACAAGACCAGATATAAATGTCAACACTCAAACATTATAAAGGTGGTTGAAATAATACATAGAACCATTGGGCATGGAGTCACACATAGATAAAGATATCACAAAATCGTATGTTCAGGAATTTACCAAAGGCAAGGTAACCATTCAATCACAGTCACTCATTAAGTCATTTGGAATGGAAGAAAAGAGAAAAGTCCATCAATACAGAGCATCAGATGACGAATTCTATATTAACTTTAGCAGAAAGGTTTATAAAAGATTTTAAATAATGATCAGAGCACGGCTAGCATGAATTCTAATCATTCAACGCTATATTTCAAATATGAAGGAAACATAATGGAGTGTAATACTAGAAAAGACAAATCACAGAGAAAGAGAAGCACAGACTATAATATAAATGACGCATGAATCTCTGATAATTCATTCACATTCGAATTTGTTCTTCAAAAATATATGTCTTTCAAAATTCTCAACAACAGGACGGGTTCACACCCCCATCTCATAAAATAGATGCAAATATATACATAAAATAATTTGATCTTCCAAGAAGATTCATAACTGAATGATCGGCTTAATTAAAGTCTTGTAACTAAATTCCTAACTCTTAGGAATAAACTACAGCTTCAATCCTAACAAATCATTTAGCTAAAATAAATCTTGGTACAAGGCCCATCCCAACAGCTCCTCAGCACGCGACACATGTTCTCATGAATGAAGGATGTATTTTGTCTTCCTGAACCTTTACACAGCTTTCCATTGCTCTACGCTCGGGGTGTCACATTCCATCATTTCTCGAATTGACACTTCCAGCTCCATATAAGCTTCATATGACACCTTGGGCAATCCCCTTCTGACGATTAAGAATTTTTGTAGAATTTCGAAATCTTCGGTCAATTTATCCACAATAGCTTTCCCTGTGAGGCCTTTTTCCAAATCATCAAATTTGGAGTGGTCCATGTAGCTCTGTACTAACAAGCTATGATAGTGCTTTTGAGAAAACATCTGTCCCTCCTTGTCCCAAAAGGAAGGCAGGCCGTCCTCAAATAGCTCCTTGAAAACCTGCTTGAAGTTATTAACCTGAGAAACCATCTCATTCACTCTGTCCTGGACCATTTTCATTAAATGATGCTTGTGGATAAATTTCTTGGCCCATAATACTATTGATATCATGTCCTTTATTCCCATGTCATGTAATTTATGGTATGTCAAGGAATTTAAAAAATTCAATGTGTTCTAAGCTGTGGTAAGGGGTCTTGTTTCCATATGTTCATTCACTAACTTTAGTCTTTGGTGGGCCAAGTTAATAAGTATGCTTTGGTCATCGATGAAATTCAGATAATGCTGAAATTTAGTAATTTCTACAGATAGGGTGTCCCAAATGATGTGCTTCGCTCCTTGCAGGGGACCCTTACCTATGTTTTTCTCCTTCAATTCATTGAACTTCTTTTGCAACTGGTTTCTGTCTTGTAATATTTTGGTTTTACTTTCATTTATTTTGGCCAATTCAGACTTGATCTTTTCATTCTCTATTTTTAGCTCTTTTATTTCCTCATCTTTTAAGCTAACCTAGGACATAGGTATTAACAAGTCATCAGCAGAAAAGTCATTCAATGATTTATCAATATCAACAATAGACAGATTCTCATCCATGGGAGTCTGATTCATCAACTCCTCCATAATCTCCTTCTCATCATTTTGGTCCTTTTTTAGCAAGGAAATTTGAGAAATCAATTCACTCCTTTCGGCCTCCCATCTGTCTTTTTCCTCTAGTAACTCGATAGCTCTTCCTTTATATTCCATCATCTCTTGATGGATATTGTCTTTCTCTTCTTGTAGAGCCAATAACTCGGAAGACTGAACATGCTCAGTGCCTGGGATTTTTAATTTTTTCTTTAGAACTTGGAGCGCATTATCCTTTTCTTCTAGCATTCTTCTGACTGCTTGGGTGTTATCTTTCTCATTGCCTGAATTGACAATATTTGCTTGTAGTTTCTTAATCTGAATGACATTGTCCTTATTCTCAACTCTTTCATGTTTCAATTGAATCTCTAATTTATCTACCAAAATTTGCAGTTTATTTGTCCTCATCATTGCTTGTAACAAATCTGAATAAATGATGTCGCTTGTTTGTTTGTGCAGCTAGATTTTGTCGGGCACACTAATATTATCTAACCTTATTTCCATTTCTGCCACTTTCTTGTCATTCACCATGGCCAATTTGAAGGTATTTCTTTCAGCATCTCTGGCAGAGATCAAATAAGTTTTTGGATTGTTTAAATTTCTTACTCGTGGGAGAAAATTTCTTGTCTCTTCCAGAGACTGTTTTTTTTTCTCCATATAACTGGCCTTAAGCTCTTCCTTGGATTTGAAAATTGATCTTAGTTCTAAACCATCTACACTTTTAAATGAAAACTGATTTATTTGTATAGCTTTTGTTGGGACTAGAGCAATTCTCTTGATATCATCAGAAAATTCTTCACTTGAAATTCTGCCATCTTGAATCAATTTGGGATTTTTATGTGATCCGTCTTCATCTAATTCCATGCTCTCGAACTCAGAAAGACTTATTTTAATTAGAACACTAGTATTGTCTATTATTTGGGATACTACAATTGGCATGGCACTTGTGTCTCCATCAGACCTGGGAGTCTCCCTAAACTGCAACAAATTGGTTGTTTCAGCCAAACCTTCAATAGACTGGTGATCAAACGATTTGTTCTTCTTGGCCTATTTCCTTCGAGAAATTACATGATGAGGATAGTAATTCACCCTAGGTTCCTTTTGAAATTTCATGTTCTCGAATGAATTTTCAATAAACACTAAGGCACCTTTATTCTTGAAAATGAAGGAGCCAACCTTGAGGGGAAACTTAACAATTGAGGATTTTTAAAAGCTCCAAAATGATCTTCTTCAGAATGCAACCTTTGCCTCATGAACTCCAATGCAAAAATTCTCGGAGTGAGGAAAGCGGGCAACCTGTAAGGTTTCCCAGTAAATCCATATACTCTTAAAATGGTGAAATATTTATACAGGAACCAGTCCCCGACTCGATCTTTAGACAAGGACTGCATCAGGCACTTTATTTCTTCCAACACACAAGGCAGCATTTCATCAAACAACATTTTATATATCTCCGACATGATTGAATTGGCAAATTCAAACATGCTGATCTGTTTGGGTAAATCAGAGGAGAAAATGGTACTTAAAAATTGTAACTCAGTGACGTTTGAACATAGCAGTATGTTCAACAAGTAGGTTTGAAATTTAAAGAACCGGACTTTTGAAAATTTAGTTAATTGAAGATGGATTGTTTCCACCAAATACTCATCTAGACTAAACACAGGAACCGACTGAGACTCAGACCCTGAAGAACTTATTTTTAACAAAAAACCAAAAATGACCTCATTTACATGATAATCATTGTCAAGACCTAAAATTTGACAGACCAGGGATATCACTAATTGGACTTAATTTTTAAAAATATGAACACGGTAAGGTAGGAAAAGACCGTCTAAATATTGACCTTCTCTCAGAACACTGGATAGGAATGTACAACGGACCTTGGTTCCACAACTTTTATACAATTCAGCAAGAACAGACTCATTTAAGGGTTCGCGACTGTCAGGGTAACTATCGGGTAAATTGAGGTTTTCGCAGATAACTTTGGCATTGATTTTATACAGTATTCGGGATGTGGACTGGATCATAATGATTCTTTGAGAAGGGGAGTAATTGACAGAACACCATTCTGTAAATTCAGGAAAGTGCAGGGTTTATTCGAGAGCGAAATAGTACAAAAAGGATTTACAAACATTCAAGACATCATGGCCCTCTGAATTATAGTGTCACAGCCTTTCTTTACTCACTGATATGCTCCCTATAGAAAATAAAGGGTCACACATGTTCCTGTATCTATCGACCAAATAATCTTCGTTGTCATCTATAACATGACCAGACCCTTGCAATTCCTTCACTTGGTCCATATCTCAGTTGCTAATGGCAATTAAATGGACGAGTTATGGGCATTCAAGCCTTAGCTATTCACTGTGGTCGCGTGTGCTCAAAAATGACAGTGGAAGGTTGACAAAGCCACAGGTATTTTTCACCCGTCCGGCGCCAATGAAATGATCACGGAACAAGTCAACTTCACTTTTATAGGACCCCACTCCAGAGCGTCCCTTTGGTGGTTTCCAATAAACCACTTTCGTCTCCGAATTGTACCACGATTGGCCATGTGGATAGCAGTTTATATTCTGCAACCACCCTTTACCTTTATCTTCCATGCATCTTTTTGCTCCTAATCCATCTGTAAACGTTGATCTATTTCACCTTTAATTCTCGACCATTGGATCAATCACCACATAACTAATTCCGTCGGGCGTCCCGGCCTTATCCAACGTGTAAGTTTCCTCTCCGGAGTTACCCACAATCGTTGATGTGATCTGATTTTATTTTCCTGTCGTTAGATCCTATGACTTGTACTCGATTCAGCCGGGCTCCTTTGCTTTAACGAAAGCGTAGGTTCGCAAGGCGGATTCCACACCAACCGTAGATCTCATCATGCTGGGTTAATGACAGTTGATCCACGTAATACATTAAACATCTGTATATTACTTATCTTCCTCGCATCTTTAGAGGGCATACATGATACCAGCCATTGATCTTTCTCCTTGCGCTCCGCACCATCAGATCCTCTGACAAATCGTCGTCTTTCGCCTCTTGCCATACTTTCATGCTATAAAATTTTAACCAAAGTATTGACAAGCACTATTATTTCTTCATCACTTGGTTTTCTTGCTCCTCTGCTAAATAACAGAGTTAACACCCATGAACATTCTTGAGGGGAGGTTTTTACCATGTGGTTTTCCTTCTTTCCTTGGTTCACATGGACAAATAAACACTAAAATTTTTAATTATGTACTTGAGGTGACTTGAGCCATTGTTTCCAAGGACTTCATCATTTTGTGAGGATACTTAGTTGTTGGATTAAGGGATGGTGTTAGAACAATAATCCATCATTAGTACCTTAGTTACACTAATTAGTCAATTTTATTGCTTTTTTAAGCTTTAATACATTATGAGGTGGACTAGGGGTGCTTAGATGGACATATGCCATGTCACGTTGAGGTTCTATGACCCACATGGGTACTCCAGCCTAGTCATATAGCCACATATGAAAATCTATCATTCCTGGTGCATTCCATTCATTGAATGTCAACAAGCAAGTTGACTTGGGGCGCTAGAGTGGGATTTTGCCCAAATTTGGCTTGATTTGGTGCAATTAATGTTGCATTGAGAGTCTAAACCATCCATATTTCCACACCCACATTGTCCAAGGTGTTATCATTGATCCAGCACACATCCTCCATGCCACTTTAGTAACTCGTGGCC
Organism: Pseudotsuga menziesii; assembly: GCA_001517045.1. Classification (NCBI taxonomy): domain Eukaryota; kingdom Viridiplantae; phylum Streptophyta; class Pinopsida; order Pinales; family Pinaceae; genus Pseudotsuga; species Pseudotsuga menziesii. The sequence continues at coordinate 47,959 of LPNX010648616.1, forward strand.
ATTTGGAGATATTTGGGATGAGATTGGCCCACCTAGGGGGGGTTTAATGCCAATTTGGCAATTTTGGGATTTTGCTCACAATTGGCTTCCAAAGCCATTTGAAACACTTATGATGTATTTATAAACCTGTTAACAACAATTTCAGAGTTAGAAAGTCCAAAATTATCTTGTTCCCAACTATCATTGTGTGTAATTTAATTGTAACTTGACAGTTTTTGCTGAATCTTGCATGCCAATTTGATTTGTGAACCTCACTAAAATTCCTAGATTCTCCTATGGTTCGAATTGATCACTTGATAGTTAAAATTTATCACACAACATTTAATCTGTATCGGGGTAGCATTGGCCCTCCCACCTGCTACTGGCTTATTATCATTTGAAACTGGTACGTATGGTTTTGTACCTGATTTGCTGAAGTTGTTGTTCACTAGAAAACTATTTTTTTGTTTCTTGTACAGAGGTGGGTTAAACCCTATTTTGCAGTTATCAGAGAAGTTCCTAGACTCGTCTAATTTTTTTGTTCATGTTCTCTTTCCTTAGTTGTCCATGCTCATAGCAGAGCCTAACTTTGTGCAATGTAGTTTGTAAGGTTTTAGGCATGTCGAAGCCAATCCTTTCCCAAAGGTTGGGAGGAAGACACCCTAAAAACTGCAGGATTTTTACCTTTTTGTCCTTGATGTATGGTACATAATGTAACATATCTAGAAATATATTAATAAAATCATCCATAGTCATGTATCCCATACGTAGCTCATAAAACTCTTTCACTTTTCTATTGAGGAACCTTTCTAACATATATTTTTCTTGAAATATTTTTGTGGAAGTTACTTAAGCGTATCTCCTTTAGCTCATATTTTTTGGTGTGTTTCAGATCTGTCCACCATCTTTCTACTTTTCCTTTTAAGTTATAGATGGAAATATGAGCCTTCATATTGCTTGAGTAGTTATGAACTTGAAAATATTTTCTCATACCCAACAACCATTCTTCACCTTTCTCTCCCATGTTTACTTCGCCTCCATAGGTTGGGGATATTATTTTATGAACTCCCCCTATAGGTTATCATCATTTCTTTATCTCTTCCTGCATGGAGAAAGAGAGTCATCATTGGAAGGGCTATGGTGATCTCCTTCCGGAGCTTCACGGGTACGTTCCATTTTTTATTCTTCTCTTGGGATGTTGGCCCATTTATGGTAAGGTTCCATTTTGGACTTGTTTTTTGAATGAGAAGATTTCTCCTCTGGGCTTCCTCCCATCATATTTCTCAGTAATGCTTCATTTATGGTTTACTGTTCCTTTCTCTCATTAATACTATATTATCTAAAACTATGTGATCTGCTGGAAGACTATGTATGGTCTTCAAAATATCAGAATTTAGTTCCACCACCAGTTTTTCTTCCTTAATGGGGGTGGTCATATTTCCTTGCCGATTGTCATCTTATTCAATGTTCATGATTTGAACTATTATGTAGAAATTTCCTGTAAATTGCAAATTTTAAATCACCAGAAAAGTTTTGTTAGTTAACCATATTTACAAACATAATTTATTTTCTTTGCAACGAATGTTTGGTACACCCATTGGTCTCTTAGTGTTGAAACTGGGCACTGATACCACTTGTAATGTCCCTAAAAATTGAAAATAAAATAAAAAAAATTATTAGGCTAGCTAGACACAACCTATTCGAGACATTATTTAAACGTGTAGAATGTGTCGTACTCTATCGTACTTCTGAATTGTTGTAAGTTGTTCTTACATCTTACTTCCTTACTTCGGTTATCATTATTACTCTTGTTTATTATTTGTGCTTATGATGTCGTATTGTTGATTACTATGTGATTCTTATGGTTACGCTTTGTTGTGTATGTTAGATGCTTTGATTATGTACTTCATCATTATTTTACAAGTGATTACATTGTATACCTGATTCTAACCTAACTTTGTTTCTAGAACTGAACTGGGTGGAGTGGCATGACTAGTTATCCCATGTAACTATATGAAAGGCAAAAGTCTCTACTTGTCTAGCAGGATTACCTAGTTATGTTGAACTAAGGCACTCTTAATATGTTTATGTGTAGGTGCACCTAGTGATGATAAAATTGATACAAAAAGCTCGACGTTTGGTCGCTAGCGCTCATACTTGCTGCTAGTGACACCTATTGCTTGTTTATTATTGTTCTTTACATCCTTGTAGTATTGACAAGGTCAATACCACACCTATCATTGCATGACACAACTAGGTATTTTTAATGGTATTTATTGTTCTTGGGGTAATTATTATCAATTGTTCATACCCTAGTCTATTTATATTTACATGTTTATTTTACGATAAGTAATTAACTTAAACTTATATTTTATTCTTTTACAAGTTCTGCTATCATCGGTGAAGATGAAACTTGGTCTTATGTATATACAACATACCATGGCATATTGCATATGCCATGGTCTTAGGCTTAGAACCTAAAGAGTTGATGGATAAGGTCCTAAGGTTTACAATCTAAGGTAAGCGATATACTTGTTAATGTTGACCTTGTATCTAATTGGGGTGGCAAAAATATAACAGTTTTAAACTATGCACGAGGGGTTTAAGACCATGCATACCATGGAGGCATTCGATAATGAAACGTAGGAGAACTATAGGGAAGTGGGTTTGTGTTTTTCTAAGGGCCAACAGGATGGCGCCATTAATGTGCATTGGAGTGTGTGGCAGCCCAGACTTAGGGCTCAGATCCTATGCAGTATGGTGAATGCAACTTTCATAGGGATGACAGGTATGGAAACTTATGGTTTTTAAAGCATTTGTGTTTTGTTGGTAGCTTAATCCACCATTTCATACTTCTCATTACCATTGTATAACTATGGTTGTAGGTTATAAGGATGCTGGGGAGAGACATGGTTCATAGCTTTGCAAACAAGCTCATGTGACAAAGCCACTCCTTTATGGTAAGCCTGTTAACAAGTTATACTATACTTGTCCTCTCTTGGATTTCATGGCTAAGACTGAGTTTTATCTCGTTGCTAGTTGGGGTTTTCTTGAGTTCTGGTTTCAGAGGATGCATTTCATTTTGGGGTTTGACAGTGGGGTTTTCAATGGCTTTCAGGCCTGAGTTAAAATGTAATGGAATGAAATTTAAATGATGGTTTTATCCATGAAGAGAAAATTAGTGCTTTTGACAGGATCTGTGTGTAATTTGTAAATTTGTGGTTTTGATTTATTTTATGCAAATAGTGGCAGCACCATTTCTTCCAATGGTGCATAGCCAGAGGAACGACTGCGTATCTTGGTTTGGGTTTCAAATTTACTGTGTATATAAACTTGTGTTGCGTTGATGTTTATTATATTGTAGCGTTTCATTCTATGGTTACTGTTTATGTGTTTTATGTGGCATCCTCATACGTTGGTTGTATTAGTTACTTGGATGATCTTAAACAGTTAGAGTTGATGGATTTTGGGGCCATGTCGTGAATGGAGATGGAACCCACCATTGTGGCTGCGATTATGGATCGATTCATACTTACAGTTGGTGTTTTTAATATGTAAATGGAATATTCAGGAAGGCCATGGGTGTAAACCCTTTGTGGCAAATTGTTGCTTCTAGTGATTTGTTTACAGGGAATTAAGTAGTTTATTTCATTTACTTCGAACTTTAAATATGGGCCATGGCCATGTATTTATAGCGTACGGATTGTAAGAGTCTTACAACCATTGTGCAATGATTTAAGTTGGGTTTATAGTGTGGGTGTAGTTGATACACTGTGGCTTTATAAAAGATTTAGGACCCTACAGGAGTTGAACCTGGGTCATTTACGGTGTTGAGGGTTTATTATTTGCAATGGTTGTGATTTGTGCATTCTGGGTGTCCCAAGGATTCGATCCTGTGACCTCGTTGCACTTACATAATTATTAAATGGTGCGTTGGTTATTTTTTATATGGTTTTTATAAATTGATTAATGCTTATTAACGTTATGGTGGATTTTAATGTAAAGGGAATCGTATTTTATGTATGTGAAATGGAAAATGGGTGTCTACAAGATTCGTTCCTGCAACCTCGATGCAAATGCTTGGTTATTAAATGATTTATGTATATGAAATAATAATGAAGTTTTTATTTGGGACTTGTAACGTATGGGTGTGATTCGTTTTATGCATAATTATAATGTTTAGATGGATTGAATTTGTATATTTATGTCAAGGTTTATAACGCTGGAAATGGTATTATTGTTTATGATTTTGTAGAAATTACTAGTATAATTATTTATAAATCGTGGACCATATATGATTTTGATTTACTTGGTTTGTTAATTAGTTTTAAGGTAATACTTCGTTAATGGAAAATATTTTGTTTATGGTAGGAGGTTTATTGTACAGACCTTGAAAAGTCTTCACTGATTCTTAACATAGATTGAGTACAGGATATTCATAATTTGTATTAAGTCATAATTAATGTGTTGGTAGCTTGGGAAAATCCTCCCTTAAACATGGACTGTAAAACAAAATTTTGGAATCTTGTCTTCACTCATGCTTCACAACATGATCAACAATCCCCAGTAACGATTTGAGATTGTTGAAGGTCTTCTCACAAAATGCTTTGGTGAAGATATCAGCTACTTGTTCTGAATATGAACATAAGAGTAGGTGAATGGTGCCATCATGCACAAGTTCTCTGATGTAGTGCATATGGATCTCAATGTGTCTGGTTCTCTGCTTTTGAACTGGATCCTTGCAGATTCGAATGGTACTTTGGTTATCACAGTAGATGGTAGTTGAGTACTCTGGTTCGAAGCCACACTCTCCAAGTAAACCCTGCAACCATAAACATTGAGTTGCTGCATTAACAACTCCTCTGTACTCTGATTCTGTAGATGAGAGTGCAATGGCACTCTGTTTCTTGCTTGACCAGGTAATTGGCAATTCTGCAAGCATGAACACATATCCTGATGTGGACTTTTTGTCTGTGCTATCACCTTCCCAATCACTGTCAGTAAATCCAATCAAATCAAGATCAGATTTTGCTTTATAGAAGATCCAATGTGTCCTTGTTCCCTGAACAAATTTAAGGATCCTTTTGGCTGATTTCAAATGGATCTCATGAGGCTGATCCATATATCTAGAAACCACACTTACTGCATAACAAATATCAGGTCTAGTATGTGTCAGATACAATAAACATCTAATCAATTGCCTATACAGTGTATTGTTTACCATAGGTGAAGAATCAGCTTCTTCCAGCTTCACTCTTGAAAGGAAAGGAGTTTTGCTTTCTTTGCAATCCTTCATTCTGAATTTGTTCAGCAAGTCCAAGGCATATTTGGACTGGTGCACCTTGATTCCAGCTTTGGTTTGAGCAATCTCAAGCCCCAGAAATTGACTTAAGAGCCCCAAATCTGTCATGGAGAAGGCTTGGTTCATAGCACTCTTCAAGGAAGCAATATCACCCTATGCGCTTCCTGTAATGAGGAGGTAATCAGTGATAGCAAGAAGCTATCAATCTTGGCATACCAAGCCCTGGGGGCTTGCTTTAGCCCATACAATGACTTTATCAACCTGCACACAAGAGAAGGGTTAGTAGCAAAACCTTGAGGCTGCTGCATATATATCTCCTCAGTGAGATCTCCATTCAGGAAGGCACATTTTACATCCATGTGATGTACCTCCCATTTCCTTGAGGCCGCAATGGCTAGAGCTAGCCTGATGGAATCCATCTTTTCCACTGGGGAAAAGGTCTCATTGTAATCTATGCCATTAACCTGTGAGTAGCCTTTGGCTACCAATCTAGCCTTGTACTTCATTGGTGAACCATCAGCAGAAAATTTGGTCTTATAGACCCACTTACATTGGACTAACTTTCTTCCTGGAGGAAGATCCACTAGCTCCCATGTGTTTCTCTTCTGGAGTGAGTTGAACTCCTCCTTCATGGCTGTTTTCCATCTTGGATCTCTTGCTGCTTGTTCATATGTTTGAGGATCGAACTCCACCATCAAATAGCATTTTTCAGCAAACATAGGATCCTTCATGCATAGACCACTCTCAAATTGAGATCTAGTCCTCATTGGGTCATTGGGATCCCTAGCTAGCTCTCCTGCTGCATGTAGTGTCTTGGCTGCCCTTTTTTCCTTGTAGGGTTGTGAGGGTCTACAATAAACTCATATCCATTAGAAAAATTAGAATCAGCATGTTCAATAAACTCTTTACTTACATCTTGAGGTTCAGAGGCTTCACCAACTTCCACTGTTGCAAGAGGTTCTTCTTCAAACTGAACACACCTTTCAATGAAGGCTTTGTTTGTGCTCAAATTTATCAACTTGTACCCTTTTGAAGAGGCTTCACCAACTTCCACTACAGCAAGGATTGCAGTGGAAGTTGGTGAAGAGGCTTCACCAACTTCCACTGCTGCAAGGGGTTCTTCTTCAAACTGAACACACCTTTCAATGAAGGCTTTGTTTGTGCTCAAATTTATCAACTTGTACCCTTTTGAATCTTCAGAGTATCCAACAAAAAGACACTCTTGGCTTTGGGGCTGCACAGCCTTCCTCTTCTCTGTTGGAATCCTAGCCCAAGCCTTTGAGCCAAAAATCCTGAAATGGGTCACATCTGGCTTGTGCCCACTCCATGCTTCGAAGGGAGTTATGCCATCAAGCTGTTTGTGAGGCACCCTATTCTGGATATAGGCTGCACAATTGATATCTTCAGCCTAGTACTTTGGTGGCAAATTTTTGGCCTCCATCATGCATGTTGCCATCTCCTTCAGTGATATGTTCTTCCTCTCAACAACACCATTTTGCTGTGGTGTGTAAGGGATAGAATGCTACATCTGAATACCTGCATCTGCACAATAATTAATAAACTCAGACTTGACATACTCACCACCATTATCAGATATGAGGGCCTTGAGTTTCCTTCCAGACTGGTTTTCAACCAAAGCCTTAAAGACTTTGAATAGGCCAAAAACTTCAGACTTGTGTTTCAGGAAGTGAACCTAGCAATACCTGGAAAAATCATCAATGAAATTCAATGCATATTTGGCTTGACTCATCGACATATGAGGGAAAGGGCCAGCAACATCATTGTGGATCAGCTCGAGGGGTGTAGAGGTTCTCTCATGACTAGCTCTCTGAAATTTGTGCTCTGGGTGTTTTCCTAGGATACAACCTTGGCAGACTCCTTTGGAAAATTTTATCTTGGGAAACCCTATGACCATCTCTTTTTCACTAAGATCAGAAAGATATTTGTAGTTTAGGTGGCCAAATCTTTCATGCCAAAGCTTTCTTTCTTCATTAGCATAAATCAAAAGAGCAGAGGGTTTTGAGTAAGGTAGGAAGTGTGAGAACATGTATACCTTTTGAGCATGATTTGCAACTCCTTTTGCAATGACTCTACCACTTGAGATTTCTGTGATCTCAACTTCATCGGGGGAGAATATGACCTTCTTAGGAGACCCAATGTGGGTCATCTGGTACACTGACAGGAGGTTGGAGGCGAGACCAAGGACATACAGCACATTGCTGAACTGACCATGATCAAGATCTATCCTTCCTTTTCCCATGCTTTCAGTGAGAAAGTCATCTCCCAGTACAATAGATGGTCCTCTCAACTTGTTCAGTGAGGAGAAGGCCTCCTTAGTCAAAACCATGTGTCTTGAAGCTCTAGAATTAATGATAAAACTGGGTGAGCTTGATGTGCCAGCAACCAATGCATGAACTCTCTCTCTGTCATCTGAACTTGATCCTCCTTCTCTCTTCTTTGAGATTTCTTGAAGGGAGATGCCATTCTTCTCTAGGAGTTGGGTCAGCATATCAATCTGCTTTTTCATACAAGAGCTTTCAGAGTGATTTCCCTTATTGTAGTATGCGCATTTGTTCATTTCACCTTTGTTTTTCTTCTTTTGGTTATTCTTCTTGGGACCTTGTAGATCCTTCGGAGACTGTTTCTTGTCTCTCTTTTGCTCAGGTGGATTTTTAGCTTTCTTTTTGCTTTTTGAATCCACCTTCGAATCTCCAGCAATCAAAGCTTGATATTTGGATGGTTTGATGGTGCCCATCATCACCAGCTTGTCATGTTCTTGTGTGAGAGATTCCATGAAATCTGCAAGGCTAGGCATCTTCCAGGCTCGAGCTGTCAGTTTTGTGGCATAGAAGGTCGAAACAAACACTGAATAGTCAGGGCCTAGCTTCGAGAGGATGGCCAGTATGAGCTGATCATCTTTCTTTTCGATACCACACTGTTTCAGCTGCAAAAATAGTGCTTTGACCTTACATAAATATAGCTGCAGGGATTCAAAGCTATTTGGACTCAAAGAAATCAGCTCATTTTCGATTTGATGTCCCCTCATCTCATATGTCTTTCCAAAAAGATCAACAATATTCTCCCATACTTCATTCGGTGATTTCAATCCATCAACATGGAAAAGGAGGTCTCTAGAAATACTCAAACACAGAAGGCCATAGGCCTCATCCCTCCTGTTGTGCCATTTAATCTTCTTTGCAGCTGCATTGGGCTCTGCTTCTGTTGCCATAGTCACCCTGTAGAGGCCTTTCGCTCTCAACAGTATCTCCATCTCTTCTTTCCATTCAAATAAATTGAAGGGAGTCAAGATAGTTTTCTGTGATTGATCCATAGCTTAGAAAATATGTCCCGGTTATCAGTAGAAGGCTCCCAGTCACTGATGTCGAACCTGCAAAATAATTTTGGAGGAGAGAAAACAATCTACAATGGATCTGATACCATGTGGAAATTAAGACCCAGTGATAGATTAATTTTACTCACAACAATTAACAATTGATCATGCAAAATCACTCACAAAAGAGACTGAATATGGAGCTGTAACACTAAATTGTATTAAATGAGTGTACAATAGCCAACACTATAATAACATAGGATTTTGAATAAATAGATTACATCATGGATTTGATTGCATGAGGAGCAAATCAAATCTAGCATAAAGCAGGCTTACTAAAATTAAGCAAATCCCCCATAGGTGTAAAAAGTTGATCCCAAATCTGTCATGGAGCTCATGAATTGGAAAAATGGATTAGGCAAGCTAAAGAGTGGTGGAATGGTAGCTCATACATGCTTTTGCATGGAGAAAAGAGAGGAGGATGTGTAGGACAAAAAACTAGTCAACCTTACCTAGTCTAGCTTTTCCTTTTGCCTTAAAACACTAAAAAAGCAGGCAATAAAGAGAAAAAGTAGAAGGGTGCCTAGGAGGCCAGGAATAAATTAGAATTGATTCCTTTAGCTCTCCCATGTGCTACATGAGTCAAATAAGGCAAGTTTGACCATTATGGATAGGCAAAAGACAACTTGCACAAGGTGGGACACATGAACTAAGCTAATAAGACAAAAATAATTAAATTAATGTCTAAGTGGGTAAACTATGGGTTGATTATTCTAACACTTTTAGGACAAACTGAAGACATGGTCCGTAAAAAAAACAACAATCTACAGGACCCCCATGTGGTACGGTCATTTATATTCTCCTATAAATTATAATGTGCATTTCCCTTAGGAGAGTTTTACTAATTTCCCCATACTTGGTCATTTTCTTGTTTTTCACCAAATTACCATATTTTTCCAAAATTATTGTCATTAAAGTTTTCATCAATGACAATCCTATCATAGTCTTCATGTCTTTCTTTATAGAAATTGGTATATAATTTACTGCATTCAGAAATATACTTATATCTAATGTATTTGACAAGTTACTGTTTGGTATGGTGTAGGTAAGACAATTACTTCTCACAACAAGGATTTTTCACTATGAATAAAAATGCAAGGAACCTGCTCAGTTTAGAGCGGAATTAGAGGAAAGGGGAGATGGAAAATGTTATTTCCCTTGCTTTGATTGTAGTGTCTTACAAAGAAGAAGAATTTTAATAACAACAACTGAAAGACATTTTAGGGAGAAGGGGCACGTCGAATGGGATTATGAATATCGTCCCTTGGTAAGAGGTTATTCAATTTTTAATGTATTTTATGTAATAGTCATCATGTCATGAATTTCAGTAAAATGTCTTATTGTTTTATTATATGTTCTATACACACAATTTTACTATGTTGTTTGTAAATGTATAGACGATGCCCCCAAAATGTCACCTTCCAAAGAGTTATTTTCCAAGTACTAGCAAAAATACTCATTTACAGGGTGACAGATATCTAGATCAGAATATTGAAGCTAATCAAGTTCTTAATGATGATATGGATGGAGATAACATTAGTGATACAAATCAGGAAGATGAGATACATAGATTGATCCAAGACACATTTTCTCCAATGGATGAGGACAACCAGGATGATAGTCATGATGTTGATCCTCTGCTCGAGAAGTCAGAACAACCTCTTTATGAAGGCTCAAAAACAAATTTTCTATCTGCTATAATGTTGTTAATGAACTTGAAGGTTTTGAATGGTTTATCAAACAATTGTCTCACATAGATAATAAGGTATGTAATTTGTTAATTATTTAGGTCTGCATGTTCACATGTACATAGAGGGTTGAATTTTTTCCTATATTGATTTTTTTATCTAATTTGTAAAGTATGGATGCGATATGATTAATATTGTTTACATTGACTTATTCTTCTAAATTTTGTAGATTGTTAGGTGAATTTCTATTACCAATGTGACAGGCTCATAGGATGATGAGAAAAATTATCTTAAAGTTATAGGCTCTACTATGTTGGTTAGCGCATCCAGCCATGGTTTCATATTTCCCAAAGAGACTCTGAGGAGGAAGACAACAATCTGCCAAAAGTGCCTCTCACCTTCATTTGCACTATCCCAGTAAAATACCCTCCAAGGTTAGATGATGAGGTTTCAGTAGAGAATATTGGCATGGTTGAGTTAGTATGATATTCCTCACATTTTGGATGTCTCACTCTCTAAGTTTGATGAAAAAATAAAATCACCTTGGTGACTTAAGGTTTGAAGAGATTTGTCGAAGTGTCAATAAGCAGTTTGGAAGACCGCTTTCAAATGCCTGGTAGATGTTGGGTGTATGTCAGTAGGTTCATCAATTGGAATGGATTTGTTCTTTGCTAAAATGGATATCCATCCATACTTTTAGGCTAACTTACAATGGTCACATATTCAAAATATCAATCTGCCAAAAGTAGGAAAAATACTATTTTGCATATTGAGAAACACAAGGAAATTGCCTAAGTGTTGAGAACAAGAATTTGAGAGGTCGTTTGGAAATGGATGCCAAGGGCTATCCTTGTGAAAATAAATTTATCAAATTTCATGGATCAAAGGACAAATGGACCAGTTTTCCAACACTTAGCCATGTCCAAGAATTTCTCCAAGGTTTATCCTGAAACCCCATTTTGGCATACTTATAACTTTATCCTTAGAAAGGATTAAGGAAAAATGAGACCATGGATACATAGCTAGTTCAACAAGATATAGCTGGATATGGTGGTGCAGACATTCTGTTCAAACCATGAATTATGGCCGACATTCTCTTATAGTAGTTTTGACTACTTTTTCATACTTAGTCAATTTCCAAAGTTTCACAAAGTTGGCAAGTTGACATATTCCTCCTTAGAGACTCTCTGGTGAGGCAAGTGACATGGTTGTATGCTCCATACAACACTCTAGAGAATCACATTCTCAATACATTTTTCACATCATCCTATGAGGCACGACAGGCATTTGCTTAGGGCCACTTGGGCAGATTTAACACCGATTCCATACTTAGACAAATTTCTCAATTTGAACTAATCTGCCTAAAACACCCTTTTTGCAGGTCCATAATGTTTTCTTCATCCATTTACAAGGAAATATGAAGACATGGTCAGGTAGGATAAAGACAATTCTACAAGACCCCCATGTGTTATGGGCATTTACTCTAACCCATAATTTAGGGTGGGCATCTCTCTAGGGCTACATAGACATTTTTGCATTCTACCGCTGAAACACTTTGTTTTGGCAGGCCTGCATCTTTCTCCTCAAGAAATATTAAAAAAAACTCAAATCATGAATATGTATCCAAACCAACTAGCCATAGGATGGTACCATGGTGTGGGTATTCTTCTCAAACCATGAATTGTGGTGGGCATTTTCTTAAGGCTACTGGGACCAATTTTGACTAAGGCTGTTGGGACGAATTCTTCCTTAAATATATGTTGTGGTTTGGAGAGGCAAGTGACATGGTTGTATGCTCCATACAACACTCTAGAGACTCACATTATCTATACATTTTTCACATCATCCTATGATGCATGGCGAGCATTTCCTTAAGGCCACTTGGGAAGATTTAACACCAATTCCATACTTATACTTGTTTCTCAATTTGGTCTAATCTGCCTAAAACATTGTTTTAGCAGGTCCATAAATTTTTCTTCATCCACTTCCAAGATAATATGAAGACATAGTCAAGTAGTCCAATCAGAAATCTACAAGACCCTTATCTATTGCGGGAATTTACTCTAACCCATAATTTAGGGTGGGCATCTTTCTGATGCTACTTAGCCATTTTTGCATCCACTGGTTAAAAACCTTGTTTTGGCAGGCCCGTATCTTTCTCCTCAAGAAAGATTAAAGAAAACTCAAACCATGAATAGGTAGCCAAACCAAATAGCTATAGGATGGTACCATGGTGTGAACATTTTTCTCAAACCATGAATTGTGGTGGGCATTATCTTAAGGCTGCTGGGACCATTTTTTACTAAGGTTGTTGGGACAAATTCTCTTAAGGCTGTTGGGATCGACCAATTCTCGTAGAAGATAGGAGAAAAGAGTCCCATCACGCAGAGCACCTAACTAGGATGAATTTTGCATGACTTTAGAAGAAAATGTTTGAAAATGCTTGAACAATAGGCCGATAGCATACAAGGCGAATTCTGGACCATATGCACCAATGCTCAAACATGAAAATAAAATGCAAACTAGAATGAAAAACAGGATAAACATTCACGTAAAGAAAAATACGACATAGGAATATCTACCATGAAAGGATTATCATTCCTCTGCAATTTTATTCATATATATATGGAAATCTTGAAACATGTTATGGTGGAGACCCTCTTCTCTTGAAAATTCCCAACCCTTCTCCCCTTTGTGGAGTGCAATTTATACTATCTCAATCCCTGAGCCTAATCCTAGAAATAGGACATGAAACTTTTTACAATCATAATAAACTACCAACAAATTAGAGCATGGTACTACTTCCATGGCTTACATATATTAAAGCATACATTATATATGGAGCTAATGTGTGTGCTCGGTTGGGATGGCAACACGTCGCTTCTGTTTCTGAGCTTGCGGGTCATGAAAACGACGTTAAGGATGTTTCTGATGACTCGCTACTGATTATGCTGGACCACTCGTTTGTCTATCGAATTAGCAACGTGTCCTTCCATGGGTGTGTGTAATTCCATGCTCAAAGGCACCTTTCTACATGGTTTTTAGAATGGAAAGGAGTTTATATCATTTCCAAGCGTTTCCTTTTCTATAAACCACCTCAGTCCTGGCAATACTATTGTATGAGGGGAATTGGAGAAGGGCAGCTTTGTATTCCCCACCTCAAATGGAGTGGGTTCTCCTATAGGTCATACAATGGGGGGTGTCTTCCACCTCCTCACCACCTCATAAAAAGTTGGGAAATGGGGTTCACGAACGATATGATGAGGAGTTTGGAAAACCGCCATCCCAGAACAAGCTTTCACTCCTACTGGTTTCTGCTGAACACGGTCACCATGTACCTGGACTTTGGAATATGTGATTTCTTTGAGGGTTTCTGGGGAGACACTCCTAGGACAGGAAAACCTAGGCACCACGTAGCCAGAGGTATAGCTATCCAGAAACATTCAAAGTGCTTCATATCCGGGCCCCGATGGTTGACACTTTCTTGGTGTGAAAAACCAGGGCGATATACGAGCATGGAATCAAGCTCACCAAACATCAACATCTTGAGACTGACAAGCTTCTCAAAGCATATTTCCATTTCAACTCTTTCATAATTCTCAGAATATCTTAGAAGAATAACACTTCGAGCATTGTCTCTAATTACTGATTCATGTTATGCATCTTAATCGGCCTAGGAAGGTGGTGTTTATATAGGGTGATGAAGATGAAGATGGATATAGAGATGACTGGTCAGCATAACAGAAGCATGAGTGGACACATGGGTAGGGATCTCTATTTTTTGTTGAGAATCCATTCATGTCGCCTCCTTTGAATATGTTGCATTATTGTCCACATGGATTGCCGTGTTTGGACGTGAAATTCTTTTCCTTTTCACTTATGTTGACAGTGGTGTTCAGAACGGTTTCTGTTAGTGTCATCCCTTTTCTTCATGTAGAGGCCAGGTTCATCACTTCAAACATCTGAACTTCATGATCTACGATTGTTTTCGACGGAAGCCATGTGTTGGATCTCTTGAATTGTGAAGGTTGGTGAGTCCATTATGCTTTCAGCATGATCTTCACCTAAGGCGTGTCACAAATGGTGTCAAGGTATATTATTATTGGTCAGCTCATACGAGATGACATCCTTTCTGTAACAGACCTGACAAGGGCAACACCTTTACTAGGTTGAATGGCTCCAAAGTTAGCCCAGGGATCAAATTTGGAGGGCAGGTCTCATTTTACTTTGAAGGGCTGTGAGAAATTGAACCCGTCAATGTTGACATTTAAAAATAAATTATTCATTTCATTTGAAAATTTAAGTGTTAAAAAAATTCATTATTTATTAAAAACATTGTATAGAAAAAAATGACAATAAGAACAAATCCCAAGTGATTCAACATTTACATGGAATTAGTGAGGTAAACCATGTACACATGATTTATCACTTCCAGATTCTTTTTATGGGGATTAGTCAAGAGTAATTATAGAGGAGGAGAAACTAAAATGAAGGCTGAGAATGAAGAACATGTAACGATGATGGAAGATGAGATTGGGAAAAATACCATTTAGAAAGAGATTGATGCACTTGTTTTGTTAATGTGAACATAGCCATAACCATTAGGAGTATTTGTTTTTTGTATTGCATGGTCTTTGGAATATTTGTTTTTTGAAGGGAAATGTTTGTTTCCTATCACTCTAAAGTGATTATAGTAGTTTAGAACTACTCACAACCTTAGTTGAATGCATAATATGAAATTACGGGTGAAAGTAGGCTCATGGGGTACTAAAGCTTATTTCTGTCTAGAATTGTTTTGAAAAGAGCTCCACTATTAGAACTGCTATGCTACAAGGCCAGAAGAGGTTAGGAATCAAATGTGTAACATTAATAACAAACTAAAAAGGTGATCTTTTTCAAATTCCAACGTATCCACATAAAACTAGTGTACTTCTAACATTGTACATCCCCAAGAGATTTAAAATTGTTGATCCTTGTTGTGACCGCTTGATCATTTCCACAACCAATGGTTTAAATAAACAACATAAAAGTAAAAAAATTAGAAGAATAACTTTTCCATGACATTTTACCTTACCTGTTTTGAATTGAACTTTTCTACATGCCATTAAAAGCATTGTATTATTATCTTTGCAGCTAAATAAGTTTTTTAGGATCCACATTTCCATTAATGGAAAAAAGAAAGTTACAAATATCAGCACAAAGCTAATTGTTATGTTTGTCCATTTGGACACAGTTCATGAGTAACTAGCCATTCAATTTCAAAATCCACCTAATCCATAAGCATCGTCTTCACCATAATAAACCTAAGTATTAGAACACTTGAAAATTTATCTTTCAAACTTTAGTATTGAGTCTACTAAAATATAGATGTCGAATGAGAGGGATTGATAGGGATTCTCGTTTCTCTTTTAAAAACTTGGTGGATATAATTATTATTCAAACACATTGAAAAATTTATCCTTCGGTGCACCTACCTAAAAGAAAAACCCCATAATGTAAACCTAATGCTTTTAGGAAGAAACTTTTTTTATCAACCCTAAATTCAACAACTATTTTTAGAATTGAATCATGTCCTCCCTAGATGCTCAATTCAAAGTGATCAAACAAAACCCCCAATTTTAGGTGGATTATGGATAGTCTTTGATGTGTCCAGAGACTTTCAGAGATCATTCTTTGTTTCAAGGGCGCTCAAGGCACAAATCAAGGATCCCATAGAAGGAAGAGGAGGAATAAGAAGAGGAATCAAGTCAAAAGGTGAGGCGAGTTAGGTGGGGAGACATAATAGGGGAGATAAACACTATCAACCTGCACAACATGGTTTGGGGAGCTCAATACCAACCATCGATCTCTAAACTACCTTCATTGGGACCGCTCAACCTTAACAACTTTAACATTCTGCTAACCCTTTTTCATATGAATGAGTGAGCAACTTCTGATCGCAAAATGCTTCTCACCCATTGATCTACCCAACATCTTGTTCTGATAGTAGATATTTGCAAACCATACCACTTTCCACAGATCAACCGTAGATGTTGATTAGGAAGAGGGAGATAACAACGATGAGGACGATGATGATGATGATGATGATGATGAAGATGTGATGACAAGATCTTTACTTTGGTATTCAGTAAATTGTTGTGAGCTTCACCAACATTATAATAGAATGGTTATGAGTGATTATTCACTCCTATAAAGAATTCACTTTATGGAACTACCAAACTGCTCAGTTTGGATCTTCCTCTTTTAAGACACCGAACTAGGTCCATAAGTCTTTATTATTCATGTGCACAAATATAAGAACATGAGGCTTCACAGGGCCCAAAAAGTTGTATTTTATTTTTTACTACTTCCTCAGATCATATTGAATGATTAGATTAGTACTTGGAATGGGTGTTAGGAGCAATCCTTAATTTTTCACTGAACTGGCTGCTCCCCCTAAAGTTGCGATGATGAAGACGATGATGATGACGACATCGAATATGATGATGATGATGAATATGATGATGATGATAATGAAAATGATGATTATGATGATGATGATGATGATGATGATCATGATAATGGAGATGCTGATAAATTGAATGACCATGATGTTGATGATGAATATGATGATGAAGATGAAGATGTTAATGATGATGACGACGAATATGATGATGATGATCAAGATGATGATGGTGATAATGAAGACTTTGATGATGAAGATGATGATTATGATGATGATGATTATAAGGAATATGACGATGATGAATATGATAATGATGATGATGATGATGACGAAAACAATGATGATGATTATGAAGATGATGATGATGACATTGATGAAGAGAATGAAGATGATGGTGATGATTATGACAATGATGATGATGATCATCGTCATTGTTGTCGTCGTCACCATCATCTTCATCATCTTCATAATCATCATGATCAATATGATCATCATCATCATCATCATGATTATCATCATTATCATCATGTTTGTCCATGAAGGGACTTATGTATAGGATCGCACTATAAGCAATGCAACCAATACAAATTATGACAAAATCCTAGTTAAATTAAATTGAATTAAATTAAACTACACTAAATTAAAAACATAGAGTTGTCTAACTATAATTAATTTAAAATGCAACAAAATAAAAAATACATAAATAAAAAAAACCCAAAATAAACTAAACAGAAGATAAATATGCAAAATAAAAAAAAATAAAAACACCAAATATAAAATATGCAAATAATCAAATTAAAAACGTAGAATTCAAAAACACCTGTGCACTAGCTCATTAGCATTCAAAAACACTAGTGCAAGATCTACTCCGGCTCCAATTTGGGGGTTTTCAATTTCAAACTTTTATTGAAGGATTTGGAATAGGCTATAATGTTTTTTTATAGGAAGGGCAGGTGAAGGACTTTTCCTATTAGTGCATCATCCACTCCCTTTGCTTGTGAGCCCACGCTTCTAGAACCACTTGCCCCACCTCCAGAATGGAAGCAATGTTTAGACCTTCAGGTTTGTTTCCTTCTATGTTTTTCTTGATTACCTATTGTGTTTTTATTTTATTCATGGTTTTATTCATTGTTGTGGATGTGGTGGAGATGAAATCGATCAAATATCTTTGCAAGCATGAAGCATGAGCTATCCATGTGAAATTGTTAAATTCAATGTGAGGAATAAAACCAACAGTTATCAAGTAAGGGAATGTGGAGCTACATGATTGCAGGGTATGCTCTGAATGGGAAAGCTGAAGAGGATTCTAATTTTACTTTCTCGATGGCGCTTCTGATTTTTGCAAACATCATGG
This sequence comes from Pseudotsuga menziesii, assembly GCA_001517045.1. Taxonomy (NCBI): domain Eukaryota; kingdom Viridiplantae; phylum Streptophyta; class Pinopsida; order Pinales; family Pinaceae; genus Pseudotsuga; species Pseudotsuga menziesii. Next base: position 66,118 of record LPNX010648616.1, read on the forward strand.
CTTATGATCAAGGTAAGCAGTTTCACATCCTCACCATAAAATATTAATTTGATTCATATGATTTTGTGGGTATTTGTCTAGTTGTCATGTCTACAAAATGTGGGTTTGTTTCTAGTTTTGTCCATTCCTTTTGGGCATAACATCAAAATTCCCATGAATTGACAGTTCAAAGCTAGACTGTGAATGTTTTTAATAGTGCAGTTGTTAGTTTTTCTTTGATAATGGAAAATTTTTGGAGTTTGAAGCCCGAATGTTCTATAGAAAACTGTTTTTGTTTGCTCAGAGTGGTTTTGAGGCTACTAGACGGAGCTTTGTAGCATTTGTGGAATACCATAGCTTGTCTTGAGTTGTACATGCATAATTTATTTGAGCAATTAGTGAGATGTTGACCCTAGCCATAGCATTCTCTGTATAAACTAACGAAATCCTATTACATGCTTCAATTTTTGCAAATTCTAAGTGTAGGCAAGCGTTGCAATAGAATAACACAATATTCCCTCTAGTGTTTGTCGTTTCTTGTGTCCAAGATGATAGAATATTCTACCAAGAGGAAAATAAGTATCAATGAGGGCTACCTTGGAGTGCTTCCTAAGAAGAAACCCAATCCTGAACTTGAGGAGAACAAATTCATGTTCAAGGTTTTTCTTCATAATGGTTTGAATTTAACTCTGCAGTTGGAGGATGGATTTTAAAAGATGTTGTTCACCTAGTTTGTAAGGATTGTTAGGAGAAAAGATGAGATATAAATAATACAAAAGGGGTCAAGAAATATCCACTGAATGTTGCAACAACATTGCATGTACTTACAGCAGTTATTTGGATGTTGAACAAAGATGAATAGTATTTTCGAACATGATTTATCTTTCATAACTTATAGAATACTAAAATTTGGTGATTAATATTCCTATGCAACTTTGATGAATTCAACTTCACATAATTGTAATGTCCTCGACCCTCCAACCGATGAAGAGGACGCTACCAAACCATCAAATAGACCGGGCAACTAGCCCCATGAACATGAACATACATAAAATGATTAAAAGATCAAAAATACTAAGATGCATAATCATAGATATATTCAGCGGAAGCAAAACAAAATTCATTCATACACATGTTCATCATAATTCATTAACAATAAACATACCTGCAGAAGTAAAATAGACAAGAATACTTATCTTATAAGAATTGTCCCACAACCAGCTACATCGCTGCAATGTTCCACCCAACCATAAGCCCGCGTTCTCTTTAATCTCTCAGCAATGCTTCCACCGCCAAGCCAGGCATGATTCCCCAAGGAATAAGGAACTAACAGGCTTACACATAGCCAAGTATAAAAAAAACATCAAGGAGACACAGTTCAGCCAAGCCAACATAGTTGGGTTTATCAAGCTATCCAGGAGCTGGGAAAGGCTAAATGCTAAGCTGGTGAGCTCATTGTAGAGCTAAGGACACCTACACCAGAACTTGCCTTATTTCTAGGACACCCACACACACCCAAAACAAGGAAATCGATCCTTTCTCTGTTACACAGTCCCTTAGGGCCTGACCTCCCTTCCAGTTCCATTCAACGGTTGTGGAGAAGAAAGCCATCCCTCTAGCTCTGTATGTGTGATTCCCAAACACACCAGGTTTGTCAAGTAAACCAGGCCCTCACAACCACTCCAATGCAGTCTGAAGACCAACCTCTGCATGCATGCAAGAAAACAAGCACTTCATAGCTTGGGTAGGGGAAGACAATCCTTGAGTTGTTCTTAGCCCTATCATGGCCAAAATGACTCCACAAAAACCTACAATAGATATCACTCTATAAAGGGGAAACAAAATCAACAAGAAGTGGATGATACCATATCCAGCGATCAGCGAGGAAACCATAGCCACGGTTCACGATGAAGTATGGGACAATACACAGTCTGAGCTCATAGTGAAAACCACCAAAACATTTCATAGTCCGACAATGGGAAAAAGGGTCCAACTCTCTGCGTGAACGAGAGGGAAAACATATCCACAGATCAAAAATTAGTGAGAGAAGGGAGAACCAAACCCCCACACATAGAATCACAAACCTCTTAAATTAGTTTTGTGTGAGGAAGACCCTCCGAAACCTCCACGCATGAGAAGGTGAACAGAGCAAAAACGTCTCTACGTGAGAGTTAACATAACGGTTCTATAAGGGAGGATGGACACTGATGGATTCATAGGGTATTGGTTTCCCTACCCATGCAAAGATGGAGAGTCCACTGGTGGAGTGGGCGCGTGGGCAAGGCTTGACGGTCCTGCCACCCACCACTTCCTAACAATAACTACCCAACTAACATCAAGGATTTTAATGGCTGACACATGGATTTTCCCGATAGGCTCATGGTTTAACATTTCCCCCTCCTCATCCTTAGGAAATCATGGCCTTTTCATTAACATTTCACAGTTGTAGCTCATTGTAGGTTTTTTATTAATTTTGCATGTTTACATGATGCCAGAACTATAATGTGTCGGATGGCACAATATACCATCGACAACGATCCCAATTGCCAAAACATAACACAACCAAATCGATGGTGGGTATTTTTCCTTTAGCTCCTCACCATGATTAATTACATTATATACATCATGTGCTTTTAATGCAAACGAGGTCAAAACCGAGGTGTTACAATCCCCTCCCCCTTGGAATAACACCATCCTCGGTGTTCCAATACATAGGAATACATATCCAAAATTTCAAAATTTTGTAGATGTATCCCATGTTTGATTATTTACTTTGAACTTTCAGGACCAAGCCCTTTGGCTTCCACGAGATTCTCATGCTAGTTCTTAGCTTTCGGCTCATCCCCAAGTCTAGAAACTTTTCTACATATTGAGCATCTCTCCAATATTTTCTTGGGTCTTGGAAGTTGTTTGAAGAAGACTTCCAGCCAATTCTAACAGCTTTTGGTCTGCCTCCATGATCAATGTGCACTACTGGATTTCATTTTTCTCACCTGTGAAATGCACCATTGAAATTCTGTTAGACCAAGCATAATATAGGCATTAAAATTAGTCAATCAATTGCCCAATTGGCATGACAGTCCAAGTCTCATCAAACAGACTTTCATATTTTTCATGCCTTCCCAATAGGCACATGAGATCATCCAAGTGCATTCTTGGGCAGGGAATTAACTATTCCAGCATTCATAATTATTTTAAGCAAATAGACAAATTCTATTTTCAGCCAGACATGCATTCAACAATCTTCTATTTTCACAATGCATAAGTATATATATATATATATATATATATATATATATAATCAAAGAAAGAAAGACATAGCAGAAAGAGTTTTTCCCCTCTTTGTCTTGTTCCATCCTGGAACCCACACCACCATTGTGGTTTTCATGCTCTCAGCCTCTTTCACTTCACTGTGAATGCTGGACCAATCCCTCTTGGTCATGACACTTAGTGTCTCTAGTCTATTTCAGACCTCTCAACCATGGAGCCTCCCCACATGGTTTGTCTCAGCTGCTAGGTCCTTCATAGTCTCACTAGCACCTTTTTCATTACTACTCATTCTAAGATCTTTAGGACAGTCACATGTCCACATGCACCCCTAGGATGCTCTCATAGTCCTCGCTCCCAGCGATACCTATATTCAAACATTGAAAAGATTCACATGTTTAGTTTATTCTCAATGGTTTTTTTTTCTTATCTCTTAAACAAAAGCTTAGAATATCATAACCAAATCAAGTACACATGTATATTGATAAGCAAGAAATTGCAAAATAATCCAATACTTATCTGTATTGTGTGTTTCCTCTTTGTTCCATAGGATCCTAGTTCACTTTGCAAGCCTTGGGATTGCATATGGACTTGGATGTTAGGTTAGCATGCAGGCTGCTTCACAACATCCGTTTATATATATATACAGCATAGTCAAGCCAACCTACAGTTGGGTTTATTAGGCCATCCAGCCAAGCCAATATACAATTGGGTTTATTAGGCTATAGCCAATCAAACCAATACACTACTGGGTTTATCATGTTACTCAACCAAGACAGCTAACAGTTGGGTTTATCAGACTACATGTAGTCAAGCCAACACTATAACGTTTCCACAATTTCCACAACATCAAATAATTACACAGTCAAGCCAACCTTCGGTTGGGTTTATCAGACCATCAACAATTCACCTACACTTATATCAACAATACACTTATATCAACAACCAATCAGCCAATCCAACACAGTTGGGTTTATCAAGCCATCAACAATAACACATGCACTTATATCAACAATAAACGACCATTTCCAGGTCCAGGATCTACTATGGATATCTAGGCATATAATAGCTCAACATCTCCTTCCAATACATCTTCATGCTGACTAGGAAGGAAACTTTATCATTACCATTTCCACGTTTCATTTCCAGCAGTGAGCTCTAATTCCACTACCCCATACAACACAAGAAACCACCCCCTTCTCTGCTCTTGAGTCCCTCGGGAATGTCTCCTTCTCTATGCTCTTTAGTAGGAGGTAGGATGAGCCCAATCCATTGTCCATTTAGTGTGCAACACTACACTACATCTTTTTAGCCTGAGAACGCACGCAATATAAGAAACACATCAACGTTATTGCTCTAAAATTGTAATCACATTTCATATCATTCACTATCAAGTATTGAGACACCAGGAGTGCATCCACTCCCTATGGTGTAATCAACATTGAAAACCATTTCATGACCCAACATCGAGAAAGTGTGCACCCCTTTCTGATGTGTGCCATGTAGGCCCTATTCATACTCAAGCAATCTACCATAATGGAAATAAAATCAAAACATGCTCTACATATTAAATTTAACAATTGACATGCATATTCTTAGCTAGGGTCACAGAACACTTATCCATGTGTTGAGGTAGTATTCCTTCGTCAAGGAGGAATGGGGGCTCCCTTCTCTAGGTTGATAGTCCCTCGGTTTTCCATCCCAACTCCTTTTTACATTTCATATCCACACATGTCTTACCAACATAATCTATACCATCTCACTCACATTGCTTACCAAACATGTAGTGTAGTTGAGACATTTCCAAAATGTCCAATGGAGTTTCACCCTAAACCCATTTCCAAGATAGGGGAGAACCTCCCCATAAAGTTTGGCTCCTTCAGGCCATCACACATGGTCTTCCTGCAATGTGTACCCAATGCGTCCTCCTGACACAATTCATGAGACTCTTCTCATGAGGTTTGGCTCTTTCACATGGTAGATTCTGGTCTTTGTCATGGTCTTACCCACTTTTCCATGCCCCAAGCAATCTCCCTAAAATATGAACTTCAATAAGCCAAACACTTGGGAATTCTTGATGCATATAAATTATTCCATTGCTACAACAATCACTGAAGCATTTTCAGAATTTATAAAATTCAATCACTTCCTGCTATTGATCACATCAATATTACCAAAACTCATTTACTTCACGCAATCATTATCATACTAAAATTGCAAGGTATAGTCACATCATTTATGCAATTTAAATGAATTGTTTATATACTCCTTACTTCACAAGCGTATCATTGTACCACCTTGTCCGTCCATAGAGCATTTCCAGCAGCCAATTGATCATGACTACTCTCTTCATGCACTTACTATCCTGCATTCATAACAGCTCTTGAAATGGTTTGAGAATTGTCATCAATTCATCATTTCAGCCATTATTTATTCATAATAACACATGCACTATCTCTATGCATTCATGCATTGCATCACAACATTTGCACCCATACTTATGTATGCATATCTACAACATTTACTCATACTTTTCATCTGTATCCATTCAATGCATAACTACAAGATTTATAAAATCTTTTAATGCATATCCAGTCAATTCTACCTTGCATTGATTCAGGAATACTTATGCATTCAAACATACCATGCATGGCCTAACCATGACTACTTCATATAGGATGCATTACTATAATCAAGACCATCAGTACTTACTTTCTTTGGGCTACTAAGCTCATAACAACACATACATGCATGACACATTTTTGTATGAATGCAGCCAAAATTTTAAATACCCACATGGTATGAGATATCTTGCTTTTACCACTCCATACAATTGTCATAATTGAACCCTTACCTTCATGGTTCCTACTTACACCCTTGACATTACCAGTTTGGTTGGTCTCTTGCAGGAGATTGCAGAAGTTTCTCACCAACTTTTGATCGTGGTTTTGTTGCCTTACCCCTTTTTTCATAGGGTTGCTGGTCACATTCATCAGTATCAACAACATACTCATCCATGTCTAGGTTGTCGTTGGTTTTTCCACTAATTCCAACACCAATGCAATATTTACCATTAGTGGTTCATTATAAATGTATAGTTCTCACTTCTCTTACCAACATGTAATATCCTATGCATGCAAGGCATATCCTCATACATTTTATGTACAAAAACTTATAAAATGTAATGGTAATTAGCAAGATAGGGTTTAAGGAAATTTCCCTTTTCAAGTCCCTCATCTTTGCATGGAAGTCTTCTTCCACACAACAGCTAGTTTGACTTCATGGTCTTGCTACCTCTAGGCATGTAATTCCTGGATTTGTCCATGTTGACAGCAACACACTTTCCAAGCAACCACTAGTACTTTTCTTCTCCGCATTCAAATTCTAGTGACTCTCCGTTGTTCCCTGCTAGATAATATTTTCAATGCCTATCCACATGCCTTATTCTAACCTTACGTTTGAAAACCACACCACTTCTAACATGATGATTTTCATCAAATTTAGGAAAAACACACAACTGTATTTTGGTCTGAATTGCCAACTTCGGCCACCTAGAATTCTTGTTCCTTTTTAGCCCTGGAATTGCTGAAAAATCCACTGAAAACAGTTAAAAATCATGTAGAAATTCCTTTGGAAAAACCCAAAATTATTTTTTCCCAATCGGATCTCCTTCCAACTAAAATTCTGATGTTTCGGAGGCCAAAACCTTTAGTTTTCTCCACTGCTCATCGGGAGTCTATTCATCTATTTTTATCTGACATGTTGAACTCATAGTTGTCTAGGATTCTGAAATTTATCGGCAATGCCAAGGACTGTCCATCGACGGTCAAATAGATAACGTTTAGCGCTGTTTCAGATCTTCAGTAGTCTAAGCTTTTAAACTGCATCGACGATGCCAAGGACTATTCATCGGGTCTCCTCCCCACTAAAACTCCGATGTTTCGATGGTAAGATCCACTAATTTCTTTTGCTGCTCATCGAAAGCCAGAGAAACTAACCCTTTTGATTGTATCAGCGGTTTCAACAACTAAAACTTCCACAGTATTGGTAATCAGATGCGTTATACATCGAGTGGTTAGTCTTCTAGGTAGCCGCAATGGTGGGCAGCAAACTAACTGTGGGTTCTGTAGACCCTTCATCGGCTATCAGAAACACTAATCACTATGCATTGGCGATGTAAGGTGAAACACTTCTGCTATGTCAGGTGGTCTTCAGCCTATATGTTTCATTGTATCAGAGGATCTTCTCACTTAGTCCTCGGATGAGCCGATGGCCTAAGACTTAGAAAAAATTTTCTTTGAAGCTTTTGTTGTCGTTCATTTTCTTCTAGATAGAGGGAAACGTGCCTCTGCTAACTGGTTTCTCATGGCCCTCTGAGGTCCAATGCTACAATGATGGCTCTATTACTACATTTCCGTGGCCCATTCAGGCCCATTCTGCAACATGAGCTCTGATACCATTCCGTAACGTCCCTAACCCTTCGACCAATGAAGAATACGCTACCAAAACATCAAATAGACTGGGAAACTAGCGCCATGAACATGAACATACATAAAATGCTTAAAACATCAAAAATAATAAGATGCATAATCATACATATATTTAGTGGAAGCAAAACAACATTCATTCATACACATGTTCATTAGAATTCATTAACAGTAAAAATAACTATAGGAGTAAAATAGAGAAGAATACTTATCTTATAAGAATTGTCCCGCAACTAGCTACATCACTGCAACATTCCACCCAACCATAGGCCCACGTGCTCTTTGATCTCTCAAGAATGCTACCACCCCTGATTCAGGCCTGATTCCCCAAGGAATAAGGAACTAGTAGGCTTACACATAGCCAAGGATAAACAAAACATGAAGGAGACATAGTTCATCCAAGCCAATTAAGTTGGGCTTATCAGGACATCTAGGAGCCGGGAAAGGATAAATGATAAGATGGTGAGCTCGTCGAAGAGCTAAGGAAACCTACACCAAAACTAGCCTGACTTTTAGGACACCCACACACACCCAACACAAGGAAATCAGTCCTTTCTCTACTACATAGTCCCTTAGGCCCTGACCTCCCTTCTAGTGCTATTCAGGGGTTGTGGAGAAGAAAGATAGCCCTCTAGCTATGTCTGTGTGGTTCCAAAACACCCTAGTTTTGTCAAGAAAATTAGGCCCTCATCACCACACCAATGCAATCCAAATACAAACCTCTACATGCATGGAACAAAAAAAGCTCTTCACAACTTGGGTAGGGGAAGACAATCCCTGAGTCATTCTTGGCCCTATCATGGGAAAAATGACTCCACAACAAACTACAATAGATATCAATCTATAAAGGGGAAACACAATCAACAAGACATGGATGAGACCACAGCCACTGATCAGTGAGGAAACCACATCCACAGTTCACAATGAAGTACGGGACAATAAACAGTCCGAGCTCATAGTGAAAACCACCGAAACATTTTATAGTCTGGTAATGGAAAAAAGGGTTCGACTCTCTGCGTGAATGGGAGGGAAAACATATCCACAGATTAGCAATCGATGAGATAACGAAGAACAAAACCTCCACCCACAAAATTGCAAACCTTTTAACTCAGTTCTGCGTGAGGAAGACCCTTTGAACCCTCAGCGCATGAGAAGGTGAACAGAGCAAAAATGTCTCTACGTGAGAGTGAACAGAACGGTTCTTTGCGGCAGGATGGACAAGGATGGAGTCGTGCGGTAGTGGTTTCCCTACCCACATGAAGATGGAGAGTCCGTTGGTGGAGTGGGCATGTGGGAAAGGGCTAACAGTCCTGCCACCCACCACTTCCTGGCAATAACTGCCCAACTAACATCAGGGGTTTTAATGGCTGACACATGGAATTTCCCCATAGGCTCATGCTTTAGCATTCCCCCCTCCTCATCCTTAAGAAATCATGCCCTTTTTGTTAACGTTGCACCATTGTAGCTGGTTGTAGTTTTTTTATTAATTTTGCATGTTTACGTGATGCCAGAACTATAATGTGTCGGATGACATGATATACCATTGGAATCGATCCCAATTGCCGAAAAATAAGACAACCAAATCGATGGTGGGGATTTTGCATTTAGCTCCTCACCATGATTAATTACAATATATACATCATGTACCTTTAATGCAAATGGGGTCAAAACCAGGGTGTTACAATAACAATTAGAAACCCCTTAGGTCTATGGTTGGACTCTGAAGTATGAAAACCAAATCATGGAAAACCACCGAGAAATTTGAAATTAATCACCATACACCAAACTTTGAAATGAATTATTTTAAAGAATGCATAATAAATTCTGAGCAAGAAATTGTATTGTTAAATTTGATACAATATATTTCCTTTGAGTTCATGTGTATTTAAATTGTTTTAGATTAAATTAATTATTGTGTATTTCCTTGCAGATAATTAAAATTTTTGTTTACTAAAACTCGGTTTATATTTTGATAATTCTTTCAGGGTGACTCTTTGTGTTCTGATCATTGGAGAGCAAAGTTGGATTTTGTTCTGAATACTGTGGCAATGAATGCTTCAACTAATTCGTCAATCCTGTGGTTTTTTTACGAGGAAAATATCTCTTGTTTCAAATATGCACCATCTTTCACACCCTTCCCTATCTCAACGCCTTGCACTATTTCGTAAAGGTCTCTCTCTTCCTCTCTCTGTATATGACATATACACACATGGTTGTAGAATGCATGTTGATGGGGTGAGTCTTAGATTCAACAAGAAATTGAAGTATTCTCTTATAAGTAAAAAAAATGTATCAATATGTGCGCTACAAAAGCATTCCATGAGCTCCTCAAAGTGCATTCTGTCAGAACAAATATTTCCATATCTAAATATTATTTATTGGAAAGTTTTTATTTATTTTTATTTTTTTAGTAACTAGGGGAATCAACAACTGGATCTAGGCTGGTACTCGTGTGATATGGGGTCCAGTGATCCATTTCCTCTACCACTATACCCCTACGTGCCCCACAACCTTCACAAGACATGGGACATAGGTAAACCCAGGTGGAATTTGATCTCATGGCCTCCAATTTACAACAAGTGACTTCATAACAACTGAACCTCCAATGAGCCACACCCATGCAGGCTATTATTCACTGGAAATTTAAGATTTCATAGATAACAAAGATTTATCCGGAGTATTTAGTGACATTTTATTCATATCGTAATACAACATGACTCTTTCCTCTGTTTTTTTTTTATATTGATTGACATGATGGTGGTATTAACAATGTCCACATATTTCCAGTAAAAACCTATTTATATCTATATTTGATATATTTCTTCCTTAAACTTTAAAATTTGTGTTTTTTTCGTTTTAATACAATGTTTAAAGAAATCTTGACAAATACAAACACAAGTTTCCACATCAGTGAGGAAACTGTATTGTAATATAGCATTTAAATGCGAGTTTATATTCTGGTGGAAAATGTGGGATGGATAGATTGATTGTTGATTACCTTCATAGGACATGTGGAATGTGACTCGAGAACCACATCTCTTCGTGGAGTTACCCAAATACCACACTTTCTAGATAGGATTAGCTTATTTAATTGTATGCCCTTTTTTTAATATCATGGAGTATTTTAATATTTTCCATGCCTGGAAAAATGACCACTTGTGTATAGGTCTAGGAATGGATTATTTATTTCATTTATAAAATTAATTTCCATCTAACCTAGTGGTTTTCCATTTATTAGGAAAATGCTTTGCAAGTGGTATGGGCCAATAGACCTGGCGAAAGGTGATTAATAAGGTAAGGGTTCTTGCATTTCCTACATTCTCCCTAGGCATTAATATTTAATATGACTTGCTTGTACCTGTTGTATAATATAACTTTTCTATTTTCATTTCTATCCTCTTAATCATGCTTCATATCTAATGTTTGTATATAAACATAAAAATATTAGAGTTATCTATCTTTGTTGTGTTCTTATTGTACCATTCCCTGCTTTTCCCTGGGTTTCAGAGTTCCTGCCTCATTTTTCCATTGCATTCTTAGGAGTAGTGTAGTAAGTAGTACTAGTGATATGTTCACCTATTCTGCAGTGCACCGTGCTCACATTTTGGACAATTTTTCCCTATGTTTAACTACTAAAGTCGACTATTTATAGCTCTTCCTTGGTTACCCGCTATCATGAGGTTCTTTTGCACTAAGCAGTTCTAATGAAAGTAGTGCATGTTTTGTCCTCTTTTTGTAGATAAATTGATCAATAAATAACATCGTTGGAGATTTTAGCAGAAGTGCATAGAACCTGATAGTCTCAAACTCTTAGAATACCTTCTCTAAGGAGAATCTGCTCAACATCAATTGCAATTTCCTTTGTGGGTGCACTACATATCCTTTTTTCGGTCACATACAATACTGATAGAACCTCTCGGACTTGAATTATTGGATTTTGAAGCCCAAATGTTCTATAGAAAACTGTTTTTGTTTGCTCAGAGTGGTTTTGAGGCTACTAAGCGGAGATTTGTAGCAATTGTGGAATGCCAAAGCTTTTCTTAAGTTGTACATGCATAATTGCTTTAATTAATTAGTGAGACATTGACCCTAGCCATAGCAGTATCTGTATAAACTAATGAAATCTCATTCCATTCATCAATTATTGTAAATTCTAAGTGTAGGCAAGCATTGCAATAGAAGAACACAATATTCCCTCTACGGTTTTCCATTTCTTATGTGCAAGATGGAAGAATCTTCTACCAGGAGGAAAAGAAGCATCAATGAGGGCTACCTTGGCGTGCTTCTCAAGAAGAAACCCAAGCATAAACCTGAGGAGAACAAATTCATGGTCAATTTTTTGCTTCTTAATGGTTTGAATTTAACTCTGTAGTTCGAGGATGTCATGGAAAAGATGTCAGTCGCCGAGTTTGTAAGGACTGATAGGAGAAAAGCTGAGAAATAAATAATAGAAAAGGGGCCAAGAAAAATACACTGGGGTCCCCAATTCTATGTGGAATATTCAATGGGATAACAAATAAATATGGAAACATCATATGCAATTATTCTCACAACAAGCCCATGCTCATAGCTCTGCAAGTTCATCCTTGAACTTCCTCCCCTAAATTGTTTCTTTAGCTTTTTTTATAACTCAACAAAAATGTATTTATATGTGTGCTACAAAATCATTCCATGAGCTCCTCAAAGTGCATTATGTTAGAACAAATATTTCCATATCTAAATATTATTTGCTGGAAAGTTAACATTCATAGATAACAAAGATTTATCCGGAGTATTTAGTGATATTTGATTCATATAGTAAGACAACATGACTCTTTCCTCTGCTTTTTGTTTTATATTGTTTGACAAGATGGTGGTATTAACATTGTCCACACATTTCCAGTAAAAACCTATTTATATGTGTATTTAATATATTTATGTCTTAAAATTTAAAATTTGTGTGTTGTTTTCATTTTAATACAATGGTTAAAGAAATCTTATTGAATAGAAACACAAGTTTCCAGATCAGTGAGGCAACGATATTGTAATATAGCATTTAAATGCGAGTTGATATTCTAGTGGAAAATGTGTGTTGGATAGATTTATTGTTGATTTCGTTCATAGGACATGTGGAATGTGACTCCAGAACCATATCTCTTGGTGGAATTACCCCAAGAACACACTTTCCATAGAACATTCGTCTATTTTTTTTTTGGTTAAGTGCCCTGTGACTTGTTGGGCGAACCTTGGCTATATTACAAGTTTATTGTGATATATTTCTTGGTTTTGCATGGGAATATTTGTTGGGGTTGAAACAGAGGTATATTTCCATTCGATAGCATTTGTATTGTAGTAATATTTTTTAGGAATAGCGGTGACATTTCCACCTCATGGCTCTTGTTTGACAAATATCTAATGTCTAGCTTAGGATTTTCCTATTAAATATTTTTGAAGTGGGTCTAGTTATTAAGGAGTAGATTGGGTTTGAACCATTCAATCCTATCTACTCTTTAATCACTAAAGTCTCCATGAGATCCTCAATTGACCCCATCTGCCTAGCTTGGATTTCTTAGGCACTAACCTCAACTTTTATGCCATTTTAAATCTTAATTCATCCTTCATGTTATGTTTTATAAGATCTGAAAATTTCTTTCATTTACATGTATTAAACTCATCCGTAAAACATCAAATCACATGGTAGGTTTGGCCCAGTTTGTGGTTGGGAATTACCTTCTAGAAATATGCTCTGTAGTGCTGATTAAATCTAGTCTAAAACAAAATTAAAAGGTTGATTTGCAATGTTGAAAAATTCAGATTAATAAGTGAAACTCCTAGATCTTCCCTAGTTTTAACCTCACATGTACCTTATTTCAAATGTAACTAAAGGTTAAAACATTATGATGTCACAAATCTTGGTTGTTGGTTGGAAAATCATATCATTTGCAAGTTTGTAGCAACATTTAATTTATTAATTTAGGTCTCAAATTTGAGGATATTTTCGCATATACACTAATAAATTCTCAAACCCTAATTCTTCACTACTGAATTCTCTTGTAGCAACAACTAGTCCATTGATCATATCAATCCATTTAACATTTTCTTCTGGAAATAAATCTTGTAATTGCAAATAATGCATCTCAATAGAAGCTAGAGCCTAAAACCTACTGCCTTTATAGGACAGATATGGTGTTAACACTTTCCATTGCAGATAACATTGTAATACCTGCAACATCTATGATATAGCCCACTTGAATGGTGGTAGAGAAACTTAATGTAATTTTCAATTTATGTTATTTCATGCTTGGTTTGACAAGCAAATCCACAGATACACTTCAAGAATCAGCAGTCAATAAATCAATACCTTCGATAACTTATCCCATTCAATTATTTCTAGTGGCATGATTATATGCATAGAGTAAATTTTGTAAGCACTTATTCAAAACATAACATCTATTGTATATTGGTCTGATGTAAACATTTCCATGTTGGTTTCTAATTACTTGCAATATTTCCATACTTATTCATGACATCCAAATAGGATCCTTACAGAGTGGTCTTATTCACGCCCTTTGTGCATATGAAAATTGTATCGTTTCATCTTGGTCCAATGTGCATCCAATGAACTTCCAAAGTTTTTATTAGGAAGACACAAAGTTGATAGAAAAGAACAACGACATAAATATTTCTCTTCTTGTCGTTGTTCTTTTCTTTCTTTCATTGTTATTTTCTATCACCTTTCTATTTTCTTGATAAAAACTTTGGAAGTTCATAGGATGCACATTCGACCCAAATGAAACCATACAATATTCATATGCACAGAAGGTGTGAATAAGACCATTTTGTAAGGGCCCTATTTGGATATGATGAATAAGTATGGAAATATTGCAAGTAATTAGAAACCGACATGGAAATGTGTACATCAGACCAATATACAATGGATGCTCTGTTTTCAATAAGTGCTTACAAAATTTAATCTAGGAATATAATCATGCCACTAGAAATAATTTAATGGGATAAGTTATCCAAGCTATTGACTTATTGATGAAGTGTATATGTGGATTTTCTTGTCCATAGCCACAAAAACTCCATGAGACTGCACCTCAATCACAAGCACTTATTGAAGATCCAAAACCATAGAAAGGAAGGTGCCTTTCCATAGGTTTCTAATTTTTTCTTAAACCTCCAAGTTTCATCTCAATATCAACGAAATTTTGTCGCAGGTATTGAAAAACCATCAAAACCCAGAGCGGATTTCCATGAATACCATCACTATAGCGATGCGGTTTCGTGGAACAATTACCATTCAACTTGCATATTTCGTCGATAGAGATTGGTTTTCCATGGTTTTGTGTGGAAGAAATTTCTGTTCAAATTCCAGAATTCGTTGATAGAGAGACAATAGTTCGTCGCAACTGTTCCACGGTGCTTCATGGAAACAAAAATTTTCCTAGTAGTTTTTGGCCATATTTTTGTCGTTATAGGGATGACCATTTTTTCGATAGAGCGACGAAACATAGAAAATGAATTTAAAAAATTCAATTTCAAGGCCACCGTATAGAAGACATGTGGCAACCATATTTCATCGCAATATAGACGACTACTAAATTTCGTCATTAGAGTGACGAAATAAGTACTATGAAACATAAAGTCCTTTATCGTCGCAAGTGAGATGACAAAATGTGGAAATAAAAATGAAAAACCATCGCAAATTTGCTCATATGTATTAGTTGTAAAAGATCTAAAATAAAACCTAGGTTGTAGGAAGCACAATTTGAAATAGTAAAATATAATACATAGGTAAAACTAAAGTGAATAACCCTTGATGGATATTTATACATGAATTAAATTTATATAAGTGATCTAGATGAACAAACCCTAGATAAATCTAGCATAGGAAATCAATTACAGCCTAGGGTTATAATTTAAAATGTAAACCCTAGAATATTTAAAATAGAAAACAAACACATAGGTTTAGAATCTATCATGTAATAATTTGCCTAATTTATCTAGCATTATTTTAGAAAATGAAATAGGCAGTGTAGGATATCATACCTGTAAATTTAAGCTCCTTTAATGGTTGAAACCTACACACTCAAATGACATGAATTAACAATTCATAGGAAGATCTAACCTCTATATTAGATAATTGAATCACATGGGAACTACCACGTTACACCCAACCATGACCCGTAACCATTCCTGGTTTCAATATGGATCCCCCTGAGCTGGATCCAATATGAAAGTAGCTTAGAGAAACTACGGTGAGGATTTACTAGTTTTTTATATCAGGTCTAGATCAGTTCTTCTTCTTCGTCTTAGGGAAAACTTCTCTAAGAACTCTCTCTTAAGAAATTAGCAGGAAAAATAATGACTCCAAAAATATAGATTAGGTCCCCAAGCCGTTCCTTGGATTTAGAGTTTATAGACATACTTTTCAGTCAAGGGTGGCAGTTAAATCAAGAATTGATTTGTTTCTTGATTTAACCCTTTTCATTTAATTTAGTACATTTAATATTTAACTTAGGAACTTTTATCTAGTTCCTAATTTGACTTTTATAACTATTATACTATTTCATTTTTATCTTAGTAATAATAGTAATATATTGAACTTTTCATTCTTTCTCATATTATTAATATTATTACTATATTTAATCTTTATTCATACCATGTATAAAATACATAATAATATAACATTTGTTAACATTTGTCTTGGGGAATAACATATTGTGATCCTTAGACTTACGACACTTTCTTCATTAAGGTCATCAGGTGGATGGTTAGGTCTACCATTCTAGGCAACTCTAAAAATCTTTGCATGTTGGATTCCCTTGTATAACATGCTAGTTATTCAGTACTTGATGAGAATACAGAAATTTGAAATTTCATTTAATCACTTATAATTAAGTTTGATGAGATCAATATTTTCCTCGCATCGTTTTCACTTGGGAATCATTAATTATTTTCAGTAACTCCTAGCACTTCCCAGAGCCCATTCTCAATGCTAAAAACAGGGAATTACAAACTTAGTGCTATTCCATAGCTCTTTGATCAACGCCAATGCTAGGTTGTACTTGTATGATACACCTAGGGATACAATGGCAAAGGATCCGATGTTCCAGAGATTATGCTCAATATCAACATGGAAGGCTCCAGGGATTATGCCTAACACTTCCAACTTATATTTTCATGTGTTCTAGAGATTCATGCACAACCCAAATGCAATACTCGTGTGCTCTAGAGCTTCTTGCTCAACACAACATTAAACACTCATGTGCTCCAGAGCTCCTTGGTCAACACAAAACATCTCATCAATCATGTGCTTTAGGGTCCACACCCCACATAAAAAAGCATATATATATCATGAACAATTGGATTACACCCAATCTATAAAACAAATCATCATGTTCATATACAATGGGGTATTTGACCCAATATATCAAAATAAAACATCAAGATAACATCATAATATATAGGCTCATGCCTATAAGTGTTCGGTAAAAAATTAGGAATATTACAACATACATCCTAAGCATGTCCTCAACAATCTGGTTTACCCTTTTTGTCTTACCATCTGTATGCGGGTGATAAGCAGTATGAAAGTTCAACCGCATTTCCAATCTAGAGAATAAAGATCTCCAAAATTTTCTACTACACTTTGTATCTCGATCCGATATGATTGCCTTGGTTATTCTGTGTAATATAAATATCCCCTTCAAGAAGATATCGGCAATGTGTACTGCCTTATAGGTCGAATTCACTAGAATGAACTGTACTGCTTTTGACAATTTGTCAGCTACTAAAAATATAGAATCATTTTGCTTCTTATTTTTTGTTAGACCAATAATAAAATACATACTAATGACCTCTCACTTCCATTCCGAAATGGGTAACGGCTACAACAATCCCAAAAGATGTTGATGCTCAACTTTGACCAGCTGAGATTCCTAACAATCCACGACAAAAATTGCAATGTGGGCCTTTAACTTAGGCTAGAAAAAGTGTCTCGTGATGATGGATATCATCTTTTGATATCCCAGATGCCCTGAGTAGGGTGCCCGATGAAATTGCATCAGGATGCTAGACCGAATATCCCCTCCTTCTGGAGTGTACAATCTCCCTTTGGACCATAGTAGTCCTGATTTTTCTACATTGTACTATTTTTGTTGCTGAAACAACCTTTCCTCTTGGACATTCTTGAGGATTTCTACATATAAAGTGTCAAATCTATTGGTCGTTCTAATCCTCTTGTGCAAATATGCATCAATTTGACTTAACGTCACCTCATATATTATATAGGTCGTCATCTCAAAGAGTCAACAACCTTGTTCTCTTTGCCCTTAATATTCTTTAGCTCGAAATAGTAGTCATTAAGGAAGACAACCATCTATATTTCCTTCCATTCAAATCCAGTTGTTCGAATAAATACTTCAGACTCATATTGTTTGTCTTAACAAGGGATTTCTTTCTCATGAGGTACTGCCTCCACATCTTTAAAGCGTGGATGATGGCTTCTAACTCAATATCGTGTGTGTGGTATTTCTATTCATGCTCTTTTAACTTTCACGATTCATAATAGATCGCATGGTCATTCTACAAGAGGAATCCTCCAAGTCCTTACTTGCTTTCATCCGTGCAAACAATGAAATCCCCACGAGGATCCGTACTTCGTAGTATCGGTGTGGTCATCAAAATCTACTTAAGATTTTGAAAACTCTCCTCAGAGTTGGTTGTCCATAAGAACTTATTTTCATTCTTTTGAAAGTAGTCACCGGATAAGTGATTCTTGAGAAGTTCTCAATGAACTTTTGATAATATTCGGCTAATACCAAAAAGGACTTAATGTCAGTGACACTAGTAGGGTTAGGCCAATATTCTATGGCTCTAATCTTTTCCGAGTCCATAGCTATCCCTGTCTCAGAGATAATGTGAGCCAAGTACTGTATCTGTGCTTTGTAAGAATCACATTTACTAAGCTTAACATAAATATGGTGTTCTCATAACACTTGTAGTACTATGCAAATGTGTTCTTCATGTTCCTCTTAACTCTTAGAGTAAACTAGGATTTCGTCTATAAAGAAAACAAAAATTTATCCAGATTCTTACTGAATATACAGTTCATCATGAACATGAATTTTGTGGGTGCATTGATCAACTCGAATAGAATTACTACAAAATTGTAGTGCCCTTACCTTGTACAAAAGGTGGTTTTGTGAATATCCTTGTTATGAATTTGTACCTGATGGTATACAGATCGTAGTTCAATATTTGAAAATATTTTGGATCCTCCTACCTGATCGAACAATTCATTGATCCTAGGGAATGGGTATTGCAGCAGGGATTTCTCCTTGCTACAGGGGTAGGAATGGTTCCCTTTTGTATATAGGACAGAAGGGTAGGTTCCTGCTTGTGGTAAATGCTGAAAATAAAAATGGAGTGTAAAGAACAGTAAGGAAACTAAAGCAAAGATGAGAAACAATGGTGAACCCCTCTACAAACAAGGGTTAGGGTTCCACTTCCAAAGACCTGCAAATAATGATTAAGCTACAATAAACTAAAATACCTACAAAACAATGTTAAACATAAACCTGCAAATGAAAACATGGGTTAGAAAGCAAAGAAAACTAAGAAGCAAATGCAAAACAAGAAAACATGGCTATACCTTCTCTTTGAGTGGAAATGGGCCACCATACCCTAGCTTGTGGAAGCACCTCTCTTGGATGGGGGAGAAATAGCTCAATGGAGATGGAGGAGAGGGAGTGTGCGTGGCTTGAGAGACAAAGGGTCTCAAGGCATCCATGGGTAGCATAATAGTAGGCAAGGGAGAAGTGTTTTGAGAGTGACCCTTCACCCTCCTTTTATATTTTTTTTGGGGGTTTTAGGGTTTTAAGCCCTTGGTCAGGGCTTTAGCCCCTTTTTTTGGATTTTATCCCCTTCTACCCTAACTTTAGCTCCTTTTAGTATTTTAGCCCCTTTTGGGGGGCTTTAGCTCCTAGGAGCGTATTTTTTGCTGATTTTTGGGGCTTTTAATCCCTTTTCTTCATCCTTAAGCTATTTTGAGGGTGTGGGGGTCTAATGGAGTGATATGAGGGTCGTGAGATGGTGTCCTTGGGGGGTGTACGCCATGGAGAGCTAAGTGGGGGATTGTTTGGGTTAACAGATTGCTTCCTGATGTGTAAGGGCAAGAGCTCAACTTATGGCTAAAATAAATCATAGGATTTGTTGCCTAGAGGTGGTGCTTTCGGGGTTAGGGCATGGTGGCTTTGGTTTTTGTATTAATATGGTTCCCATAAATGGGTGAGATACAAATAATGTGTGACATGTATATGGACGAGGTGGGAATCCCCATGCTCATGATAATGTCAAAAGAATAATTTGATCTGTGCTCTAAAATACAAGAGCCGGTCATATACAATTGATGTTACAATAATGGTTGCCTCCATGTGAGGCTAAATACAATGTTGATCTGGTACATTCAACCCATGGCATTCTCATGGAATGCTATATCTTCATGACTGACTGTCTACTAGATCTGGAATGGTACATAGCTGTATGGACTTGCTGATTGAGAGTTAGAGTCTCTATGGTACAAGTATGCTGCATCAATCATAAAGGTATATCGAAGCACTGTTGGGGTTTCTGATCACTATCTCCAACGCATCCTGGAAATCTCAAGGGACATGAACCTATTTAGGTCCCTCGAGTAGACTCATTAATGTGCTAGAGTCAAGTGACATACGGGGTCTTTGACTAAGTACTACGTGAACTAACCCTGTACGAATCTCAACGGTGCGATGATGGAGTTGAAGTCGAGCACGTGAGAAACAACCATCCCAAGAGGCACTAAGGACTCCTCTCAAGTGGTCCAAGGAAATCATCAATGATGTTAATGAAACCAAGGTACAGGAACCTCTGGGTCTATCCTCTGGAATATGTGTGTTGGCGTCAACAGAGGGAGACCTACCCCTAGTCAAGGAAAAGATGTTCCCTTGACCACGAGCACGAGGTGGATAACCGAAAGGTGTGAAGCAATCTATGGACTGACTCACTGAATTGGGGGGGGAGGGGAGGAAAGGGAAGGAACTGAACAGGGGTAAGGGGGGAGTGGGAGACTCAAAATTCCTTTGTTCAGAGTATGACGGCAGAGCGGACCAGGTAACAAATGAAACAGACTCAAGGGAATTGGATCATAGCTGTAATACCGGGAATGTCGCTGCAGATGGGAAATACTTGGAGTAGGTGGACACTTTTGATACTGATGGGATCCAAGGAAGACACATTGTAGAGTACTATGAACAAAGGCGACCCAATGTTGGAATGTTTCCAAACTATTTTCTATGGGGTGGTGTCCAGGGACACCATTATGGTACGATCTCGTCGATTTTTGGCGAGCCCAAGAAGGTAAATGCTCGTTGGTGCTTTCAAGTTTAGAGAGTCTGAAAGCACGAAGAAGATCCCAGTGGGGCATCTTTTTTGTTGGTAGTCTCCTGTGCCTGAAAAAGGATAAAAGTATACATAGGAGAGCTCACACATGTTGTAGGGGATGAGAGACTTATCTACCATTGGTAGTCCAGTCAGGCCAGAAAAGGTTAAACCTATACTGACTAGATGGTCATTCAAATAATTTTACGAGCATGAACGAAACCATGTTTGCTCGTCAATATTTTCTTAATGAGACGGCTAGAAAAGAGATTAACAACAACCAATAGTGAGATTTTTTGTAAGGTGTGGCCCTTCTACCCGAGAAAGCATAAAAGTATGTAGAGGGGAATGGTCTTGGCTTCAATTTGCCAAGGAGGTCCTTTTCAATTGATGGTCTACATGGTTCACAAAAGGAGGTAAATGAGACAATGCAGATGCCCTTTCCTATACTTTAGCGAGTGGGAAAGGAAGTAGCATCGCTCGGCTATCTTTTCATTCTTTTGAGGAGTTAGAAAATAGCTTAAACGAAACTACAGTGTGGTCAATCGTTTGCAGTGGCACAGGCAGTGCCCCATGTCAGGACGGTGGATAGAGGTCCAAAAGGTCATCTACGCAGTATGGATGGAGCAAAAGGATCTCAAACATAGCAATACATGTGTGGGATATATCACGGCAGAGGCTTGTGAGTTGGTGCAGCAGAGGCATGCAAACAGAGGTGGCTCTTGGACAAAGGTCAGGAGAGCATGTCTGTGTGTTGCAGTTGATGGAATTGACTACATCCGATGTGAGTGCAAGTCCGGAGGCACTTATATGCCGAATACATGCAAGAAAAAGAAATCATTTTGTGGATAGTGGTCCAGAGGTTTGCGCAAGGTGCGGCATGGGGACTTCACTTAGTGAACCTCTCACATAGCACGTGCGATCATGGGATATTAAAGAATACCCTTAATTTCGAGAGATATTGACCCAAACTCTTTTCATTGAAACCCCCTCCCAATACTTAAAACTTCCTCCCCACCCCATTTTATACCTCAATCCTTATAAACCACCCTACCCACCCCCACCTTAAACCCCTCATCCCCCCAATACCTGCAATATATTGGTTTGTTTTTTTATAATTTTAAAACCTAGAGTATGAACTAACGTGATAGGATATTGGTAAACAAGTTAACACCCCATAAGGTGTGGTGAATAGAAAAGACAACTATGTGTTAAAAATACAAAACTAAACTAAAAATTACATTCCTTAATGGGCGGTGGCCTGAGAACTCGCATGAGTAGTGGTCGGGAAGTGTGATATAAGTACAGGTCTATAGACACTCGCATCATCATGTCATGGCTCGTAAATCGAGGTGACTGGTGGGAAATGGTCCCGAATTCGTTTGTTAAACATGAGACGATGGTCTCATAAAGAGATGAAAATTGGAGCCCAGAGGTGTGAGAGGTGTCTCAAACTGGTTCCAGGTGACTTTGGATTAGCAATTGATGGTGTTGCCCCTGACTAGGGATTTTTGATTTGTGGTAAAAACGTTGCAAAACAAAAAGGGGAAAAATTACGCTGTACGAGACTCATGGTGGTTATATCATGCATATAATCTCTTGAGGTGGAGCCCATTGCATGGCTTCTTCGAGAGTCAATCATCTGAGTCAGTGAAGAGATATTCCCCCTTGTCAAGATGACGGTCATTGGCAAGGAAAGGTGACGAAATCTAGTCTTTTATGGGAAGAATTGATTCCACACTATGGTTTAAAGGAAATGGGGTAAAATCGAAGGTGGTCTTACAGATCTCTTCGTCATTGTGTAAGTGGTTTCATGATATATCAGGTGGATCTTCCACAAGCAATGAGATGGAAGGGCAATGAGTGCTAGAGATGATGTAAATGGTATTGGTTGTGGCTTCGGTGGCCTTGCCCCTAGTCTCTATTGGAGGAAGAGAGGCAGGCCTAGAGACAGGAGGAGTCTTTAATGGACCTGGAGGTAGGTGCAACATCAGGTCAATTGGATTGACATCAGTCAACACATCTTGGGGCCTTAGTGGTAGGGTAGTTGGTTCAAGTTACCACACAGGATCTACCATTGTGAAATCCTGTAGATTGCGGGTTGCTAAGACAGACTTACTCATGATCTCGGATGGTAGGAAAAGGAAAGTGAAAAGGAAAAGCAGAAGGAGAAGGATCATTTTGAGTGGGAATGAACCCCATTGTTTCCCTAGTAACTGAGTTTGAGGTTGCAACTGAGGTCGCAACTGTGGCTAGAGCAGCAATTGCAGAAACAATAGAAGAGACAGGTCTGATGGACCGTTGGTGGTGGTGGAGATAAGAGGGTCTGCAAAACTGGACATCATGTAGATGAACATGGTATCTGAAGAAGGAGGTGGGGGGTGAACTTCTTCGATCAGAGTGATATCTGATTCAAGGAAATGTTGATGAAGGTTGGTTAAACCCATTCAGAACTTAGGAAATTCTTGGTAATGGCGAGAATAATTTCCATACAAAGCATAGAGGGTGCAAGCATGGTTTGTTCTCATTGACTTGTTTTTTACTGTTGGTGCGCTTGGAAGTTCTACCATGGGGATGTTTTTGTTTATATCCATGGCATCTAGATGTGCATGGATCATTAGGATTTCAAGGCAATTCTGAGTTGGATCATCTGTTGCTCGCAGATGGCGCAAGGTGGGACTTGTCGTGGCTCTACGGTGGCTTTGGCATTTTTGCCCCTGGCTCTGTTGGGTTGGGGTAGTGTAGGTGCGGGTGCAGCGGTTAGCTTGTGCGGAATGGGTGGAGCGTGAGACCCAACTGAGATGGGTTGCACCAGGATTAAAACAACCTGAGGCATTTCTGGTTGAGCTGGTGGATCAAGATACCACACTGGAATTACCAATGTAAATTTTGGTAGGCTTAAGGTGGTCATCACCGGCTTGCTCATGACACTAGGTGGGGGAAAGAGGAATGGAATCATATGGACTGGAGATGAGCCCAGATAAATCTCAGCTACTTGCATGTGGGGATGAGGTTTTGGTTGCGGCTGCGAGTAGTGCTGAGGCTGCAGATGATGTTGTGGCTACTATTGGTGTTGTGGATGCAGATGATGTTGTGGTTGTGGTTGGGGCTATGGCTGCGGTTGTTTTTTGGGTGCAGTCGTGTTGGATGAGACCATGCACAAGTCCATAGTTTCATTTTGTGTTGGTGGTGGTGACACTAACGGGAAAGGAGTCATCATGGTAGTATCGGCAAACAACCCATGGATCACATTCAACAATGGGGAGGCTGGTGTGTTTTCAACCATGGTGTTAATTGTAAGGATGACATTGGTGTGTGTGGTCATCCCTTGTGGCACGATGGTGGTGATGGTAGGGATAACATTGGTAGGTGTCGTTAACCCTTGCGAATCATGATAAGTGAGATGATCAACCGTCACAATCTTCCCTTCGTGGGGAAACATCATGAGACGAAAGACAGTTGATGCAATAGCTCGCAAGGCATACATATAAATTCTCCTGAGGAAAAGATTATAGTCTAGTTGGGCTTTAAAAACCTCTATGTCAATTAGAACTGTCTTCCCAGCTAATGTAATGGGGACATGGGGGAGGATTCCTTGGGATTATGTGGGATGTCTATCATAAGGCCGCAGAGTTGTGGAGGACAGTTACAGAATTAGTGATCCAAGTTTCTGCCAAACCAAGGTAGACATAATGCATGTGGATGCCCCCTCATCCACTATGCATCGGTGCACAACCAGGTTCTAGATAGACACCGAGATTTGTAAGGCAATGGTGGATGGCATGCACGGTTCTCAGTTCTCTGTGTTGAATGTGGTCAACTTGGATTAGGAGGGGTCTACTTCCCCAAGGGCGGCTAGTAAGGCTTTTCGCTGCATTGGGAACATTTTAAGTACCTCAAGAGTAGACATGGCGGTTGGTGTTTCATCCAAATCATCCACAATGCTATAGCTGATTGCGGCTCTAGCCGTGGCATTATTGGAAATTTTGCGTATGAGGGGGCATGGGAATGGGGGTAACTAAAGAGGTAGGTTGATTGTTTTAGATGCGGATGCTATTGATGAGTAAGTAGGTTTGTTTTTGGCTCCATGCTGATTCCATTTGGTTTGCAAGTTGACCTCTTTAGTCGTCATGTCTAGTAGGTGGTGAACACCTGTTTTAGCGATGGGAGGTGCCCCCATAGTGTTGGGATTAGCCTAGGGAGGGGGAGTGATTGCCACCAATCCTTGGAATGATAGTGGGTTTTGAAGCACCATGGGGGCAGGTCCTTGTGGTTCCAAGATGGGTTGGGATTCATTGGTAGCGTTGGAAACCTATTGGGCCTCGTTTTGAATGTCCTGCTTCGCATGACCCATGAGGGGACACACAAATGTGTAGTGCCCATAAACATCACAGAGTGTGCACAGTTGGTTTTTGTGCAACAGGGCATTGCGTCTTGGTGCATTTTTTCATGGGGGGTTTTGGGCTAGCTAGTTTGCTGTGGCATTGTTGGGAGGGTTTTGTTATTGGCCGCCTCCCTACGGTTGATTATTACCTTGGTTGTGGGGAAAGTTATTTCTAGCTTGCCATTGTTGATTGTTGGGGGAAGGTTGGTTGGGATGGTTTTGTTGTGCGAGCACTTGTCCCAACGAAGCGGGTGGAGCGGGGGTGGGGGATTGAACTGGTTGCACTGGTGGTGCCACAAATGTGGGCATTTGCCCCACATAAATCTGTGTTGGCCAAGCCATGTCTTAAGTCTACTGCGACGGCGTAGGTTATGTGTAGGAAATTGTTGCTCTGGACTGGAACATCATTCTAGTGTAGTCTGGAGCTTGGTTTTGGTAAGCAAAATTAGCAGTTTTGCTTGGTTGTGGTGCAATGACAAGTGGTGTCAGTTGGTGTTGTGGCTATTGGGAGACCAATCCTATGATGCCGTCAGCAACATGGGATGCCCCTGATGCATCACGGTAGGAGGTATTCAGACAGGGGGCGTCTGGAATGATGGTGTATAGGTATCTAGACTAAGAATAGATAAGGTCGAACTATTGAGCTTTTAGTATGGCCTCTTCTTTGGATTGGGGACGTTTGGATGTGACGTCCTTTGCTATGGGCAGGAGCAAGGTCTTAAGGAACCAATCCAAGAAGATCCTATCATTAAGTTCAATTTTGCATAAGCTACGACATCACCACCACTCATGGATATGGTTAGTTATATGAGTGGTCATGCTTTGATGGCAGGATAGCAAGATCTCCACCCCCTCATCATATATGACGAGGATTTGGAAACACTGTAGGAACATGAAGGACCACTTGCAACCTGGCACTGCCCCCATGTGTTGCAAGTGGGCAAGCTTGGATGACCACTATAGGTGGTGGCAGCTGACTAATGATAGTTTGCATGACTGTGCTTGGGCCACTTGCCAGGTTGTGGGTGACAAGTTGTGGTGTGGACATGGGTCCACTTCCTAAGGTTAAGCCAAAAAATGGATCCGTATTTGCACCATCCATGGGGATTGATGGTGCACTATGGAGGTCTTATTCAGACTGATATGGGTCTAAATCAGAATTAGAGGCTATGTGGCCTTCTGATGGTGTGGGAGATCACTAAGAACGGTTTTGACGGTGTCGATTGAGTGTTACAAATTCTGGTGGTTCACCTCTTAGGCATGAGGAAGAGTGTGAGGGATCAATTGTGTTAGACTTTATCAAACTGATAAGAATGATATTTGGACCCCGGTTTCAATGGATTCCTATTGGCTGCAGGTGGTCACTCAGCCACCAAGACTTCCAGAAGACAGTGCTTGGATTTTTCCTCATAGGTGTTTCTACTTAATCGAAAGGGGTTGTTGCCCGTTTTGCTTGGCAATTCCTCTCAGCATCCAACTACTTTGGGGTTCCTATGGTACTCCTCACAATGAGTTTCTGGGTAGAGCCCGAGTACTTCCCACAGTTGAAGTAGTCAGGGACTTATTTCATCAAAGACTATAGATTTGTTTGTACTTAGTGTAAATTGGTAAATTTTAAGGCTCACTCAGCGTCATGAACTGAGTTGGGTTAATTAGTTGGTATGGTGTATTTGTTTGCTTGTCTTTCTGGTATTTGGTAGCTTCAAATGGTTTATGAATTCATCATACTATGGTTTTGTATGAAAGCATTGAATAATCAGAAATTGTAAACAAATATAGTTTTTAACTATTGGGGTTCAGACCTTGAAGGTCCTTAGCTTTGGCAACTCCGCAGTTTTGGTGCGAAGCTTGTAAGCGGAGTTGCGGTCCAAAATAGTCTTAGGGGCTTCAGGGTTGGGTCGAAGCCCCTCTTTTTGTAAATGACCCATGGTTTAAGCCCATGGTTTAAGCGCATGGTATTGTAATAGTGCACTTGTATAAATAGGCACTTATGTAAAGGAGTCAAAAAAAGGGTTTTTGATGAATGATGATTTGAGGCGAAGAAGCTAAGGCCTATTTTAGGGTTTAAGGTTAAGTCCTAGCTGAGTGCATGGACGACCTCTATATATGAGTGTGCAGAGGGTTTTGAAAGAAAGGTTTTACAGTTGAGTGTGCAGAAGATCTGCAGCTGAGTGCCAAGATAAGAATTGTGTGTTTTGTAAAGTGTTGAATATAAACACAGTTCTGTGGACGTAGCCCCTACACTTGGGGTGAACCGCGTATATCTTGTGTTGTGGTGGTTCTTGTTATTTTTTTCTATTATGTTTTATGCATTTGATAAGTAGATGAATGATAAATTAAGATAACTGCTAAGTATTAACTTCGCTGTGAATTCCTAGTTAAGGGTTAAGAAAGAAATTGTCTTTATCTAAACTGCGAAGCTATTTAAGTGAATATCGAAGCTCTGTATTGCATGATTATTCTTTGTTAAGGATAAAGGTACAATAATATCCCTCTTGCGCCTGTAGATACCTGATTCTGCGGCACCCCATAGGTGTTTTGGGTGAGACTGCAACCAATTCGCAGGTTGTTGCCGAAAGGCCCAACACTGTGGGTCTCTTTGTTGGTGTGAAGATAAAAGGATAAAAACCTGGGTCTGCCCTAAGCCCAACATTAATCCCAAATGTTGATGGCCTAACTAGATGACTACCTCACACTGATATTCCTCTTCAACCAAGAGAAGGTGTTGGGCTCTTAACACAATGGCACTAAGCCCATCCATAGATCCTCAGGTCACCTTCCGAATGCAAGGTTGGTCAAACGGGAGGACACTTAGCACTGTGAGAATCACTCCTTCTCTACCCCCTCTACCTTCCAGGTCATCCAATTTTAATGGTTTGGAACAATATTAGTGGAGTTCCTAGATCTATACGAGCTTGCCCTTTGTCGTATCCCGGAATACCTTGGAGGGTGATGACAGGGTAGAGGAGGAAGGGTAAGCAAGAAAGTTAGTTTTAGGTTGATTTTATTTGAGCTACATTCATTTTATTAAGCCATTAAACTTTACTTGGAATTTACACATCGTTTGTAAAAGAAACTGCAGGAAATTTAATTAGGAACTGAAATTGAACTAGTGTGCTGGACAGAGGTAGCTGAGCCACACTGACAGTCCCTATAAAACTAAAATTTAAATCCTATTAAACTGAAATTTAAGATCTGTTTGACAGACTGCACATTTCTGATCAAATCTGGCGAGGAGCCTGCAAGATTTTTTCAGAAATAGGCGAGGGGGTTGCACAGAATTCACAGACAGTCGAGGTTTGTGTTTCTGAGTGAACCCCTCTGCAAAAAAAGGGTTAGGGTTCCGTTTCCAAAGACCTACAAACAATAATTAAGCTACAATAAATTGAAATACCTGCAAAACAATGTTAAACATAAACTTGCAAATGAAAACATGGGTTAGAAAGAAAATAAAACTAAGAAGCAAATGCAGAACAAGAAAACATGGTTATACCTTCTCTTTGAGTGGAAATGGGCCACCATGCCCTAGCTTGTGGAAGCACCTCTACTAGATGGGGGAGCAACGACTCAATGGAGATGGAGGAGAGGGAGTGTGGGTGGCTTGAGAGACAAAGGGTCTCAAGGCATCCACGGGAAGCATAACAGTAGGCAAGGGAGAAGTGTTTTGAGAGTGATCCCTGACCCTCCTTTTATAGCTTTTTTTTGGTTTTAGGGTTTTAATCCCTTGGTCAGGGCTTTAGCCCCTTTTTTGGGATTTTAGCCCCTTCTGCCCTAATTTTAGCTCCTTTTAGGGTTTTAGCCCCTTTCTGGCGGCTTTAGCTCTTAGGAGAGTATTTTGGGCTCTATTTTGGTGGTTTTAGGACCTTTTATTCATCCTTAAGCTATTTTGAGGGTGTGGGGGTCTAATGGAGTGATATGAGGGTCATGAGATGGTGTCCTTGGGTGGTGTAAGCCATGGAGAGCTAAGTGGGGGATTTTTTGGGTTAACAGGTATTGGTTCTTGATATCCATCTTGTTCAGCTGATGGTAATAGATCGACATCCATATAATACCATCCTTTTTCTTTACAAACCATATCGGGCTCCCCAAGGGAACACACATGGTCGAATACACCCTTTTTCTATCAACTCTTACAATTGCAGTTTGAGTTCCACCAACTCTGGTGCACTCATGCGGTAAGGGGCTTTGGAAGCTGGAACTGATCTTGGGGTCTGTTTGATGGAAAAGCATAAGTATTTTCTCAAAGGTAATCTTGGGATTTCCTCAGGAAACATGTCCTTGAATTCTACAAGAATGAAAAAGTCCTCTATGTGATTTTCTCTCTCAAACTCTATGTCTCAGATGTTTACTGCAAACAATTTACAGCCTTCCCTAACACATTTCTTTGTTTGTAAGGAAGATATTTTCCTTACGAAAAATTTATTTGGAATGCCTTGAACCTTTACTTAGTTTCTTTGGTTGTCTGTAGACAAGATTGACTTGTGTAATCAAGTGAGCATGACATGGTGCTATTCCAACCAATCTATGACAATAATTATTTAATACGATCCTAAGGGTAGGATTTTCATGTTTACTTTCTTTAGAAAACCATTTAGGTTTACCTCACTATCTTTAACTATTTCTGAAACTTTCTATTTCGTACATGTGGCTAACTGAACTAGCCAAGGTTTATCATGTTTTACTTTTCCCAGTTTGCAGATATCAACAATTTTAGGGGAAACATAGCTATGGAAAGCATCGAGGTCAATAAGTATTGAAATAGAAGTGTTCAAGATATTAAATTCTATCTCAACCATGGTAGCTTGATGGTCTTATTTTCCACCATCCAAAGCTACATAAATCCATAGGTTTCCAGCTTTGTCCTCTATATTTGGTTCTTCTTGTAACTTGTGCAAGACCCCATTGGTCTTGTTCTTACAATATTGAGAATAATGAGGCATGTTTCACTTCCAGCATTTGATCTGTATCGGGGTAGCATTGGCTCCCCCAACTGCTATTGGTTTGTTAGCATTTGGAGCTGGTACGTATGGTTTCGTACCTAATTTGTTGAACTTCTTTTTTACTAGAAAACTATTTCTTTGTTTCTTGTATCGGGGTGGATTAAACTCTATTTTTTTTTTTTATCAGAGACATTCTTAGACATATATTTGTTTTTTTTCATGTTCTCTTTCCTTAGCTATCGATGCTCATAGAAGAGCCTATCTTTGTGCAATGTGGTGCCTAAGGTTTTAGGCATGCCGAACTCAATCCTTTCCCAAAAGTTAGGAGGAGGACATCCTAAAAACTACTGGATTTAACCTTTTCTTCCTTGATGTATGGTACATAATGTAATAGATGTATAATTCTATTAATAAAAGCATCCATAGTCATGGATCCCATACGTAGTTTGTGAAACTCTTTTACTTTTCTGTCAAATAAAATTTTTGACATATATTATTCTTGAATATTTTGTGGAAGTTACTCCAGTGCATTTCCCTTACCTCATCTTTATTGGTATGTTTCAAATCTCTCCACCATATTCTTTTTCAGTTAAGTTATAGATGGAAAGTCGAGCCTTCACCTCTCTTGAGTAGTTTTGAACTCAGAAATATTTTCTCAAACCCAATAGCTATTCTTCAACTTTCTCCCCCGTGTTTACTTCACCTTCATAGGTCAGAGATATTATTTTTTATGAACTCCCTCTGTATGTTATCATCATTTCTTTGTCTCTTCCTACATGGAGAAAGAGTGTCCTCACTGGAAGGGTTGTGATATTCTCCTTCTGGAGGTTCAGGGTTTTGTTCCTCTTCTCCTGGGTTGCCGGTCCGTTTAGGATAAGGTTCCTTCTTGAACCTGTTTGTGGAATGAGTGGGTTTCCATTGAGCGATTCCTCCTATCATATTTCTCAATAATGATTCATTAATATCTTGTTCTTCCTTTCTCTCATTTATAATATCTCCTTCGAAACTTTGCAATTCTTCTTGAAGACTGTGTATGGTTCAAAATATCAGAATTCAATTCCACCACCAGTTCTACTACCTGGGTGGGAGTGTTCATCTTTTCTTGTCGGTTTTTGTCTTCTTCAATGTTCATAATCTGAACTCTTCTGCAAATATTCTTATATTTGCAAAAAAATTTAATAACAGGAAAAATTATGTTAGTTAAACATATTTAAAAACATACTTTATTTTCCTTACAAGGAATGTTTGGTGTGCTCATTGGTCTCTTAGTGTTGAAACTGAGCTCTGATACCAATTGTAATGTCCCCAAAAATTGAAAAAAAATATTATTAAACTAGTCAAAACTACCTATTCTAGACATTATTGGACTTGCAGAATGTATCGTGCTTTAATTATATAGCTGGTTGTCATAAGCTATTCTTACGTTCTGTTTCCTTACTTTAATTTATAGTTATTACTGTGTTTATTTTTTATGTCGTAACATTGGTCACTATGCTATTATTATGGTCATACATTGTTGTGTATATGTAGTTAATGTACTTCATTAATTTCGGCATGTGTTTACTGTTATATACATGGTTCAAAATTAACTTTGTTTGTGGGACCAAAGTGGGTGGAGTGGCAGGACTAGTTCTCCCATAAACTTCCTGAGAGGTAAGAGTGTCTACTTCTCTAGAGGGCTTACTTAGTTTTGTTGAAATAAAGCACTTCTTCTATTTTATGTGCAGATTCTACCTAGAGATGAAAACTTATTATGGAGTACTTGGACGTTTGATTATTAGTAGTTGTATTTGCAGCTAGTGACAAGTACTGGTTAATACTATTCTTCTTTACAGTCTTTGCGTGACATGCAAGGCCACTATCATACCTATTATTTATATGACACGGATTTGTTTCTAAGTGACACTTAATATTCATTATTTAATACTTATCAATTGATCATATCCTAACATATTTGTATTACATGTTTATTTTATTAAAGTAATAACATATACTTTTATTATGTGCTTAACAGGTTCACAACTCTTTTGTTACAAGCAAATACTGGCTTTATAATTAACAACATACCATGGCATAAGGAATATTCCATGGTTTTATACTTGGGGCCTAAAGAAATCAATGAACATAGTTCTAAGGATTATAGCCTATGGTATTCAAAACATGTGATGGCTTATGTCTTGTATTAAACTTGGGAATGGCAAAATAAACCTTTGCACATTAGGGTTTATGACATTTGCAAGGAAGTGGAAGCATTCGATATTATAACATATGATAACTATAGAAAAGTGGGTTTTAGAGGTAGATAATTGGCAACAAGATGGCACCATTAATGCCCGTTGGAGTGTGTGGAAGCCCAAACTTAAGGCTTGGCTCACGATGGGGTTTGGTCATTTTGCAGCTCGCTCCTTACCCTTTGCTCTTGCGCAGTATGGTGAAGGCGAATTCCATTTGCATGATAGGTATGGTAACATTATGGTGTTCAAAACATTCGTTGTTTTTTGTAGTTTATTCAATGAATTCATGCTTCTTATTATTTTTACCGTGTTGTTGTTGCAGGTTATAGGGATGCCGAGGAGAGGCATGGTTCGTAGCTTTGCAAACAAGTCGTGGGAAAGACCATTCCTTTATGGTAATCCTGTTAATAGGTCTATGCTTTTTCTTCTCTTGGATTGCATGGTTGAGACTAAGTTTAACTTGTTGTTGGTTGGGGTTTTCTTGAGTTATGGTTCCAATGGATGCATTTTGGTTTAGGTTTTGAATGTGTCTGGATGTACTTTGCATTTTTTGCAGCGAGATACTTGGGGTTTTCTGTGGGGATTTCGATGTCTTTCGGGCCTTAGTTTATAAATGTAATGGAATGTATTTTAAATAATGATTTTAGCAATGAAGATAGATTTGGTTCCTTTCACTAGCTCTACGTGTATTTTGTAAATTAGCGTTTGATTTTATGTTATGTAAACAGAGGCAGAACCATTGCTTGTAATGGTGTAATGGCCAGAGGAACGACTGTGTAACTTCATTATGGATTTATAATTACTATGTGTGTAATTTTATGCTGCATGGATGTTGTTATAATTTTGTGTATCATTCCATGGTTATTATACATGCGTTTTATATGACATTTGTCCTTCATGGGTTATAAGGGTTAAAAGGATAACTATATTGTCAGCAAGATGGCTTTGGGGAAACATCGTATATGGCGGTGGGACTCACCATCGTGGCTGCAATAGCATAGAAGTTTCATATTTATAGTTTATTTTAAATGTGTCCATTATAATGTTTAACGAATACCTTCGGTGTAAACCCTATGTGGGAAAACTTTGTTGTAGGTTGATTCGTTGACAAGGCATGTAATAGTTATTTAATTTATTGCTTGATTATTTATGAGTTGTGGCCATGGATTACAGTGTATATGACAATGTGAGGGTATTACGACCTCTATGCAGAGAATTAGTATTATTTTACAACCCGCATACAAACTGTGTATAGCGTGGCTTTAAAAAGAATTGAGAAGAGACCCTACAGGATTTGATCCTTAGTAGTTCAATGTAATGGGGGTTTATTATTTGTAATGGTTATGATTTGGTCATTTTTGAGTGTCCATAATATTTGATCCTAGGACCTCGTTGCACTTACATGGTTCTTAATTTAATATTGTAATGAGACTTTGGTTATATGTTATATGGTTGTTGTAAGTAATATTCTGTGGGACCATTTTAATTTATGGCATACAATTTTGATTATGTGAATTTGTAATATTAGATGGTTGTGAATTTAATTAGGAAATTAAACTAGATCGTGGACCAATGAATGGTATTGATACTTGATCAATTATTTGATTATGATAATATTTGTTTTCATGGTAATGATTTGGTTATTAGCATAAGTTTACTTATACAGACCTTGAAAGGTCCTCTCTGGTTCTAATCTTAGCTCTAGTATAATTAAGATTATGGTTATTATTTAAGATATATTTATATTGTTGATTTTTTAGAAACTAAAGTTCCTATTTCCTATCTGTTAATATATATAAATATATATCATATATTAGTTAAGCTTTAAATAATATGTTAATTAACCTAGTTATAAGTTTATTCTAGATATAAAACTTGCTTCTAAACTAGTCTATTTAATTCTTACATGCCTCTGCTGACAAATCAAATCTTCTAGTAGAGTATATAGGCTAAAAGAACAACTATGTAATAAATCTGAAATAAAACCTAGTTTCCAGGAAACACAATTTAAACAATAAAGATATTATAGAAGTAAAACTAAGGTTCAAAATCCTTGATAAATATTTATACATGAATTAAATTTACAGAAGTGAACTAGGTGAACAAACCATGGATAAGTCTAGCATAGGAAATAAATTATATCCTAGGGTTATAATTTAAAATGTAAACCCTAAAATATTTAAACAGAAAACAAACACATAGGGTTAGAAAATAAAATGTAAACATTTTCCTAATTTAGCCAGTATTTGTTCTAGAAATTGAAATAGGAAGTCCAGGGCCTCATACATGTAAATTGAATCTCCTTTAATGGATGAAACCTCCACACTCAAATAACTAGCTTAAAAAAATCTTAGGTATATCTAACCTCTGTATTAGACGATTGAATCACATGGTAACTACCACGTTCCACCCAACCATGACCCAGAATTGTTCCTAGTTTCAATCCGGATCCCCCAGAGCTGGTTGCAACATGCAAGTAGCATAGAGATCCTAAGGTAAGGCTTCCTAATTGATATATTAGATTTGGATCAGTTCTCCTTTTTTATTTCAGGAAAAATGTTCTCCAAGAATTCACTTGATAAATTTATCCAGAATAATGACTCCAAAAGATAGATGAGATCTCCAAACCTCTCTTTGGCTTGGGACTTTATAGACAGACTTTTCAGTCAAAGGGGAAGTTAAATCAAGAATTGCTTCACTTCTTGATTTAACCCTTTTAATTTAATTTAGTATTTCTAATATTTAACTTAGGAACTTTTAGTTAGTTCCTAATTTGACTTTTATAGGTATTATACTTTTTATTATCTTTTAGTAATAAATAATAATGGATGGAGATTTTCCTTCTTTCTTATATTATTAATATTATTAATATATTCATTCTTTATACATATCATGTATAAAATATATAATAATATAACATTTGTAAACATTTGTCTTTGGGCATCATATAATATGATCTCTCGATGGTTAGGTATGCTAGGCTAAGAAACTCGAAACATCCTTGCATGTTGGATTACCTCGTATAACATGGTAGTTCTTCAGTACCTGATGAGAATATGAAAATTCAAAATTTCATTTAATCACTGATAAATAAGTCTGATGAGATCAATAGTTTTCTCCATCATTTTCACTTGAGTACCATTAACTCTTTTTAGTAACTCCTAGCACTTAGAAGAGCCCATACTCAACGTTAAAAATAGGGAGTTACAAACTTAGTGCAATTCCAGAGCTCCTCGCTAAACACTAATGCTAGGATGTAATTGTCACGGTACACCTAGGGATACAATGGCCAAGGATCTGATGTTCCAGATCTTATGCTCAACATCAACATGAAGGCTCCAAGACTTAGTCCCAACACTTCCAACTTATCTTTTCATGTGTTCCAAAGCTTCACACTCAACACAATATAAATACGCATGTGCTCCAGAGCTTCTCGCTCAACATAAAATTAATTACTCATGTGCTCCAGTGCTCCTCTCTCAACAAAAAACATCTCATAAATATTGTTCTTCAAGGTTCCCACCGAACACAAACAAGCATATATATATCATCAACAATTGCCTTATGCCCAATATATAAAACAAATCATCATGTTCATATTCAGTGGGGTCTTCAACCCAATATATCAAAATAAAGCATCACAATAACATCATGACCAATAGGATCCTGCTTGTAAGTGTTAGTTCCAAAATTCAGGATATTACATACATCCCCACTTAGAACAACATCGTCACTCGTGCTCAAGGAAATCAAAATGAAATCATGAAACAAGGCGGGGTAAGCATCTCTAATGGTGGCTTCATTCTCGTAAGTAGCCTCATCGGACTCGAAGTGCTTCGATTGAACTTTAAAATGGACTATGGTGCACCTCCTAAGCTTCACCTCTCTCCTTTCCATTATATGAAGGGGTTCAGGTACAAACTCTCCTTCAGCTTACACCTCTAACAAGGACCAATCAATCACATGTTTAGTATTATAAACATTCTTTTTTAGTAAGGATGCATGGAAAACATTATGAACTCTTATGTAAGGAGGTAAATCTAGTTCATATGCAACTAAACCTCTCTTGGAAAGTATCTCAAAGGGTCCACAAAATATTGGTGCTAAGTTACCACACATCCCCAAGATTAATGAGCTTAGTTTTTCATTTACTTTCAAGTAAACATGGTCACGTATCTCATAATATTTATCCTTTCTTTTCTTATCTGTGTAACTCTTCTGGTGGTCTTGTGGTTCTTTAAGGTTTCGTTGGAACTTAGTAACCAATTTCTCAAAGTCATTTAATAAGTCAGGCCCTAACATAAGCCTATCCACCGGTCTATCTCAAGTAACCAGTGTTCTACACTTCCGTCCATAGAGTATCTCAAAAGGACTCATCTTAGTGGAGGTCTGGTATTCGTTGTTATATGAAAACTCTATAGGATGTAGGTAATTGTTACA
Source organism: Pseudotsuga menziesii (assembly GCA_001517045.1). Classification (NCBI taxonomy): domain Eukaryota; kingdom Viridiplantae; phylum Streptophyta; class Pinopsida; order Pinales; family Pinaceae; genus Pseudotsuga; species Pseudotsuga menziesii. The sequence goes on from LPNX010648616.1 coordinate 103,247, forward strand.
CCTAAATCTCATAATCGACATATGATGAGATCCCAAACTTCAGTGTTTCCCTCAATCCCAAACTCTAAAGTGAGAATGTTGGTCCAGACATCAAATTTGTATATGAAAATCCAGCACTGCTTCTACTCTTTAGTAAAAAAGAGGTACCTTCTTAAGCATTGCCTATATTATCTTGGTAGTAGGCGGTGGAACTTCCTTTACCCTTTAAGCAATGCATGGTTCTTCCCAGAACCACTCTATCATGGTGAACAAGGAGTGGTGCCCTTGGTAAAAAGTGAAAAATAGAGGTTCTCACAAAGCTTCTCGAAAGAAGGCTTCATGGCACCCTTATCCTTGATCACTAGGGTTAGATGGGCTTGATATCCATCCTTCTAGGATATCCTAGCCACCTCAGCCACCAATTTATAAACCATCCCTATCCATTCCAATAGTTTAAAAGTAAGCTCAATCTCCTTGGTTGAGGAGAGAGTAATGTTATGTTGTTGCTTTGATATTCTCACCTAAGTCAGTTAAAAAAGCTTGAGGGAGAAAGTTTGATCTATCAAAGACAAGGTGTTGGATTTGTGAAAGAGAATATCAACACTAAGGCATATATTGTAAACTCTTTCTTCATTTTATTAATGAAAAGTTGGTTCCTTTCCCATATACTTGTTATGTTGTAATCTGGAATGTTATTGTCAGATTCCTTAGTCACTGGCATAGATCTATAGATGATTTTTTGGTATTTTTGATCTCTTGTGTGTTTGATGTGTTTATGCAGGTATTCCCTTGGATAAATTTTTTCATAAGAGAAGAATCAAATCACTCCATCAAAGATTGTATTCCAGGTGTTTATATCTTCTAGGGAAAGTTTCCAACCTTGTTGTGAACCATTTGTTATAGATCTGAACCATTTAGAAAAAAGGAACAACTTTTGTCTGCATAAGGTGTGAAATTCCTAGATACAAATCTAGCGACTCAACTAGGAATGAGATTCAACAAATCGGATCTTCCTTAGTATTTTTGAAGAAAACTTGTCTAAAATCCAAGCTCCCTTCCTTCATGAATTCAATCAGATCCACTAGTTGATCTAGTGGTTATTGGTTTGGTATCTTTAGATATGTTCAGATATGAGTTCTTTTGACCCTCTATGCTCTTAAGTATTGTTAATTCATGGTTTAAGTGTTATTTGCATAGTGATCTAACCTTGTTTTTTGGCTATTTCTTTGTTGTTTTTGCATTTACAGGGAACTGCGCATGCACTTCACGAAATAAGTGGTTCCACTGCCTGAAGTTAGTTAGCAAGAAGTGGTGCCACCACTTGGGACAAGTAAGAAGAAAGCGTTTGTGGATCAAAACTGCTTTGTCAGTGATTCTCTGCACGCATTGCTAGGTAGGCCTTTTCCAGGCTTGCTTTTTCAAAGTTTTTCCCAAAATTTTTGTTTGGTTGTTTTCAGTCTTGAATGTCTGCATTTGTATTAAATATATATGAGTAATTGAATGTTTAATTTGTTGTGGTAAAAGGATTGCTTTGTTAAAATCAAAGAGTTAGTATAGGTTCATCTTTTCATTATCTTGTATACCTGGTTTTGATTTTTTTGAAACAAGTGTTGTTTGAGAGCTTAGAAGCATTGAGATATTAATCTTATTTCTAAATAGATCTAAAAAGAAAGACTCATTTCGTTGATAGCTTGTTTCATTTTTCATTAAAAGTGTGTGAAGGACTTCTTTTTTCTTTAAAAAAGAATTTTTTTTGTTGAGAATCATTCATATCTATTGTTGGAGGACGAATTGTTGGACCTTTGATTAGCCTCATCAGCATTCAGAGCTCCATATTTATTCTCTTCCTTTTACTTTTTTTTTTCTAATTAGAAGAAAAATATTAATAGTTTTAAGTTAGATATTTCTCATTTTAAAGACAAATTTGAAAAAATGTTGATTATGCCTTCGAGTGTGTTTTTGTCTTTCTTGAAAAAAGAGATCTTACTCTAGTTTGCTTGCTTTCAAAATTGGTTTGAAGTTGGTTGCTTGTTCTCTTTCTAGTGTAGTTGTTTGAGAAAAAATTTGGTTTCAGAGCAGAAATTGAAAAGAAAAATACTCTCTCCCTCCCATAAGTAAGCATGTTTTGAAAAGTAAAGTGAAATTATTTGTATTTCATATTTGCATGCCTTTACATTTCTATCAAAATCTCATGCATTCAACTAACCGCTGAGATAAAATTAATGGTAGTTATAGGTCTAAAATTGTATAGAAATTTGAGTGATAAGTTAGTGATGTGTTTCAGCGTCATAAAACATAGGATTTGTTGTTACCCTCCTGCATTGCAATCCGTGACTCACGCATTTCTTCCACATACTGTCGTTATATCAAATAGCCTTTCACGTACCCTTGAGGTATATAGAAAGGTACTTCACGTACTTGATTATATATCGAAAGGCCCCTTGTGGACGGTTATGCATTAGATAACACTACTACCGATTTGAGCTCCCACGTACCTTGTGTATATCGAGAAACCCCACTAAGATTCCTTGTCCAACTGAGAAAAACCCTTTGGCTATCTTGTTTGGAGCAATACAGTGAGAACAAAACTCGAGAGACTACTACGCACATACCTTGAGTATATCATGAGTTGCACCTATTTGACAATCCCGGTGAGAGACTGACTATTTTGAGCTCATCCTATCACTTAAGTTTTTCTTGTGGCCTATAGCTTGAGTAGGAGAATACTTTGTGTGATTTTTCTTAGCTATGAAACCCTATTTTAGATTTAGTGACTGATACAATTTCGATGAGTTTCAGTTGAGACGATCCAAATTGAATCAGGGCTTACCACCCGATTTTCCTCCTATTACACAAGAAAGTCCAATGGAATCCATCAACGAAGGAGTTGCAACCAGCTCCCATGAGGAAGAAAATATGGTTGTAGAAACTGGAGATCAACTCACTTCTTACATTAATCCCTTAGCTCATTAGCCTCCTATGGCTGATACTTGCTTTCATCCTCCTATGGAAGGTCATATCGATAGTCCTGATGAACCACAGTATGGCCCCAATGCTCCATTTTGGAGAAAATCTATGGGTTAGGCCATTTCTTCATTTGGATTTAATAGAACCTCTCCTGAACAAACTTCTACAGGTGAAGAAGAATATAGAAAAATCCAAGCATCTATTCACCATGCACAATATTTTCAAGAGAGAATGGAAAGACTAGATAGAGTTCTGGCCACGCTTACTCCTAATAATGAATCTATATCGGCTATATTTCCCCATAATACAGATCCTTGGTCCATGGCTGAAATTAGGGCTTCCACGGATGTTTATCCACCACATGGTGAGATTTCTCGCAATCCAGGTCAAACCTCCGATTTCATGCCTGCAGTTTTGAATTCTAGGTCTGTTTCTAGTCATCCTATACATTCTATGGCTGGGGGAAACCTTAATTTCCAGTAGCATATATACCTTCAAACCATGGGGGGAAAACATGGCACAACCTATGTTACCCGTTAGTGGAGTTGTTACTAATAATAGACATAGCTCTACTGTAGGACAATCCGTAGTATATGTTCCTCCCATGAATACAAATATGGTAAACCCTCCATTAAGTTCAGGTCAGGCCTTAGAGGCACAACCTATAGTTAATTAACCCTCATGGGGCTATGGTTACCTAGAAAATTAAGTACCTATAGGGAATATGAATTATCAACCTACCTCTACATGAATTTCCTACACTGGAATTGCGTACCCTGGGAATACATTTACACCATGGGGGAAACCCAACTAGTCTTACATTCCTGCAATAGGAGGAATACCTATTCATAATGTTGGAGGCACCAAAGGAAAACCTTATAGAGGTCCTCCATTGGGGGGGCTCACGGTCCCCTTCTTGTTGGTCTTAGAGGTATCAATAGTCCTCCTCCTAGTGGTCTGGGTTAGCCTCCTTCTTGTGGTCTGGGTAGGCCTCCTCCCAGTGGTTCAGGTGGGACTCCTCCTAGTGGTCCTGTTGGTCCTCCTCCTAGTGGTCCCGGGGGTCCTGGAGGTACTAGAGGTCCTGGTGGGCTAGGTGGCCCTAGAGGTCCTCCTACTCATTACCCTGGTGGTCCTAATGCTGGAGGTCAAACTCCTTCAGGTGGGTCTTCATGAATTTCATCATTTCTTGAGCTATTTCAACAACCTATATACCAGTCAAAATATGGTCCTACTAGTGGATACATGCCTTATCAGTAATTCTAGTATGTGGAACCCAAGCGTTAGTTACCTTTCCTAGAAACTTTGGATTTACCTGATTTATCCAAATTGATGAATGATCCCATTTGACACAACCCTTCCTCGCCTACGATTCCGGTAAAGTTGCCATTGGAAATTCCAAAATTCGATGGAAAGCAGGGAGATGATGCCAAAAACCATGTTATGACCTTCCATATGTGGTGTTATTCTAGCTCCTTAATGGATGATTTTGTTTTTTTAAGGCTCTTCCAGCGCACATTGACTGGTATAGCTGTGAAATCGTACATCAAACTTCCACAACATTCATTTTGTGGAATTTATCTCTCTGGAAACTATTTTTCTTATGCATTTTCAATTACCCATTCGTTACGAAATGGGTACGGATCTTTTAACTTCGCTCTGTCAGAACACCTCCACACACATTTCAGATCATATCCATGAATGGAGAAGGGGGTGAAGGCTTATTAAAGCTCCCATCCTAGACCAACTGCTAGTTGATTGGTTTACTAAGTCATTGTTGCCGCCTATCGCCCAAGATGTGGCTATGGGAGGTGTTGTTACTGAAGAGTAGGCTATTATTCACACTCAATATCTGGATTTGGTCTATTCCTAATTCAAAATGCTATAAGACCTAATTCTAGGAGCTCCTCACCCCAGCATTGATCCCGCTAAGCCACTAGCAATAACCCCTATGCTCAATCCAAGGAAACATGTGTAGGATAATGAAACTTACGGGGAAGTCCACTCTTGGTAAAAAATGGGGACTCAAGATGCAAAAGATATATAAAATGGCTCTGCTTGGCTAGACATGAGACAAGCTCGGGCTATATGGCTAATAATCAAAGTCAGGGAAGCTGACATAAGGCTCAATAAGTGTTATCAACCCAAATGGCACTTCTCCGTCTGAGTGCCAACACTTCATATGCTGGTTCACAAAAGGACATTTATGGATTTGAGGCTGCCTAAACACTATAGATGGACATGACATGAGATGCATTCACTATCCACTTAGCTTGCAATTTTTACCTTTTTACATGTTGATTGTTGTATGTGACTCTTCCCACAGCAACTCATGTACATACGTGACTATTTCAACAGCATACAGCGTACTGTATGCGAGTATTTTCATTGCAACCTGTGTACAGATCTGTACCTGGGTTTCCCTTATAGCAACTCGCGTGTCATACATAGGTTTCCAGTATCAATACTCATGTACACCTTCATTCAACATTAAAAATAAAAAAACATGATTAATGGATATTTTTTAAGCCTTAATCATTAACTATCTTAACTATCTCAAGCTCCTCAACCTTCGAAACTGCTCTATTTCTTAAGTGTAAATAGAGGCCTTGGGGAGGGAATTAATTGATCATACTTGGAAAGAAAAGTTATGCTGGTGGTATCTATTCAAAAGTCTTTAGAGCAGCAAAACTTAGAATCCTTTGGTTTCAGAGGAGTCCTTGTTTCAGACGTTGGGTTGTACACTTATCTCATTCACTATTGTTAATAAAGAGAATCCTTCTTCCAACTTTGTGTTGAGTCACTTTCATGTATCATGGTTTGATGAATATTTATGATTATGCACTCTATATATTGTTTATCTAACTTCTCATATATACATGTATAAGTTTGTACTTGGAGGATTTCTCTTTACAGGTGAAAGAGGTGCATCCCTGAAAGCTTTGGAGAGGAGCAGAGCGGGAGAAGACAAAGGAAGTGTCAACTTCCCATAAGTTCTAAAATTTAGACGTAGTGGACCATTCGATAGGTAAATCCTTATACTTATCGATTGTATCTAGGAAGCCCCTCTCAAAAGGGAGTCAAGCACGAGGCTGTGTGAAGGCATTGGACTGAGGAGATAACCCTCTGATTCCTTGTCAAAACGTAAATCAGGACTTTTATGCATCTGGGGATTTTGTTCTAGACAGAGTTTCAGGCTTAGCTACCCTGCTCATGTGTATGAGTTAGTCTTGCGACTATCTCTCCAGACTATTTGTATAGCTAAGGTAGCCTTTAGTCTCTTGACATCTAGGTTTCATACCTAGGTAAACCAAAAGGCTATTTCTGGTTCACCTTGGATGGGCTTGGAAGGTAACCCTTATTGAAAGTGTAGGAGGGAAGTGGGTGATTCCTCTGCTTGTGCCTAAGAACCACTTCAAGGATGCAAGTAACTATTCTTCAGCTTTCTTTAGGAAAGCATATCTTTTACCCTTGTTGACTATTTGAGGCTTTAGGAAATTTTGTAGTGAGTACTCTATGGTTTGTCTATGTTCAGCCAACCATAGGGTTTGAATTGTCAAATTTACAATCATGGAGGACCAACCTATAAGAAGGTCACGAAGTTTGCAAAACCTTCATCCTCTCATCACATTGGAACCTCCACCTCCACTCGAAAGGTGGAGATTGGACACGGACAGTTCATTTGAACTGGTAGGAGTAAGTGAAGTTCCGGGTGAACCAACACTTATAGCTAATAGTTTTTATTTTAATACTTGTAAGCTGATGAGTTTGCAAGGAATTTTAACACACCCTTGAATGACTTAAATGATCCTATGATCGTCCAAGTTAGACCTTTTGATTCACCTATTTTAGGTGTCCCTGTGGCCAGGATTATGTATACTATGGGAGAAAGTTCTTTTGTTTTCACCTTAGCTATTCTAGCTAAAGGGGTACTACCTCCCCCGATAAGTACCCCTAGATCTAGCATACCTACTACGTCATTGAATTCAATGAGTCGGGTGGTCAAACCACCGGTTCACATAAGCCTAGAAGATGCTTCTGGTGACATGGTTATTGGGATTCCTAGTATACCTATTGTTCCTTCCTCCTTCACATACACTGCCCAAAGTGGTCCGGTAGGATCCTCGGCTTCCATCCAAGGATTTCCTTGGAATGGGGGGCATATTACCCCATCCAATCCATACATAGGCCCATCACCTTCTTATGTAGGAGTGCAGTTTGGAAACAATACCTCTTATGGGAAAAGTTTTAAAACTCCGGTCTCGGCCTCGTTTACGAGCTCTCCCTTTTTGTTGTTTAGCGGAGGGATACCTGCTACTATTTTTTAGACCTCGGTTTCAACTAGGATGGCCTGAACCTCTTATACCGCACCTCCCAACCACAATCCTATGGCTTACGGATGGAATCCATTTCAAAGTAATCAATCCACTTCGGAATCAGCGGTAGGGGGAAACCCCACCTTTACTTATGGGCATTTAGGGGCAGGTCCCTCTGATCCCCATACTAGCACTTTTAGTGCTTTGGTTCAACCCAAGATTCCATTCTTGGCAACAATAAACTTGCCAGATTTGTCAAAATTGATGAATGACCCGGTGAGGCATGACCCCTTGTGGCCACCTGTTCCCACCAAATTGCCATCGTACATCCCTAAATTCGAGGGAAAAGTTGGTGAAGATCTTGGGGCTCATGTCACCACATTTCATTTATGGTGTTCTTCTAATTCATTGAATGAAGATTCAGTTAGGTTGAGGCTGTTGCAAAGAACCTTAACTAGTACTATGGCAAAATCCTACATTGAGTTTCCTTTTGCTGTGTTGAGTAGTTTTTGGGACTTGGCTAGTGCATTCCTTAGCCACTTTCAGCTTTCGGTTTGATATGATTTTGGAATGGACTTGTTATCTACCTTTAGGTAGAACAAGGCTACCCACATCTCGGATCACATCCAAGAGTGGAGGAGGTGAAAGAGCCTTACAAAAGCCAATATTCATCCTGAGTTCTTACTAGAGTGGTTCCTTAAATCCCTGTTGCCCTACCTATCTAAGGATGTATCGACTTCGGGAGTGTTGAATGAAGAAGAAGTCATTCTCAGGGCCCAACAATTGGATTTGATTTATTCACAATCTGGGATCTTATATGAGACTATCCCTGAGGCACCGAGGCCTACCCATGATGTAGCGAAACCTAAGCCTGGACCCCATGCCAATGGTGTTGTTGGGTCTATAAACTCTCCCATTGTAGAGTCTTTGGGAAAATGACTTCATTAGCTGTCCATCAAGCATTCTACAGTGGAGGCAGCAAAGGCTGCCCCCTCCCCCTAGAGTGAAAACGTTTTTACACAGACCTCTCAGAAGGGAAATCAGCAGCCCAGTGTGAAGAAAAAGAGAGGAAAGAAAGGAGAGGGAAATCAAAACAAGCAAAAACCAGTGAATGGTGCCGATGGGGAAAAGAAAGAAAAGAAAAAGGTTAAATTCCCGTGTAAGTTGTGCCACAAGGATCACCTCACTCACCTTTGTCCCCTTATGGAACAAGCCTAGAAGCTGCTAAAAGCTCAAAAACAGGCTGTCTTGAAAGATCCTTTTCCCCAAGGGTAGAATTCAGCTTCAGCTTCTAATGTAGCAAGAGGCACTCCAAAAACCCCTGACCCAAACTATATCAATGTGGTTCAATCTTCAACTTTTCTATAGACTATGAATAAAAACTATCAGAAAGATACTTCTGAGAAGCGTAAGGCGATATGTGAAACTTATAACCCTCTCACGATCGTGAAACCTGCTGAAACTATGCCGAAGATACCAAAATGTGTCTTTAAGAAGACCTTGCATAAACCTAATGCTAGGGCTGCTTCAAATTACTTTGTGTTTGAAGAATCAACCCAAACCCATTTGCAGTGTCAGCTTTAGAGGTGTTACAGATCTATCCCACACAGTGGGATGCCCTCTTAGGAGCCTTAGGCAGCATGGACTTGTCGAGTTTCATGGTGAAATTTCATGTGTCTGATGTTAAAATTTGCCTACCTTACCATTTAGCCTTATCAATAGATGTCATACATGGTGGAAAGACCATTGGAAGGGAAGTTGTTGATGAGGGTGCTTCTACATGCCTTATGTCCTTGCCATGTTGGAAATCTCTCACATACCCATAGCTGGTCCCATCCAGGGATAATTTTAGGGGCGAATTTTAGCCCAGTGGGCTATTTTTCCATGATTTTCTCCTAAAAACGATTCGTCATTTTCCATTTTTTTAAGCCCTGTTTCTCCCAATTTTGATGGGGTAAAAATTTTTCACCCTAAAAATCGCCAAATTATTATATAAACAATATAAAATAATTGGAAATTAAAATATTTTTTGAAAAACATCACCAATCATTTTATAGTTGGTGTTTTAAGAATTATTAATATTCGCCAACATTTATACACTTTTAAATAAGTATGGTTCCTTAAAATCATCCCTGGTGGAATCAAACACTCTGCTTACTTATTTTTATGGAAGGTCATCCTGTCCACATGGTATCCTACTGGATTTTGAAATTAATCTGGAAGGGAAAGCAGTGTCTGTTGAGGTGGAAGTGATTGATGACCTTTGGACTATAATTTGCTTCTCGAAAGAAGCTAGACTTATGCCATGTCCGCTATTGCATCGGCCGTATTTCGGGTGGTAGTTTTTCTGCACGAAGGAAAGTTGGTTACTGTTGACCAAATCTATTTTACTTGAAAAGGCTGCTTGGAGTCTAATGAGTCTGCTATGTCATTCATTGATTAGGTCAAACCTGCTGCACAGAGCTTGGGGGGGTGGAATGTACGCATCACTAATGGGAACATTTGATCTTCCAACCCCGATTAACTATATTGGTTCTACTAGTGTGGAGAAGTCCATAGCCACGGTTGTTGATAGGACTGATCCTTGGGTCCTCCCTTCCCCCCATGAACTAAAAGTTCCCCTATTGGTGGTGGAAGTAGCTTACCAAACTATCACTCAAACCACTATTGATCCCATTCCAGACCCTCTCATAGTCTTAGAGGACCTGGAAGAAGTCTATTTGCCTACTTGGATGGAAAACTCTCTGCACTCTACAGACTGTTTAGATATGGTTTCACCTTCTGATGAAGCCATTCTAGAAGCCATGTGTGGACGTTGTAAGATCTGTGAAGATCTTCACCATTGATCCTATTTTCTTCTAGAGCTAAGCAGGATAGAAAATCAAGAGTTTCATATGAGACTATTAGATGATGTTGATACACCCATAAATCCCTTACCCAAGAAAGGAATGTTTGCTGAGAGGAATATGGAAAATATTTTCATTACTATCCCTATTAACATCTTTGTGAACCTAGATGTCATGGAAAATATACATATATGTGCAAACTGCTCTCCTGAGGAGATTGCCATCTATACGGCCTTGTTCAAGGAATTCTGCGGTGTCTTTGCCTAGTCATATGAGGAGATTCCAAGCATTCATCCATCGATAGTTGAACATGATATCCGAACTTACCCTGATTCCAAACCTGTTCAACAAAAGTTAAGACCTGTTAACTCGTGTAAAGTGGCAGCTGTGAAGGATGAAGTTGAAAAAATGTTGAAGCTTGGTTTTATTTATCCCATAGCTCTAATGGAACGGGTATCCAACCATGTTCTAGTTGATAAGAAGCAAGGGACCATACTCATCTATACTGACTTCAGATATTTGAATAAATCCTGTCCTGAGGAAAATTATCCCACACCATTTATAGACCAGATTATAGATGCTTGCATGGGAAGTGATGTGTTATCGTTTATGGATGGTTTCTCCAGATACAATCAAATTCAAATAAAACTAAAAGACCAACATAAAACTACTTTCATTTGTCCTTGGGGTACCTTCACATACAAAAAAATTCCCTTTGGATTGAAAAATGTTGGGGAAACCTTTCAATGGGCTATGAACTTTCCCTTCCATGATATCAAAGCCATTACCAAACCTTACATTGATGAACTTCCTGCACATTCTCGTAAGAGGATTGACCATCCAGATCACTTACGATTGATATTTGAGCGATGTAGATACTATAAGATCCGCTTGAATACCCATAAGTGAGTGTTCTATGTCAAGTCAGGGAGATTTATTGGATTCACTATCTCTAATAGAGGCATCCAGGTGGCTCCATTAAAAGTAGAGGCCATTATAAATCTGCCTCCTCCTCATTCTATCAGGTAACTTCAAATCCTGCAAGGAAAGTCTAATTTTCTTCGACATTTTATCATTAACTATGCCAAGATTACCAAGGGTTTCATGCACCTGCTAAAATAGGACACCCCATTTGCATGGGATGAAAATGCACAACTCACTTTTGAGGCATTGAAAAAATCTTTGTTGTCGGCACCTTTACTGCATCCGCCAGATTACTCTAGTGATTTTATATTGTATTTGGCCACGTCCGAGTCGACCATTGGGGTAGTCCTGGTCCAAGAAGAGGATAAGCTCATAGAGCATGTCATTTACTATCTTAGCCATGCTTTAGCCAGACATGAACTCAGGTTCTCCCACGTCAAGAAATTGGCCTTAACAGTTGTTTATGCTGTCCATAGGTTATGTCACTACATTTTACTGAGGACTACAACAGTAGTGGCGGATGTGAATCCCTTTCAATATGTTCTGTCCCGACAGATTGTTGGGGAAAAATTCAACAAATGGATAGTCATTCTCCAAGAGTTTGACTTGGATTTTGTTAGAATAATCAACCCATAGTATTTACCCACTTAGACATTATTTCATTTATTTTGTCTTATTTGCCTAGTCCATGAGTCCCACCATGTGCAAGTAGCTAATTTCCTATCCATAGAGGTCAAACTTGCCATTATTGACTCATGGAGGGCTTTGGAAAGTCCTGGGAATCAAATCTACTTTATTCCTAGCCTCCTAGGCGCCCTTCTGCTTTTTCTGCTTTGTTGACTGCTTTTCCAGCTTTTAAAGCACATAAGGAAAGCTAGACTAGGTGAGGTGAACCTGTTTTATTCCCCTTTCATCCTCCACTCTTTCCTCCATGCAAAATCATGTATGAGCTGCCATTTGACCACTCTTTAGCTTGCCCATGCGCCCTTGCTAATTCGTGGGGTCCTTGATAGATTTGGGATCAGCTTTTTACACCTATGGGGGATTTGCCTATTTTGGGTAAGCTTGCTTTATGCTATATTTGGATGCTTCCTTATGCATTCAATTTGCTCATGTATTCTATATATTCATCAGCCTATGTTATTACAGGGTTGGCTATTGTACACTCAGTTAATACAATTTAGTGTTACAGCTCCATATTCAGTCTCTATTGTTGATAATTTTGCATGATCAATTGTTAATTGTTGTGAGTGTATTCAATCTATTGCAGGCCTAAATTTCTACATGGTATC
>LPNX010648616.1:119688-175155 GCA_001517045.1 Pseudotsuga menziesii
ATATGAGATGCCATTTGACCACTCTTTAGCTTGCCCATGCACCCTTGCTAATTCGTGGGGTCCTTGATAGATTTGGGATCAGCTTTTTACACCTATGGGGGATTTGCCTATTTTGGGTAAGCCTGCTTTATGCTAGATTTGGATGCTTCCTTATGCATTCGATTTGCTCATGTATTCTATATATTCAGCAGCCTATGTTATTACAAGCTTGGCTATTGTACACTCAGTTAATACAATTTAGTGTTACAGCTCCATATTCAGTCTCCATTGTTGATAATTTTGCATGATCAATTGTTAATTGTTGTGAGTGTATTCAATCTATTGCAGGCCTAAATTTCTACAGATTTTCAGTCCACTAAGTCTAAAAAGTCCTTAGTTTTTGTTGAGCTTATAACAGAATTTCCAACGAAAGAAGATGTAGTCATTGAAAAAGACTCATTCCCAGATTAGCATATCTTCTTGATATCCACCTCTAATCCTTGGTACAGAGATATAATTATATATATCCAGAATTTGAAGTATCCTGTACCTTCCTCATGGGAGGAATGATGTAAATTATTCCTTCATGCTAAAAACTACCTCATCATAGGAGATATGTTATATCGAAGAGGGGTAGATTTCATTTTGCATCGATGTCTTACCCATGAGGAAGCGGAGATTGTCCTGAATGATTCACATAGTGGAGCGTGTGGGGGTCACTTATCTAGGTTAGCAACGGTCCAAAATATATTACATGCCGGTTATGTGGTGAAACATTGTCATTCTTGCCAGCTTTACACCAAAAAAATGTGGTCACATCCTGCTCCATTGTTTCTCGTTGTCTCGGTGGGCCCCTTCACGAAGTGGGGGATTGATTATGTAACATGCAGCCCAGCCTCGACTGGGGGGCACAAATATATCATTATCACTTTTGACTATTTTATGAAATGGGAATAGGCAATTCCCACCTATAAAGCCAACGGGGAAACTGCAGCTTTCTTCATATTGAGTCAGATTATAACACGGTTTGGTATACCCAAAGTGATTGTCACTGACCATGGCATTCATTTTCAAAATAGCATGATGAAGGAACTAACCACTATGCTTGGATTCATACAAGAACATTCATCTTCATACTATCCTCAAGCAAATGGTCAGGTTGAGGCTATAAACAAGACTTTGAATACTATCCTCAAACGTATAATTGATGCATCCCGTTCTAACTGGCAGATCATGCTATATTGTGCTCTTTGGGCATACCGAACTAATGTAAAAAATGCTATGGTTTTCTCCCCCTTACAACTCGTTCATGGAGTGGAAACCGTTACCCGAGTTGAATGTGAAATCCCATCTTTGAAAATAGCTATTCATGTGTTACCCAATACAACAAAGCTTGAAGAACATTTGGTACACTTAGAACACCTTGATGAACAACGTAGAGATGCACTGACTGCTAATTAAGCTCACAAGAATAGGGTCAAAATCCAATATGATAAGTCGGTCAAACCTCATATTTTCTCTAAGGGGGAACTTGTTTTTCTTTGGGACCAAGACAAAGAACCCTCGGGGGCAGGAAAATTCAAGGCCATGTGGTTAGGGCCTTATGTTGTGTCGAAGGTCTTAAAGAAGGGTGCATATGAGTTAATTGATTTTGATGGGAACAAGCTGCCTGAGCCTAGAAATGGGCTCTACCTAAAAAAGTACTATGCTTAGGCTTAGTGTTTTTTCTTATATTTTATTGTATGTATTTTTATGTACATTAGTTCGTCGGTTTTGTTTTTTATACCATCTTCTGGTTGTTGTAGATGTCTTCTGAGAGGTACATAGGTTTCACTGACGGTGCCAGCCACCACACTTGTAATCTAGCCTCAAAAGCATGGGTCATTTAATCTCCCTCAGGATAGCTAGTTTCCTCAGGAGGGGCTTGCTTAGGTCCCGCTTCTAATTATGTTGCTAAGTATAGGGCTGTAATTGAGCTTCAATGGGATGCTTTGTCACATGGTAGCACTCAGCTTGAAGTCCAGATGGAATATCAACTGGTGGTTTCCTAGATCAATTGAGCTTATTAGGTGCGGAACCCTATTCTATTACGTCAGTTCATGCAAGTTAGGTTATTGGAAAGAAATTTTGAATGGATCCAGTCATAACTGTATAAGTACATGAAAAAATGAGATGATGACCACGTTTTTTAGGTATTTATTATTTTGGGGGTAGCGGGTTCCATCAAAAGTATGTCGAGTGGGCTCTTGTTGGATGTGGAATTGAATTCTGCATCTAAGGATCTCTCCCTATCAAAATTTGAGTAAAAACACACGGAGATATGTCAAAAATACAAACAAAAAAAGTAGCTTTTTTATGATACCTATCCCCAAATTTATATGAAAAATTTGTTTAAGGCCTATCCGGAATTTCAAATTTAAATCAATTTCATTGGATAACACATGATGACATGGAATTTTAATTATGGTTGAAAGGCCCATTTTCAGTTGAATTTTCCTCTAATGCATCTTAGATCGAGATACTAAGTTTACTAGGAACTTTTGGAGATCTTTATTCTCTGGATTAGAGACCAACTTGAACTTTAGTACTACTTACAACCCGCAAATAGAGAGGAGGACAGAATAGGTAAACCATATTTTACAGAACATGTTGAGTATGTATGTCATGAACAACCCCACAAAGTGGAAATATTACTTGCATCTTGTAGAGTTTGCATATAAGAAATGATACCAGACCTACACCAAGATGAGTCCCAGTGAGGTACTCTATGGGAGAAAGTGTAGAACACTGGTTACTTGGGATATCCCAATGGATTGGATCATGTTAGGGCTAGACTTACTGAGGGACTTGGAACAATGGGTTACCAAGGTCCAGCTGATCCATAAGGAAGAAAAAGAACGCCAAAAAAGTTATGTGGATAAAAAAAAATATAAATACTATCATATAGGTGACCATGTTTACTTGAAATTAAAATCAAAGAGAATCTCATTGATCTTGGGAAGGAGTGGTAAGTTAGCACCTAGATTTTGTGGACCCTTAGAGATACTGGCTAAGAGATATCCAGTGGTGTATGAACTAGCTTTACCTCCTCAGATAAGAGCACATAATGTTTTCCACACATCCTTATTAAAGAAATATGTTTATGATACTAAACGTTGGATTGATTTGTCCTTATTGTAGATGGAAACTGAAGGGGAGTTTGCACATGAACCCCTTCATATACTAGACAAGAGAGAGGTGCATCTCAGGAAACACACCATAGTCTAGTTGAAAGTGCAATGGAAGAACTTCAAGGCCGATGAGTCTACTTGGGAGAATGAACCCACCATGAGAATGGCTTACCTCACCTTGTTTCATGATTTCATTTCAAGTCCCTAGAACACCAGGGACGGTGTTCTTCTAAGCGGGGAGGGATGTAATCTCCTGAATTTTCACCTAACACTTATGGTCATAATCCCCATTGCTTATGTTGTTTCTTTGATGTTTTATTTTGTATATTGGGCATAAGGTCCCACTACACATGAACATGATGATTTGTTTAATATATTGGGCATAAATCAATTGCATATGTTATATATATATATGATTTCATGTGTTGGGCATGGACCCTAAAGCACATAATTGATGATATTTTTGTGTTGAGCGAGAAGCTCTGTAGCACATGAGTATTTGATGTTTTGTGTTGAGTGAGAAGCTTTGGAACACATGGGTATTTAATGTTTGCATTGAGAAAGAGGCTCTGGAGTGCATGAGCATTTTAAATGTTTGTATTGATTGAGAGGATCTAAAGCACATGAGTTATGAAACCTTTGTGTTGAGCAGGAAGCTTTGAAGGACATGAAAATATAAAAATTATAGATGTTCGGCATAATCCCTTGAGTTGTCCAAGTTGATGTTGAGCATAAGCTCTAGAACATCGGATCCTTGGCCATTATATCCCTAGGTGTATCCTACAACTACATCCTAGTATTACTGTTGAGAGAGGAGCTGTGGAATTGCACTAAGTTTGTAACTCCATGTTTATTAGTGTTGAGTATGGCCTTGGATAAACAATAGGAGTTACTAAAAAATTTACATGTTGAGTAAAAATGTCACGTCCACAACCCTTACTCGGTGGAGAGGACGTGACTAACCTCTATTGACCCAGACATTCTAAGCCCCCACAAACATAATAAATATATAAGAATGCATTGAACTTAAAACATATAAATACACTTATTCCTAATAAAATGCACATGATATATATAGCGGAAGAAAATAATGCATTCAACACATTCAATAATTCAACATGTTCATGGTAATTTCATAATAATCCATAAGGAAAGACATTTGAGGAACTTAAATTAACAATAATACTTATCTTTGGAGAAGCTTGTCCCGCAACCAGCTATGTCATTGCAACATTCCACCCAACCATAGAAAAATGTTCTCTTTAATCTCTCAACATCACTACCACCCCCGAGCTGGGAATGATTTTCCCCAAGTAATAAGGAACATTAGTAGACTTTCCTCATAACCAAGGATACAATAAAACTTAGTCAAGCCAACACAGTTGGGTTTATCAGACTTACACAGGCATTGGTTGACAGTTATCCAAATTCACATGAGACACAGCCAAGCCAACAAATGGGTTTATCAGGATACCAGCCAAGCCAACAAATGGGTTTATTAGGCTACCAACCAAGCCATCCTTCCAATTGGGTTTATCAGGTTGCCAAGGAGGTGGAAAGACTGATTGCTAAGCTAGTGAGCTAAACCCTAGATCTATGAACATCCACACTGAATCTATCTTGATTTCTAAACAATTACACACCCAACACAAGGAAGCATTCCCTTCTCTGCTACATAGTATTGCAGGCCATACCTTCCCTTCCAGTGGTATTTAGGAGATGCAAAGAAGAAAACCAACCTTCTAGATTGGTCTGTGAGGTTCTTTCACACACTAGATTTATCAAGCAAGTATAGACTTTTTTTTTATTCCTTCAATCAATTCAAATACCAAACATGGATGCATACACAATGATCTCAGTCCTGGGATTTGTTAGAACGTAGCTGATGGAAGAGATTACATACACACACAAAAATTTACGAATTTCTGAAAATTGCCAGTGCGAGACCGACTGCTACAAAATTACCAAAAACGAAAACGTTGTTGGTATTTCAAATGAAAAACACAAAATCAAATTTACGGCAATAATGTTCATGACAACAACTAGCAGACTCGAGAAAACGTGAAAGAGAAGAATTCCAAATAGGAAAACAAAAAATGTGAAGGATCTAGTTTGCCGAACAGGAGAAATCGTGAATGGGTTCAGACTCAGAATCCTTTTTTCTTGCTTTTTGCTGTGTGAATTCCCAATTGGGTTTCCAAATATTTTTTTTTTCATTCCAAATCATGATTGAAGGCGAAACACTGCCACATGACGGAAAAGTGGTCATCTTTTGTGTTTTCTTGACCAAAAAAATTCAAAAATGTTTTTCAAGAATTGGTGCTCCACGCAATTCAAATTTCTACCCATTCTTCCAATCCACCACTCCCTCATCTGTAGGAAAAATCATGCCCCCGTCTCATTTAGTTGTGTCGACATATCCAACTGTGGGTTTTTAATTAAAATTACAAATTTAACATGATGTCTAGTTTTTTTAATGTTTAGCTAGTATAAAATACCATCGGCTCAACCATAATTGCTAAAACATAAACACTAAATCAATGGTCAGTTTCTTTCTTAGCTCCACACGATGATTATTTACATCATTTTATTTAAATGCAAATGGGGTCAAAACCGAGGTATTACAGAAAATGACTCTCATAAAACATTGATCTCATCTTAGTTATTTTCAAGTGATTAAATGAAATTTTGAATTTCTATATATCATCAAAGTACTAAAGAACTACCATGTTATATGAGGCAATCCAACATGGAAGGAGGTTTAGAGTTGCCTAACCTAGTTGACCTAACCACTACGTGAAGGCCTTATTGAAGAAAGTGACTAATCTAAAAAAAAGGTGTCATAGGATTAGGATCATGCTATATGATACCTAAAGTTAAAAGGTTAACAAATGGTAAATATATACATATATATAATTTATACATGACATGTATAAAATAATAAGCATAGTAATAATACTAGCAACTATAAGTAATAATGAAAGGATCCACATGTTATTATTATTACTAATGATAATTAAATATTAAAACACTTACACGAGTCAAAGTAGGAACTAGTGAAAAGTTCCTAAGATAAATTTAATAAATATTAAAATTACCTAAATTAAATAAAAGGGGTTATTTCAATAAATCAAATGATTCTTGAGTTAACTGCCCCTTTTCCTAAAAATTATATCTATAAAAACCAATCCAAAGAGAGGCTTGCGGGACATTGGATTATCCCATAATTCTACCTCATATATTCAAGAGAGTTCCTGGAGAACATTTTTCCTAAGAGAAAAAAGGAGATTGATACATAATCTGATATCCTAGATTGATATCCTAGATAGGGAAGCCTTACTTTAGGATATCTAAGCTATTTGCATGTTGGAACCAGTTTGAGGGGATCCGGATTGAAACCAGGAATGGTTCTAGGTCATGGTTGGGTGGAACGTGGCAGTTCCCAAGTTATTCGATTATCTGAAAATATGTCATATTTGTCTATGAACTTGTTAATGTTGGGTATTTGAGTGTGCTAGATTTCAATCCACTAAAATAGATTCAACTTGCAGGTATGAGGTTCTTGATTTTTAACTTGAAATTTACATAGGTTTTCCTATTAAATGAGGAGATTAAATCATGAATGGATATTAGTATGTTATTTTATGCATTATTCTTCCATCACTTACATGTTAAAATTCGGTTTTCCCTAGTAGAGGTATTTCTTGTAACAGAGGCAAGATTATTAATTTAAGCTAGATTTTCTTGTTTACTTTTTAAAGTTCAAACACAATGGTAAACATCATAGTTCAGGTAAATAGATCTTATTAACTTTAACAGATGAAATAATCAACCAAGGAACTATTTAAAAACAAACAATCTATCTTTTTCTTTGCTGGAAGATTTCATATTGCTAGCATGCTTGTGTTATTGTTAACCATCAAAATGAGTACTTACAAGTTGTAGCATAAATTCTATGCATGAAAGTATAATTTAAATATCATTGTTGAAACTTTAAACATTATATCAAAAAGATAATATAAACAGAGATTAACCTATTTTAGAACGTACCAAATAAACATAAACAAACCCCGAACAATATTTCCAACTTTATAAAATTACCTACATAGTATGCCATCCATCGATACTTGTTAAGGTCTGTAGGCACTATTTTACTATGAACAATAATCATACTATCTACCATCAAGATAATAATAAAACTTAAATATAATAAAAAATCATTATTGAAAATCATAACCATTTAAAAGGATTCAAGATCGGATCCTGTCGGCACTTATGCAAAACCAAAACCCACTCCTACAACATTGAACCACCAACCCACGTAGCCCAAGATAGAATCTTGTAGGCTCACGTTTTAAAAAAGAAGGTTAAATCAAACCATGCCAGGAATCGAATCTTGCAAAAACGACAACGCTATAAAGCTTTACAATTTTCCAGGTAAGTCAAAAGTAAACTATGCTAACGAAACTAAAATACATGAAGAATTAACAATCAAAACTTTACACATGATATGTATTTCACATAAGGGTTGAAATCACAACTAGCAAGGTCGAACCCAAAACCCAGTTCTAAGCCGTAATCAAAATCATTTCTCTGCAATATTCCACGTTAAACCAAACAAAATATACACATTGCATTTCATCATCAAGGACAATGGCCAAGAGGTAAAAACCCCACTAAAATTATCCATTAAAAACAGAACCCAAATGTTTTAAAAACACAAAAAAAATCCATATAAAAGAACCTATTGTCTGCACTATCCTATCCAAGGAAATTACATCTTTGCAACAATAAGCCAATCTTACGACCATCTCCATAAATAACCATAGGCCTGTAACTTAAATCATAAATTACCATTTAAATAGCAATTTCCAATAAGAAACTATACATAGTCGCAAATCAACAAGGGTGACATTGCAAGCAATGGCACTGCCGTAAGTTAAACTCCTCATTCAAAAACAAAACGCGGAATTTTCATTAACACACCAAAACAAACATTAAGTTATAAACATCAAAACGATTATGGACATGGACGAAGGCCCACATTTTAAAATAATATTTACATACACATCCTTGGATGGTCATTAAATGAAAGAAGTCCCATACAGTCCAAAACCCACCACGAAGATATTCACCCTATTAATATTTACAATAGAGAGATTAAAATCTCTGTAAAAACATCTATATGTAGAGGTAACAGGTCAATATTTTTATAGGGCTTACCCATGAAGGGTATCGTAGATGTCCTGGTAGACACCATGACCCATGAATGGAAGCTCTGTCACCTACAAAAAGAAGCACATACATGTTAGAAGTATGCTAAAGCTCCACTTGAAAACAACAATGCTATAACACTGCAAACCCAAATGGAGAACATACCTTCCAAAGGCGCAAGATGAACCAATCCTCCACACTGTGACAAAACCAGCGAGCCTAACAGAGTAATAACCCACAACATTGGAAAATGGTTTTCCCATCCATGAGAGACCAAGCATAGGGTTCTATTTCTCCCATCCCAAGGAGCATTTACTCCACCACCCTGTCCACCACCAACGTCATGATATTTATCCTCATGCCTATAGTTTAAAACCCACAAATGTGATTTTTGTATTGGAACCACCATCAAACCCTTGTTGACATAGAAAATCCAAGGTTTCATGGCATATAGAATGTCTCATGAATGGCTCTTCATATATATCATGATGCATATAAACTTTAATACAATATGGTTATGTCTCATGACTTAAGCCTGTAACATTAAGACATAAAATGGTCTAGCATTTGAGTGTAATAATGCGTCTCATATAGAGAATCCTGCTTCCATGAAAAATGAGTACGCAATGATCTGATAGATATAAAAGAATCCAGTAAGTCTCCAGAAGAATAAAAAACCTCATATCCGACTATCACTAACAGGAAAAATATAAATCCCGAAACCCATGTTTCTCTATGTTATGTAGAGATATTGAAACAAAACATATAAACAACACAACTATGTATGTATTTCTGAGGGGCAGAGCACTCTACGAAAACTTCAAGAACCTGGTAGAGTTATATAAATGTATGATGTGGGAAACACTGTTTGCAAGTTCCCACTATATCTATTTCATTAAATATTAAATATATATTAAAGATGGTAAATTTGTTATAATTTAATTTAATAAATGTTTTATTTAGGTTAACTCAATATTGTTATTATTAATGCCGTTATACCGTTATCATTATAGTTATTGGGGAAAATCAAATTTTAACTGATAAAAAAAAATTCATATTTAATTAAAAACAATTAAAAATATATTTAGTTATATAACTATTTTATTTAAATTTAAAATTTATAAAATTAATAATATATTTTTATAAATTAAACTAATAAATTTCATATAAAAAAATTAATGTGAAAACAAAATTAAAAGATATAAACGATAAATAGTCTAGTTCTAGATAAATATAAATATAAATTTATTTATATAAATAAAATAAAAATATATACTAAAATTTAACTTTTAGTCTTCCATAATAAAAAAATACAATTACTTCTAGACTTATGATATACATGTACCAAATAAAAAAATTCACATAAAATTAAAAAACATAAAATGTGTTCATGGAAACCGGGCTTCATTAATTGCCTTCTTGTACAGAAAAGGTTTCCTTAGACAAGCTAAAAGTTATGATTATGGATGCTAAATTCTAAATATCAACAAAGTCTTCATTAATTGCCTTCTTCTAGAGAAAATACTTCATTAGACAAGCTATAAGCTATCATTATGGATGTTAAATTCTAAACATCAACAAAGCCTTCATTAATTGCCTTCTTCTAGAGAAAATACTTCATTAGACAAGCTACAAGCTATCATTATGGATGTTAAATTCTAAATATCAACAAAGGTTTCTAACCGTGATACAATTGTTTTGTGTATGGATGTTAAATTCTAAATATTAACAATGGTTTTTAATAGCGACACAATCCTTTTGTGCCAACACTCTAGTCTCAACACATTTAAAGAGATATTGCTATTAACAAAGTTAATGATTATGTGAATCATCAACATCCAAAAACATAAACCATATTAGCTAATAAAATATTAATAACAAAAAACAATAAAATTTTAACATAATTAGGTTAATTATTAGTAATTACCTAATAGGTTTTTTTTCATTCATATCATATCTTTTGTGTATATTATGATTAAATGTCATCCCGTTTTAGAGAAGATTAATACCTAAATGATATGTAGAAAGAGCATAGCTATCTATTGTTCTAAAATACATCAAAATCTATGAAAACTAACTCGAAAACCTTGTAAACAAATGACACACAAAACTTTGCAAGAAACATAAATTAACAAACGGAGTAGGATAAAATAGAAATGATGAGAAAGAACTTTCAAAAACAAGAAAAACAATAAGCAAACATTTTTTTTCAATATTTATTTGTGATTTGTGACTATTTAATTTTTTATTTTAATATCTGAATTAGTGTTCAAAGGCATCCGAACATTTGTGACCAAACCATTAAAAAATAATCTCTCCTGCTAGTCCCCTGCTAGTCCCCTTCAAATGATAGTCATTATTTCCAAGATATTAAAAATTACTAAAAAAAACCAAGCCACAATTTATGAAACTTTGTATTCTTACCCTTCTCCTCTTAATAAAGTCCCCCATAAAATTACTCTCTAACTAACATGCAAATTTCTCATATTTTATTCCTTATCATGTCTCTTCTTACCAATATCTCTAAGGCCTTTTCATAAACAACACGACTAAGTCCAATGCATGCTTTTAATCGAAGGGATTTTGTCCTTATCTTCAGATAATATTTGAATAAATAGACTCAATATGGATAAGGATGGTTAAAATAACATGTTTGATTGCATTGATATGTATTTAGAAATTACGATCAATGTGAGGCTTGGCTAGGACATGAGAAGAGAGAATGGGGTTCTTGATAGACTTAAAGACATATTGTGCTTTTGGTTTCGATTGAAATCCATGTCATTTCACAATACCACATGGATAGGATTGATAATTTGAGTGAAATTGGGTAAACGATCGCATGAAATTGATTCTACGTATGGAGGATTTTAATGGTTTACTAAAGGTAGGAGGAGGGAGGTCCTAGATAGCATATATTCTTTAAGGATTGATCCTCACACCATATTTTAAAATGATTTTCCCTAATAACTTTTCCTTGGTATCATCAAAGATATATTTTTTCGGGTTTAAGGAAATGTCAAATTTCTTGCATAAACATAAAGAAGATGGTCAAAATGATTGGTTCTTTTCTTGAATGGATTATTAGGTCATCTAGGAATATCTGGATGATAACACTTATCAAGTCGTCAAATTTTATATGCATTTCACTTTGAAAAGTGCTATATATTTTTATAAGCCAAAAGGCATATGATGGTAAGCGAATGTACCCCATTGAGTGGTAAAGGTAGTCTTGTAGCAATCCTTGGGGTAGACCATAATCTAGTTGTATCACAAAAATCCATCTAGCATATACATCATCTTGTAACTAACAACTTATTCGAAGATAACACTCATGAAAGGCAAGGGAAAATTGTCTTTGACACTAACTTATTGAGGTCTTTGAAATCTATGCATAGGAGAATGTTGCCATTCTTTTTTCGAACTATAAAAATATTGGAAACCCATATAGAATAACATACTGAAAAGAAAATGTTGGGATCAAGCATTTTATTAAAATATTTTTGGATGATGACATTAATCTTTGGATTAACTTTCCATTGTTTATCCATCTTCTGAAGGAATGGAATGGCCTATAGGTCCATATTCTTGGCATTCTTGGAATGGCTTGTCGAGCAAATGACCTTCTTCGCTAATGCATATGGAAATCCTTTCAGCCCATTGCCAGTTGTTCGACCGACTGGTTACACACCTCTTCACGACCCCCAGGTATATTTATATATTTCTTATCTTCAGTTATATTGATTTTTGTACATGAAATTATCTTTTTCCTTGTTTCCCCGATTGATATGCTGACATTAACATATATATTATTTTATGCATTTTGATAGTCAGCGAGTGGTGCTTGAACAAAACCCAATTAGGGTCATTGCTCACCCATCTCTTCCCCCCACGAAGGTACATGTATGTCTCACTTTCTTTGAAAACGTCATTTTCCCTCCATGTAGTATAGTTTTATTTGTACATGCAAGTATGTATTTCATTCACCCATTGATTTGTTGGCATTGACATATATATATTTTTTATGAAGCTTGATGCTAAGCAAGTTGTGCTTGAAGAGCACCCAATCGAGGTTGATGCTAGTGAGGCACCACGACCCACCATAACTTACTCACGTATAGTATGTAAAAATGTTATATTCGTTTGGAATTTGAACAAATGTACATAGAATTTTTAAAGGTTGGTAAACTAACTTACAAATTTTGGTTTGTCTGTAGGCTCCTCTAATGCGACCTGTCCCTCTTGTTCAACATTGAGGATCACCACTAAGCAGCTGGAAAAGAAAGCTAGAATTCTCATAAGACATTGATAGTGGTAGTGAAAGGGGGGGTAAATAGAATAAATGTATAGGGGGGATACATACATGTAAATTTTTGTTTGTATACACACAGATGTACAGTTTGATCCACTATTTTGTATTATGGCCATGTGGCATGCAAATTTTTGTAACAATATTTGTATACATATATAATATAAAGCAAGGTTCAAATTTATACATATAGGGTTGACTTTATTTTGGAAGATGATATGTGTGGTTCACCTATGTGATATTATGATATTATAGACCTTATCATGACATATCATACTGACTATTTGAATATTTCTAGTACTTCAAGGAAGAATTTATGACTCATCCAACTAAGATCAAGTAACCATTAAGTAAGTCATAGGAGATAATCACTAGACACCATAACCATACCATACAACTAGCTAAATTCAACTATCATCAACTTTTTAACACTATGGCTATCCTCAACTTTTTAACATCATAACCATACCATACACTACCTAAATTCCATACACTAACAGCATAATATCATGGCCATACCACTAACATCATGACATCATACATGTGTTTCTACTTCTAAGTCATGCATGCATTTGAACTTCCACTTGTGATCCATGTTCAACCCTATTCATTTTCTTTCGTGTATGTGCATAGCCTACTTATATGGCCTTTTGGTTTCTACTTAAATTATACTAACCAATATAATGATCTAAACCTAAATATACTAACATCATACCATACTAAATTACCATACCATACTAATACACCATACCATACCCCTATAATACTAACATACCATACCAAGCTAATATACCATACCATACCCTACAATACTAACATACCATACCATACTAATATACCATACCATACCCTACAATACAAACATAACATAACATAAGTATCTTAATTTTCCCTATTCATTTCGTTTCATGTATGTGCATAGCCTAGGTAAATGGTCATGAAACCCTAGTTCCATCTCATAACTTATCAACCCTAGTTATAGCAGGCAAGTATAGTTCATGAAACCCTACTTGGTTTTCAATTTGTACATGTACATGTGTTTCTAGTTCCATCTCATAACTTGTAAAGAGGTCATAGACCCGTAGTTCCATCTCATAACTTCTCGTTCATGACACCCTAGTTGGTTTTCAATTTGTACGTGTAGATGTGTTTCTACTTCCATCTCATAACTTGTAAAGAGGTCATAAAACCCTAGTTCCATCTCATAACTTCTTCACCCTAGTTATAACATGCAATTGTAGTTCATGAAAACCTAGTTGGTTTTTAATTTGTACATGTACATGTGTTTCTACTTCCATCTCATAAATTGTAAAGAGGTCATGAAACCCTAGTTGGTTTTCAATTTGTACAGGTACATGTGTTTCTAATTCCATATCATAACTTGTAAAGAGGTCATAAAACCCTGGTTCCATCTCATAACTTCTCAACCCTAGTTATAGCATGCAATTTGTAGTTCATGAAACCCTAGTTGGTTTTCAATTTGTACATGTACATATGTTTCTACTTCCACCTAATAAATTGTAAAGAGGTCATAAAACCCTAGATCCATCTCATAAATTCTCAACCCTATTTATAACATGCAACTGTGGTGTGGAAATTGAACCCAAGAGATATATCAATTACACTCACAAAATTGCTAATCAAACATGCAAAATTCACACAAAAGGAGACTGAAATCAGAGCATAACTTAATTTTGTATTGAATAAGTGTACATTAGATAGCCATATGAAGTAATAGGCTTCTCAAATATATAATTATATGAGATATTCGAAAGCACTATATTTCTATTCGAATTGTTCAAAAATCAGGCTTACTAAATCAAGTCAAATCCCCCATAGGTGCAAAAAGGACTTTCCAAATCCATGAAGATCCTAATGAATTAGATAAAGCAAGTGAGAAAGCTAATAATTGCTGGAAAGACAACTCATTCATGTTTTTTTTTTGAGAAAATTAAGGAGGAGGATCTGGTTAAAAATCAAGGCAAGTTCCCCTTGAGTAGCTTTTCCTTTATTCCTTAAAACTATTGTAAAGCAAGGAAACTTTTAGAAAAGGTAGATATGTGCTTTAAGGAACCAAGAATAAATCATAAATGCTAAACATGTTTCCAGGATAATTCCAAAGCTCTCCATGACCCATTTTAGCAAGTATTGAATTCTAGGAACATTTAGAAGTCAACTAGAATAGAGAGGGAATCAAGGAATCTAGGAATAAGACAAAAATGATTTAATTAATGTCAAATATGGGTAAATATGGTTTGATTATTCTAATACCCCCCCTTAAGCCTAAATTTATGATTAAATATCAGAAAAGTACAGGGCCTGGCAACAAGGCTTAGTCACGCTTTTACATACTGCATGTCCATACAACCAAGGAAACAGGAAAAAAACCAAAGGGAAAATCCTCCCTTAAACATCGACGGGAAACAAAATTTTGGAAATATTGTTATCAATCATTATTCACCACATGATCAACAATCTCTATTAGTGATTTGATATTACTGAAAGTCTTCCCACATAATACTTTGGTGAATATATCTACTACTTGTTCTAAAGATGCGCAGTAGACTAGAGAAAAGGTACCATCGTGTACAAGCTCCCTGATATAATGCATATGGATCTCAATGTGCTTGGTTCTTTGTATTTGAACTGGATCATTGGAGATTTGAATGGTTCTTTGATTGTCACAATATATGACTATTGAAAAATCTGATTCAAAACCACATTCTCCAAGTATCCTGTACAACCATAAACATTGAGTAGCTGCATTTACAACTCCTCTATAATCTGCCTCTGTAGATGAGAGTGCTATGACACTCTACTTCTTATTTGACTAGCTGATTTGTCCTTCTACAAGCATGAACACATATCTAAGGTAAACTTTCAATCTGTGTTGTCACCTACCCAATCACTGTTAGTAAATCCAACTAGCTTTATTTTAGATTTTGCTTTGTAGAGAATCCCATGGGTCCTTGTTCCCTGAAAAACGTTTAGGATCCTCTTGGATGCTCTCCAATGTATCTCATGAGGCTTATCCATGTATCTTCAAGCCACATTAACTGCATAATATAAGTCAGGACGAGTATGTGTAAGTTAAAGAAAACACCCAATCAACTTCCTATAGAATGTATTATTTACCGTAGGAGAAGAACCTGCTTCTTCAAGCTGAAATCCTGAAAGGAATGGAGTCTTGATTGGATTGAAATATTTCATGCTGAACTTGGTGAGAAAATATGAAGCATACTTTGACTGATGAACCTTGATTCCATGTTTGGATTAACAAATTTCGAGACCCAAGAATTGGCTCAACAATCCCAAATCTGTCATAGAAAAGGCATGGTTCATTGCATCATTCAAGGAGGAAATCTCTTTATTTGAACTTCATGTAATAAGTAGGCCATCCACATAGAGAAAAATAATCATTAAAAAACCATGAATCAACTTCAAATAGACATCAGGATCATACTTGCATCGAACAAAACTCAGTGATAGCAGAAAGCTATCAATCTTGGCATACCAAGCCCTAGGGGTTCACTTGATCCCATACAATGATTTCTTTAACCTACACACTAAATATGGATTAGATAATAAAAAAATTGGTTGCTACATATAAATATATTCATTCATAACTCCATTCAAAAAGGCACACTTTATATCCATGTGATGTACCTCCCATTGCTTCGAAACTGCAATGGCTAGAGCAAGCCTTATGGACTCCATCTTTGCCACTGGTGAAAAGGTCTCATTGTAATAAATACCATGTACTTGAGAGTATCCCTTTCCTACAAATATTTCCTTATATTTAAAAGGATAACCATCAGCACTAAACTTAGTTTTAAAGATCCACTTACAGTTCACTAGCTTTCTCCCTGGGGGAAGATCAACTAGTTCCCATGTGTTGTTCTTCTGGAGCGAGTTGAATTCTTATTTCATGGATGTTTTCCATATTGGGTCATGTGATACATCTAAATATGTATTTGGATCATAATCTGTCATCAAATAATTATTTTTAACAAAGATTGGATCTTTCACACAAAAGGCACTCTCAAATTGAGATCTAGTCCTCCTTGTATCATTAGAATTTTCGGCTAGTTCCCCAGCTACAAGAATGGTCCTTGATTCCCACTTTGGTATTGTATGACTACTAGGATATGCAATTAATTCATCATTACCAGACATAACAGAATCAACAAACTCACTAGTATCTTCACAAACAATCAATGGCTGTGGTGGTGAAGAGGACTCTCCAACTTCAACTGCTGCTAAAGGCTCTTCTTCGAACTGAACACTTATTTCAATGAAATATTTGTTTGTTCTCAAGTTGATCAGATTGTACCCTTTTGAATATTTAGAATAACTAATAAATAGGCACTTCTGTCTTTGGGGTTGAAAATCCTTCCTCTTTTTAGTTAGAATTCTAGCCCAAGCCTTTGAGCCAAAAATCCTGAAATGGGTCACATCTGGCTTGTGCCCACTCAAAGATTTGAAAGGAGTCATACCATCAAGCTGCTTATGTGGCACCCTATTCTAGATATAGGATGCACAATTTATAGCCTCGACCCAAAAATTTGGGGGCAAATTTCTAGCCTCCATCATGCAACTTGCCATCTCCTTCAGTGATCTATTATTCCTCTCATCAACACCATTTTGTTGTGGTGTGTAAGGAATAGAATGCTACATATGGATACCTGGATATCTCCAATACTAGATGAACTAATACTTGACATACTCACCACCATTATCATATTTGAAGATATTGAGTTTCCTCCCAGGCTGGTTTTCAACCAAGGCCCTAAAGACTTTGAAGAGGTCAAAACCTTCAGACTTATGCTTTAGGAAGTAATCCCAACAATACCTAGAAAAGTCATCTATGAATGCAAGTGCATATTTGGATTGAATCAGGGACATATGAGGGAATGGGAAAAAAATTTCACTGTGGATCAACTCAAGAGGTGCAAATATTCTGTCATGACTAGCTCTCTCATACTTGTGCTCTGGATGTTTTCCTAGGATGAAACCTTGACAGAATCCCTTAGAAAAAGTGATCTTTGGTAACCCTATGACCATGTATTTGTCACTTAAATCATAAATATACTTTTATTTAGGATGTCCAAATATTTCATGCAAAAGCATGCTTGCTTCATTAGCATGAGTAAGAAGAGCAGCGGGGTTTGAGTAGGGTAGAAAGTGGGAAAACTTGTACACCTTCAAAGTGTGATCAGCAACACCTTTCTCTATGATTTTACCATTCAAAATATCAGTGATTTAAACTTCATTAGGGAAGAATATGAATTTCTTTGGATACCTAGTGTGAGTCATTTGATACACTGTCAAGAGATTAGAGGCAGGACCTGGAACATACAACACATTATTGAAATTACCATGGTCAAGAACAATCCTGCCCTTTCCCATACTGTCAGTCATAGATTTATCTCTCAAAACTATTGGTGGACCTTTCGACATTCCAAGAGAGGAAATATATGTCCCTTGTCGAAACCATATGTATGGAAGCTCCAGAATCAATGATGAAGCTAGGTGAGCTATAGGTGCGAGCAACCAAGGCATGTACTCTCTCCTTGTCTTATGAATTTGATCCTCCTTCCCTCTTGTTTGAGAAATCGGGAAGGGAGATGTTGTTCTTCTCCAAGATTTGGTTCAACATGTCAATTTGTTTTCATACAATACCTCTCAATATGATATGCCTTACTACAGTATGCGCACTTGCTCATTTCTCCTTTGTTCTTCTTCTTTTGGGGGTTCTTCTCGGAGCATGAGGACTCCTCTTGAGAATTTTACTTGTCTCCCTTTTCCTCAGGTGGTTTTTTATCTTTTTTCTTTCTTTTTGAATCCACATTCAAATCTCCAGCAACCAAAGCTTGGTCTTTGGAAGGTTTTATTGTTCCCATCATCACCAATTTATCTTGCTCCAAAGTGAGGGATTCCATGAAATAAACAAGCTTAGTAATATTCTAGGTTTGATCTGTCAATTTAGTTTCATAGAAGGTAAAAAAAAACACTAAATAGTCAGGACCAAGATTTGAGATAATGGTAAAAACTAGTTGCTCCTCCTTCTTTTCAATCCTACATTGTTTTAACTGCAAAACAAGGGCCTTAAACTTGGTAAAATAGAGTTCCAACGATTTGAAGCTACTGGGGCTCAAGGAGATCAATTCATTCTTGATTTCATGTCCTCTCATCTCATATGTATTTCTAAGAATATCTTTAATCTTCTCCCATTGCCTCATTAGGAGATTTCAATGAATCAAGATGAAAGAGGAGGTCTCTCGAAATACTGAGACACAAAAGACCATAGGCCTCATCCCTCCTATTGTGCCATTTGAATTTCTCTATAGCTACATTTGGATTTGCCTTAGTATCCATGGTAACCATATATATACCTTTCTCTCTCAAAAATATCTCCATCTCAGCTTACCATTCGAATAAATTGAATGGAGTCAAGATGATCCTTTCATATTGATCCATATCTCAACTCTTGTTCCATTCAGTCTGCAGAATGCACTCTCAGCCAGTGATGTCAAACCTACAATAACAATTTGGAAGGAGATAAATCAATCTACAAAGGCTCTAATACCATGTGTAAATTTAACCCAAGAGATAGATCAATTAAACTTACAAAATTGCTAATCAAACATGCAAAATTCACACAAAAGGAGATTGAAATTGGAGCATAACTTAATCCTATATTGAATAAGTGTACATTATATAACCATATGAAGTAATAGGCTTCTTAAATATATATTTACATGGGATATTTGAGATCACTATATTTCTATTCAAATTGGTCAAAACGCAGGCTTACTAAATCATGTCAAATCCCCCATAGGTGCAAAAAAGGAATTTCGAAAGCCATGAAGATCCTCATGAATTAGCTAAAGAAAGTGGGATAGATAATATGTGGTGGAAATGCAACTCATTCATTCTTTTTTTGGGAGAAAAGGAATCAGGATGATGTGGTTAAAAAACAAGGAATGTTCCCCTTGAATAGCTTTTCCTTTATGCCTTAAAACTGCTGTAAAGCAAGGCAGCTTTCAGAAAAAGCAGATATGTGCTTTAAGGAACCAAGAATAAAATAGACATTCTAAATATGTTTCTAGTATGATTCCAAAGTCCTCCATGACCCATTTTAGCAAGTATTGACTTCTAGGAACATGTAGAAGTCAACTAGCATAGAGAGGGAATTTAGGAATCTAGGTATAAGACAAAAATGATTTAATTAATATCAAATATGGGTAACTATGCGATGATTATTCTAACATGTAGTTCATTGAACCCTAGTTGGTTTTAAATTTGTACATGTACATGTGTTTCTACTTCCATATCATAACTTGTAAAGAGGTCATAAAATTCTAGTTCCATCTCATAACTTCTCAACCCTAGTTAT
Organism: Pseudotsuga menziesii; assembly: GCA_001517045.1. Taxonomy (NCBI): domain Eukaryota; kingdom Viridiplantae; phylum Streptophyta; class Pinopsida; order Pinales; family Pinaceae; genus Pseudotsuga; species Pseudotsuga menziesii. Next base: position 139,760 of record LPNX010648616.1, read on the forward strand.
AGCATGCAACTATCGTTCATGAAACCCTAGTCCCATCTCATAACTTCTCAACCCTAGTTATAGCATGCAATTTGTAGTTCATGAAACCCTAGTTGGTTTGCAATTTGTACATCTACATGTGTTTCTACTTCCATATCATAACATGTAAAGAGGTCAAGAAACCCTAGTTCCATCTCATAACTTCTTAACCCTAGTTATAGCTTGTAATTTGTAGTTCATGAAACTGTAGTTGGTTTTCAATTTGTAAATGTACTGGTGCTTCTACTTCCATCTCATAACTTGTAAAGAGGTCATAAAACTGTAGTTCCATCTCACAACTTCTCAACCCTAGTTACAACATGCAATTTAAGTTCATCAAACCCTAGTTAGTTTTCACTTTGTACATGTACATATGTTTCTACTTCTATCTTATAACTCGTAAAGAGGTCATAAAACCCTAGTTCCATCTCATAACTTGTAAATAGGTGATAAAACCAATATAATGATATAAACCTAAAGAGGTCATATAAACCTTAGTCCATTTTTCTTGTTATTCATGTACATGTGTTTCAAATTGTAAGTCATGCATGCATGTGAACTTCCACTTATGATCCATGTTCAACCCTATTCATTTTTTTTCATTTATATGCATAGACTAGGTATATGGCCTTTTGGTTTCTATGCAAATGATACTAACCAATCTAATTTGATATTCAAACATAAAGAGGTCATAAAACCCTAGTTTTTAGTTAAATGTCTCAATTTGTGAATTGTATTTTTATTATGCGGGTTTTTGGATTATACTTTAGTATGCGAATAATATAGCTCGTGAACCATACCAACACATGTATGGTAGAGGGTGTTGTAGATTTGACCCACCAATGCTAGAGTTGCATTGAAGGAAACTAAGAAAAACCCAAGTTTATGAAATCAAAGCACAATGAAGTCACAGGTCCTTGAAAACATGAGGGAGAGGGCCAGCTAGAGGTAATCGCATTCCAGGAGAAAAATGGAGTCAATGGTTCTTATGTCTGAACTACAGTTTCGAGCTATCTCTAGTTGAAAGTTGCATGAGAATGTCGTTCAAGGACACTTGGTGACTTTCGGTGTGGGTGCAAAAAAACAAACGTAGCAGCAAAATTGCATGTTGTTGGTGTTTTTTTATCCACAATAATCAAAGGGGGCGTGAATCACTATTATTTAATTTTAAAATAAAACACACAATAATCAACAATTAAAACACAATTTTTATCGTGGAAACGCCAGAGAGAAAACCACCAATCCAAACTCATTAATAAGATGAATTTACAAAGTTGTTTATCTGCTACTATAGAAAGGATGTAATTACACCCTAGGTTTTTTTTCTGCAACTGCAGTCAAGGATGCTACAACACCCCTATGGTTTTTCTTCCTTCTTCAACAGACAAGGATGCTATGAAACCCTATTCTCCAACTGCGACTGAAAGGAGGCTTCAACCCCCTACAGACCTGTGGCCTGCCGTAGCACCACCCTGCAACCCTAGACTGATTTTCTCAGTCTTTTGGAAAAAAATTCAAGCTTCCTAATAGAGACACTTAATTCTTTACACATTCATATAATATATACTCACTACCTGTTTCCTATCAATGCAACTAACGATAGGTGCGCTCCTTCATTTTAGATCGTGACTGTTTACATATAGACATACCTCTTCATCATCTATCCATTGAATCATCTCTATGCTTCAGCAAGGGAAACATTTCATTCTTCCCATGCCTCATAATTCATTTCCGCAGACCTGTTAACCATTTTCTGGTTCTTCTGAAAATCATATTCTCGCATCATGGTTTCTTCATCAATGATTCTTGACCGTTGATCTTCGTTGTGCATTTTCTTGACCGTTGATCTGAGATAAGATTCATATTTTCAGAATGAGGGCTTGTGACTTTTCCAAAATGTCTTTTCGTGACTTCCGTAGTTGTCTTTCTGTTCCAATCGGTCTGCATCGTTGATCTCCTGCGGTCTCTTTCATTATCATTGATATTTCGAAGTGCAGGATGCAGGTTCATTAGTTCTTTAAATGTTATTTTTTATCTTTCCTTTCTTCATTGTCAATCTTCTTTTAGTGGAACTAATCTTAGCCATATGATCTTTCGTATTGCAGGATGTGGGATGTAGGTTCATTGATTCCTTAAATCTTATTTCCAAACTTGTTTTTCCGCACTGTTGATCTCTTTTTTTAGCGGAACTAATCTTAGCCATCTGATCTTCCAGATTGAGGGGTGCAGGATACGAGTTCATAACATTGTGAATGTTTCTTCCATAATTTTCTTTTCTCATTTTTCTTCTTTAATGTTGATATCTTTTTATCGGTACTAATCTCAGTTGTCTGATATTGATCTCTTGCGGAACTTTGGATTTTCCGCCTAACTATTGGATTTAATACTTAATCATGTGATCTAGTGCAACATCAATGCCCACCATCTAATATTGATATTTTTTAGAATCTTAGGCCTTCCCGTCTAATTTATGTAAACTTGATCTTCACTATAAGATCTAGTGTGGGTCGCTCCGAGACTGTCCATTCTAGAACTAATGCAGATCTACATTTTGTCTTTCAATATTATATACAAACTAATCCTTATTCATCGGATGTAGATAACTATGCCACCTGATCATGTCATCACTACCTTAGTTTTTCACTGAGTTTATCCTGCCAACGTCTCCACTGGTTTTTCCTTTGCCATTCATGCACACCTTTGACACCAATGACAACTATATATATTCAACAATCTCACCATTTGGCATTGATGGAAAACCTCGAAACATTCTCCCCCTTTGACAACAATGAAAAAGGAACCTTTATGTCTCACAACTCCCCCTGTAATCATTTCTCCCCTTGAGATTAAGCTTTCTCCTCTTAGTACTTTTGTAATGGAATTAGTCCCATTTTCAGTCTAAGATGATCAAAGGATTCCTTAGGTAGTGGTTTGGTGAAAATGTCAGCAACATGTTGTTTTGTGTCAATGTATTCTAATTTGACAGCTTTTTGAGATACCTATTCTCTTAGATAGTGATACTTGATTGGTGTATGTTTTGTCTTAGAATGCATGATAGGATTTTCAGACATATTTATAGCATTAGTGTTATCACAATTGATTACTATTGGATGTTCATATTTTACAAGTAGATCTTCTAGGGTTTGTCTCATCCAAATAACCTGAGTGCAACATGATGCAGCTTCAATATATTATGCTTTTGCTGTAGAGAGTGAAATGGAGGACTGTTTTTTACTGGACCATGACACTAATCAATTTCCTAGAAACAAATGCTGCTCCAGTAGTACTTTTTCGATCATCAACACTTCCTGCCCAATCTGCATCACTAAACGTGTTCAAGGTAAAGTCTTATCCTTTCGGATACCATAAACCATACTCCATAGTACCTTTTAGATATTTGAAAATCCTTTTTACTGCTGTTACATGTGTTTCTTTGGGAGCTAAATGGAATATAGCTACTAAACAAATAGCTTGCATCACATCTAGTCTTGTGGTTGTCTCATATAACAGACTTCCAATCATGGATCTAAACATGGTATGATCTACTTTTGGAGATTCATCATCCTTACTTAACTTGCAACCAGTGACCATAGGAGTACCAACAGGTTTGGAATCTTCCAATTTAAACTTTTTCAACATATCTTTGATGTATTTAGTTTGAGATATGAAACTTTCATTGTCTATTTGGGAGAATTCCAATCCCAAGAAGGATGTCAATTCACCCAACGTTGACATTATAAACTCTTTCTTCATTTTGGAGGCAAAATATACACTTAGGATTTGAAGATTGCTTCGAAAAATGAGATCATCCACATAGACAACAACAACGATTATATATTTATCTTCAACTTTTATGTAAAGATTACTTTTAGTGACTCCTTTTTTAAAACCTTGTTGTTTCAAGTAACTATCTAGTCTTGAAAACCATGCTCTTGGAGCCTGTTTGAGACCATAGAGTGCCGTTTTGAGTTTGCAAACATAATCTTTGTTTTTCGATAAGATAAATCATTGAGTTTGTTCAATATATACTTCTTCTTCTATTTTTCCATTCAAGAATGAAGACTTGACATCCATTTGATACACTTTGAAGTTTTTATGGCATGATAGTGATAAAAAAGTATCATTTCCTCAAGAACAACTACAGGAGCATAAGTTTCTTCAAAATCAATACCTTCCACTTGGGCGTACCCCTTACAAACTAGTCTTCATTTGTTCCTTATTACTTCTTCATCTTGATTGAACTTGTTTTTGAAAATACATTTGGTTCCTACAATGTTCTTACCTTTAGGTCTTGGGACAAGTTCCCAGGCGTCATTTTTCTCAATCTAATCTAGTTCTTCATTCATGGCTTTGACCCATTCATCACTTTTGCTGGCTTCTGCAAACTTCTTGGGTTCTACTACTAAGAGTACGGATTGTTCCACATCTATTAGTTGTCTTCTCGTTTTTAATCCTACATTTTTATCACCCATGATCTGTGACTCCAGATGATCATTTTTTTCCCTTCTAGAAGGATTTTTAGTGTTAGGTTTAAGGAAGTCTTCATCATCTTCCTGTGAAATTTCCTTCTCTTTGTCTTCTTCTTTTTTATGAATGTTCTCATCCTTTTTCAAGTCTTTTATTTTATCATGACATGTATTTTCAATAATGTCAAGATTTTTCTCTTTCATTGGTTTTTTATCATCTACTTTCATATAAGCACTTTCTACAATTTTATGTAGCCATTTATTGTGACACCTGTATGCCTTTTTGGTGGATGAGTATCCTAAAAATATTCCATCATCGGTCCTAGAGTCAAACTTTCCAAGGTGATCCTCATTTGTTTTGATGTAACCGTTACTGCCAAACACTTTAAAATGTTTGATTGAGGTTGGTATTTTATACGACAATTAGTAGGGGGAATTATCCTTATTCACCCCAAGTTGTCCTCTATTAAGTATGTAAACCGATGTGTATACAACTTCGCTCCAAAATGAAACTAACAGTTTTGCTTTATTTATCATAGTTCTGGCAGCTTCTTGGGTTGTTATGTTTTTCCTTTCAACAACCCCAGTCTATTGAGGATTTTTTGCACCTAAAAGTTTCCCCTTAATTCCATAAACTTCACTAAACTCATTGAATTCATTTGAGATGAATTCTACCCCATTATCTGATCTAAGACACTTGATTTTCATACTAGACTCATTTTCAGCCATTGCTTTGAAGATTTTAAATTTTTCAAAGGAGTCTGATTTTTCTTTGAGAAATACCACCCATGTCATCCTTGTGTAATCATCAATGAGAAACATGAAGTAGTGATATCCTTGTATACTTATAGTTATGGTTGGTCGACAGAGGTCTGTGTGTATTAGTTCTAGAGGGTGTGAGGTCATATTTTCTTTTATTTTAAAACTTGCTCTGGTTTGCTTCCCATGTTGACAATGTCTACAGAGAGAGTTTAGAGGAACTGTAATTTTAGGTAGATCTCTTGCAGCTTCCTTTGTCCTTATTTTTGAAATATTTTCAAAACTTAAATGCCCCAACCTTTTGTTCTATAACGAACCTTCATCTACCATACTTAAGTAACTTTGGTTTTCATTTTCCAATATGTATACATCGTTTGTATTTCTCATTGCAATGCTAGCAACCTTTCTTGATTTTGTATTCTTGATTTCACATTTTTCTGAGTCAAAGATACAAATGTGTCCTTGGTCGCATGTTTGACTAGTCAAAGATACAAATGTGTCCTTGGTCGCATGTTTGACTTACACTGAGAAGATTAGGCTTAAGGTTTTCAACCAGAAAAACATTTTCTGCTTTGATCTTGTTGTTGACAACAGTTGTTCCTTGTCCAATTATTTTGGAGGACAGGATGTATCCAAAAGTGAATTTTCCCTTATTACCTTTTAGTTTTATGAATTTGATTGGGTCACTAGTCATATGTTTTGAACAAACTCTCTCCAAGTGCCATAGGTTTTGGCTTTCAATTACACATAAGGTGATCATGGAAGTTTCCTTTTCTTCCTTTTCTCTCCAATATCTCTTTTGTCATGGTATTCTGAGATTTGATTGCAACAGTATTTATTGTAGGATTATTTATATTGCAATATTTTTCAATATGTCCATGGTTATTGAACTTATAAAATTCTATGTCATATTTTTTGAGTAGTGTAAAAAGATTCGTATTTCCCTTCGACTCTTTACTTGATGAATCCTTCTTGTATTCAACAACCTTTCTTTCAGTTCTGCAATTTAAGGCTTTATGAACAAAGTTGTTACATGAAACATAGTGACCTAAAACAATCTGTAGATATCTATTTGGTCTCTTGGGTGCTAGATTATTTCTATTTTTATCTTGAGAATTTAAACCATCTTTCTTGCTTCTTTCCTTTTTAGATGGATTCTTTAGTATTTCAACATAGCTTTTGTTACTTCCTCATTGATTTGTGATAGAAAAACTTTTTGTATTTTTTTCTTCAATGAACCCCAGACCAGACCTATAACCTAATGGTCTCTAACTACTCAGAATATCATATAAAATCCTTGATCTATTCTCAAACTTTGATTTGATAGATCCTTCATCAATCTTTCTCTTGAATTGCAGGGTTTCTTTTGCAAGATTTTCAGACTCCTGTATTCTTCTTTTCAGTTGTACATTTATTCCTCCTCATTCCTTTTGGCATCTAGAATTTGAGCTTCTAACTGACTGATGATAACATTCGACTGTTTGTTTTTTTTCCTACATTTCTCAAGTTCTTCAAGGGCGCTAATAAGTTTATCTCTTAGGTCTACTTTTCCTTCTATTTCTAAGTCACTACTTGATACTTGAGTTTCTAGGCCCATAAATAGAAATTTAGTTTCTTCAACTTCACTTCCATATGAATCTCCAGTATCCTCCATGGTGTAAGCAATTTTACTTTTTCCATAGGATTTGTTTTTTGTTTCCTGGTTTACCCTTTTTGAATTTCAAAGATTCCTTTTCCTCATTCTCTTCTTTCTTAGTGTAGGTGCATTTAGAGGCAAAATGTCCAATCCTTCCACAATTAAAACATTTTAAAGGTAACTTTGCCTTGTATTTTCCAGTTCCTCTCTCAAGTTTACTAATGCATAGATATTCCTCTTCATTTTTGTTTTCGAATTGATTATTTAGGGAGGCTTTGAAAGCTACCTCTTTTCTTGAGGATCCCTTTTGTCATGTTCTCATTTCAAACACAGTGAGAATTCTATGTAACTGATTCATGTTACCTTTTTAAGATCATCTCATTCTTCCAAGGTGGATACCTTTGGGTCATATCTCATTGGTAATGTTCTTAGTACTTTTCTTACTACTTCCATTTCTTTTAATTTACCTCCAACCCCTCTAATTGCATTAACAACTTCACTACACGAAGAAGATATTCATCAATATTTTCTTCTTTTTTCATTCTAAGACTTTCAAATTGACTTTTATATGTTTGAATTTTTTATTCTTTGACCTTGGATTCTCCTTCATAGAAAATCTTTAATTTATCCCAAGTTTGTTTGGTCAATGTGCATTACATAAATTTAGTAACTACCGAGTTTGTTAAACAACTTAAAATTGCATTTAGGGATTTGGCATTACCCTCATATTCACCTAGTTCAACTCTGTGTGTAGGGTATTGGTTTCCTATATTGTGGTCCTTTTTTGTTGCTTCCCAAACCTTCCATCCCATGGACATTGAATGGCACCTTATTATTACACTCTAGTAAGCATAATTTTATTTCGTAAGTAATGGAGTTTTGTTAGTGGCCATTCCTTCTTGTTGATCCGTTGTGATCTTTGGATGGGATCTTCCTTCCAATGGTTAAGCTGTTGTGAAGGAACTCGCTCTGATACCAATTGTTGGTTTATCCACAATACTAAGAGGGGGGTGGATCAGTATTGTTTATTTTTAAAATAAAACACACAATAATCAACAATTAAAACACACTTTTATCGTGGAAACCTCAAATAGAAAATCACCAATCCATCTCATTAATAAGATAAATTTACAAAATTATTTATCTGCTACTACATAAAGGATGTAATTACACCCTAGGCTTTTGTCTGCAACTATAGACAAGGATGCTACAACACCCCTATGGTTTTTCTTCCTGCTTCAACATACAAGAATGCTACGACACCTTGTTCTCTAGAAACAAATGAAAGGATGCTTAGACCCCCTGCAGACCTGTGGCTTGCCCTAGCACCACCCTACCACCCTAGACTAATTTTCTTAGTATTTTGGAACAATTGTAAAATATTCACTTTGGACTCTATCAAGATGCCTAATAGAGACACTTAATTCTTTACACATTTATACAATATATACTCACTACCTATTTCCTATCAATGCAACTAACCATAGGTGCGCTCTTTTGTTTTATATCGTGACTGTTTACATACATACCTAGCTCTTCATCATCTATCTGTTCAATCATCTCACCTCTTCATCAAGAGAAATGTTTCGTTCTTTCCACACTTTAGAATTCATTTCCATAGACCTATTAACTATTTTCTAGTTCCTCTACAATACCATCTTCTTTCCTTATCGAAATTGTATTCTCGCATCAGGGTTTCTTCATCAATGATTCGCCACCGTTGATCTCCATCGAGTGTTTTCTTGACTGATGATCTGAGGTAAGATTCGGATTTGTAGAATGCTGGTTTGTGACTTTTCCAAAATGTCTTTTCACGATTTCTACAATTGTCTTTATGCTCCAATCATCCTGCACAGTTGATCTCCTGCAGGCTCTTCCATGACCATTGATATTCTAGAGTGCGGGATGCGGGATGCGGGTTCAATAATTATTTAAAGTTTATTTAAAATCTTTCCTTTCCCCACCATCAATTTTGTTTTAGAGAAACTAATCTCATCCCTTCAATATTCTAGATTGCGGTATGTGGGTTTATTGATTCTTTAAACGTTATTTCTGAAGTTTTATTTCCGCACCATCGATCTCTCCTTTTATCAGAACTAATCTTAGTTGTTAGATATTCTAGATTGCGGGATGTGGGTTCTTAAAATTTTGAATGTTTATTCCGCAATTTCCTTTCACATTTTTCTTCTGCACCGTCAATCTCTTTTGTATCGGTACTAATCTCAGCCATCTGATCTTGATCTCTTATGGAAATTTGGATTTTCCTCCCAACTGTCATATTTAATCCTTGACTGTTGGATCTAGTGCGGGATCAATTCCCACAGTCCAATATTGATCTTTTTCTAAATCTTAGTCCTTCCCGTCTAATTTATGTAAACTTGATCTTCACTGTGAGATCTAGTGTGGGTCACACCCAGACCGTCCATTCTAGAACTAATGGGGATATGGATTCTTCCTTTGTATATTATACACAAAATGATCCTTATTCATCATATCTCATGTAGATAACTATGCCACCTCATCATGTCATCACTACGTTATTTTTTCACTATGTTTTTCCTGCCAACGTCTCCACTACTTGTTCCTTTGTCATTTGTGAACATATTTTACATTAATGAAAACTATATATATTCAACAGTTGGATCTTGGAAGTCTATATGGGAAATGCCGATATGGGAACCTACCAACATAGGCATGGTCGAGGGTTTTGTAGAGTTGACCCACCAATGCTAGAGTTGCATTGAAGGAAATTGAGAAAAACACTAGTTTATGAAATAAAAGCACAATGAATTCATAGGGCCTTCAAAACATGAGAGAGAGGTCCACATAGAGGTAATCTCCTACCATGAGAGCAACGAAGTCAACGGTTCTTCGATCTGACCTCTGGTTTTTGAGCTATGTCTAGTTGAAAGTTGCATGAAAATGTCAATTAGGGACACTTGGTGACTTTCAATATGGGAGCGAAAAAAAAATGGAGCAGCAAAATTGCATGTCATTGGCTCCTGCAAGTATGTATGGGAAAGGATGATATGGAAACCCTACCAAACCAGCCACGGTCAAGGGTTTTCATTCGTTGACCCGCCCATTGCTAGAGTTGCAAGAGCTGACCTAGCAATGTAATTAAATGTACATTAATATGGAAAACATTAAAAAAAGAGAAAATTTGAACAACTCGAGAGCATTTTATTTTTCAATTTTTATTTGTTGGTCTCTAAAGGCACCGAGTTTTTCTTGGAGCCTCCAATGTGCCATATATCATGTTTGTATCCTAGGCACATGAAAGGCTAAACATTAGTACTCTCATAAGAAAATAAAGAGAACCCAATGAAAATGTACAAACATGATTTATAGATAACTCGCCTGAGGTTGTACAATCATTTTTATAGTTTCTAGTATCCTCTGAATAATATTATGTATGTGAATGGTATCCGTCAAACACATGTTTATTATATTGGGAATAAAGTAAGGCTAAATAATTGAAATTGTGTTTCAACATGCACTTTAAAGGTTAAATAACGCACCTAACAATCTAGCGACACTTTACAATCTGGTAACACCTGACAATGCACTCACTCGAGTAGGACATCTGGATCATCTTTATTGCCAATGGTGTCCATTAATATTTCATGCTTTATATGAGGTAGAAAATATTGTACATGTGACCTAATTTTGTTCGAAAGTGTGCGCAACTTGAGGTTTATACCAACTACTAGGTTGGTGAAGTGGTATACAATATCTCTTGGTCTATAATCCTGATATACATACCCACCCTTCCTTTTATGTTGTGCTGCTAGTGTTAGGTACTCCACTTTTATAACCATCGAGCCAATTGGGAATTCAATATTTTCATAGAATGTTATAAGTGCAATATTTTCATATATTGTTATAACATTCTATGGTTATCGAACTTATATCAATAGCTCTTGGTCTATAACCATGATATACATACCCACCTTTCCTTTTCTGTTGTGCTGCTAGTGTCAAGTACTCCACTTTTATAACCATCGAGCCAGTTGGGAACTCTTAACAATTGCATTCCCGAATGCTTGATATTCACTCTCATGGATGCAATCAGACCATAATGATAGCCCTCCACAAATGTTTCAAGAACTCTCTACATATTATTTTAAGTAATGTGTATGCCCATATTTTCTTGGACACATCATGCTATGGATGAAATATCTGGATGACATTGGTGTTACTATACTTAATCATTCCTTCACATGGTTAGGATGCAAAAAAATGATTTATATGTGCAAATGAATGATAATATAGATCAAACTATATGTGGTATATACAACAATAAGTGTTTCGAATGGTATTTCTTCTAACATACCAAGGATTTCATTTTTTAAAATTTGTTTGCTCGAGCCTTAGCTCTGCATGGGAAAATTTAAAATCTCAAACAATTGAGTTTGTGTCATGTCAAGATAATGTTTAACATGAGGTTCATTATTCATAGAACCCCTACAGTGTTTTAATGCATCCTTTGTGTTATATGAAGGCCTAGTGTTATCGTACCAAAATGTGTGCATTAGTCCCTTCACTGCTTCAACTAACTTCATGTCTTTGTAGGGAAACCTATCGCTAAATTCCCATAATATTTCCATTTGTCCCTCTACATCAAGGTTGTCTCTTCTTACTGAATATTTTTTAAGTGTCTTTGGATGTAAAGGAACAATTTGTGATGTGAATTTAAGTAAATTATGGTGTCTTACGGATCTACATACAAATGATTCAGCTAATACACAACGAGTCACATTACAGCCCTGCGAAGAGTTTTTTTACCAGCGGATGTGAATTCTGCGGCAAGAGATTTAACAGTGTGATTACTTAATTTGATATTCTTCAGTGTTCTTATGCCTAAATTTCTTCTAACAGTTTCCATATTTATATATTTAAGTAAAGCTAAAAACAATTGGTATTTACCCGCTTCAGATTTGTTATCAAAATATTGTTTCATTATTTGAGAACAATGACGAAGGATAGTGCGTCTAGCCACCTTACCTTCCATGGAAGTCAATTCGCTCTCATCCACTTGTATGAATTTAGGAGTTGTCTTTCATTTTGATGCGCAATTTCTTGTGGCTTGAAATGCTAGAGTGATGTTTACATCCACTACAAGCTGACAACTTCAATTAGGATATTGAACCACCTGGCATGGTTGTTGCCGAGTCACATTTGCATCGGGAGTATCATAATTATTGAACTCTTCACAAGATTGTCTGTTTAATAATGGATCAATAATATCATCTCCCCTATAACCAGCTTCCTTTAATGTTGCATTATCTTCCTCAGCCTCTACGTCAGGTATCTGTTGAGAGGGAATGTGAACTATTTTCTCATCCAATGAAAGCTAAGGATATTCCCTCTTTTTTTCTTATTTATTTGCAGCTTCTTCCAATGTAAGCACCTTCCTCACTGACATTCGACCTCTATTATGTACATTCCCCATTGAAGTCCATCCAAACTTGTACAAAACCTATGGATTTGTGTAAGTAATGATTAAATTGCACGTTGAACAATTCTTTGTGAGCAAGTTCAAAAGAATTATGTCTTCTACTACAGTAAACCTAGCTCAGAGCATGCAACCCATATTTTTTTATATAACACATATCGCATATGCGATATAACGCATGTCCGTTTTATCGCATATGCACTATATCACATATGTGATATGGATATACTACTTTTTACTTAATGGGAAGTTTGTAATATGTGATCGCTAAATCACATACATAATGTATCGCATATGTGATTTAGTGCATATAAAATATTAAACTTGATAACCTTATAATGGACCCCATATGAATTGTTAACACCTCCATACCTATCCTTGGACCATAGTAGTGTCTATAGAACTATCTCTTGTATGGAAATATTCATAATGGTTCCTATATGACCATGGTCAATGCCTCGTGAACAATTTTCAATGCATAAAATAGACTAATGGCACATATATCCCATATTAAGGCTAAATGTCCCCTTTAAAGGGCATGTGTGGTGGTTTAAGACTTGCTTATGTTACACTATTGTCCCATTACCATGGTTAAGACCCTAAGACCCATCCTTAGTGCATAAAACCTCATAATGACACCCATATCGCACTAAAGTCCAAATATTCCATATATAAGGCATGCTTGTTGGTTTAGGGACTTATTCTCGACCCTTCCATGACTATAGTCAATGTCTAGAGACCCATCCCTCCCATCCAAAAACCTATAATGGAACCCTTATCCCATTATAATATAATTTAGACTCCCAATATTCCATCCAAATGGTCTATGGGGTGGCTCATGGCCCAGCATTACATTGGTTAAGGAGGGGGGAGTCAAAGGAGGGAGATGAAGGTGTAGAGGGATTCATGGGAGGGAGGGATGGGTAGGGGACATATATGGGGGGGATTAAGGGAGGACAAATATAAGGGGAAGGGAGGGATGGGAAGGGGAGATATATGGGGAGGATGGAGGGAGGACAAATATAAAGGGAAGGTATTGGTGGGAGGGGAATAAATATAAGTTGGAAGGAGGGCCCTGGGGTCTTAAACATTGTCAAGCGATGAAGCCTCTACTTCAGGTCCTAAATGAAGCTTCTAGGCATGTAGGACCACCAATGACACCTTAAAACACCATATGTTACCTCTTGAGGCCATTCTTAGCTTTGTGTGTTCCCATTGACACCATTAGGTTGTTTTAATCACTAATGATGGGTTTAGAGACCTTTGACATGGTTGAGAGATCGTGAAACCCAAGTCGTATACACTAAAGGAAGCATCGAGGGATTGAAAGGAAATAATAAAGTATCAAGCCACCACACATGAACTCTCTAGGGGTTCGTTGGCCTTAGATTAGGGATATGCAATTGATTAGTGATTTTGTTTACAGTAGTTATGGGTCTCGGGGCCATATGCATGGAAATGGGAGGAAACCAAATCCTTTGGCCCTAAATGAATCCCTTAGTCATTGAAGGTCAATAAGGAAACATCAAACTACCTGGAGGACCTATTGATGGTATCCCTATCCAAAAACTGGGGATAATCATGCCATCGAGAGGTTTTAAATAGTAGGCATGGTTCTTAAGGCCTTACACATGGTTGAAAATGTAAAACAAGACTTAGTCTGTAAATGAATATTATATCCATCCAAGGCCTAAAATGATACCTTGAATCACCTCACATGACTTACAAGCACTAGGTATGGGTCGTTGTTACGGAGAGAAATTCCTATGGCTTGGGATACCACAATAGACAACTTGACTCCAGAAATCAATCCTTTCCAATATGCAATAGAAATTAAATTTCTAACACTAAAGGATCAGACCTCGTACCTTATTCCAGACGGTTGAAGTAGATCCCCGTTGATCTTTCCAACTTTAGCTTGAATTGATATATTACTTCCTCAACAACAAGTAAACAATACAAGCATACTATATTTATTGGTGTTAGATCTATTATAGAATATATAATCAACAATGTATAAGCATTTGAAAACATCCATGGATAAAATATTCATTCAAACACACATTATTGAACAGGAAAAGATATTTCTATTAATATAAAATCAGAGATTACAATGGATACAACCTCTGTCGGTACATCTGCAAATCAGAGAAACTGAATCCCCCACTTCAGCCTCCACCACCTCAATCATCCATCTCTCGATAGCAATCTCACAATCAAAAGGAAAGCTTGGGAAGAACACCAAAGTGCTCCAAGGGACAAAGGGATGCAGACTCAAGCATAAGTTTCGGCAACAATGGACTATAGTTTCTTTACTCTCAATTCTCTCATATGCCTTCAATGTACGATAGAGTTCCTTATATAGCTTTTCAAATGGGTAATGAAAGGTCGAATTCGAGTGATCTCAAGGCATAGGGAAGGCCAGGAATCAAGTGAGTCGGATCCATGTCAAGGAAAACTCCAAAAGGATTTGGATTTGGTACACATCCCAATGTATGCGGTTTTAGTGGTCAAACCCACGTATATACATGATTAAGGGTTTAAAAGTCATGTGTATCATTTTTCACATGTTTTTAGGGATGGTCAAGGAAACATCAAACGACAAAAAATGGTCCAAGGGGTCTAAGGAGTCTGCAGAGAGACAGGGGAAGGCCATAGAAAGTGTGATTCACCTAGAGTGGTAAAATCAACTATAACAGTCGTCTGGCCTTCGACATTGTTGGGGGAGTAAACATTGGGATTGTACCCTAAAAAGAACTTCTAGGAATCCATGAACATGAATAACAACTCAAATGACCAGCCGTGACCTCTTGAAGTTACCCTTTCCTTTAAGTGGTGAAATGGATGTCGTTAGAAGGTTTTGGATAGTAGATATGAATCCATGGGTCTTGGAAATTGTTAAGGTAGGAAACCTAGGCCTTGTACCATAAAGAAAAATTCTTAGAATATAGTTTTAAGAATGAAATTTGATGCACCATACATGACCTCATGAGAGTATCCTAGACATAGTTGTGGGAGAAACCCTTAGCCGTTCTGAAGCACAATGTATACATCATGGAGCCTCAACATAGTCGAGAGATGATACGTTGGCCTTAGGCCCTAAAATATTCTTTTGTGTGGCCATGGAAAAAAGTAATGCTTCAAAACAACATAAATGATCTCACAATCCTTATCTGCATAGTGGATGTGTTGGTACCATTACGAATAATTTAGAGCTAGATATGAGTTTCAAGCATGAGAAAAAGGTTATGCAATAAAACTCAATCATTAAGTCTAAAAATAATCTTCTATGTTTTAAGTGTCATGAATAATCGTCTTGAAACTCAAATAATCTAACCTCATTATCCACAAGCATTCACAAAGTTTAGAAAAAGTGTCGTCCTTTTGCCATACTAAACCGCTTTGGAGGGGCCAAAAATTACCATGATATTTTCATTTTAGATGGGGTTTATCCCAAAGACTATCCACTAACTTGGTATTTACTCCTTTTTAGTCGCGCACCAAGCTATTTAAGCAAAAACTCATATGTGCTATATCACATATGGGATATAGCGTATATGCAATATAGCGCATATGCGATATGAATAACGCTATAATGCATATGCATGTTTTTAAAATTTTAAAACTTGGTGGGAATAAGGTTTGATATTATGTTAGGAATCAGCTTCAAACTACCGAACCTATTGGCCAGGACAAATAAACCAGGGCTATTTCTTGTCTTTTAGAATTCTATCAATATGCTCAGTTTCGATGGCATGTTTTTCTTTGACAAACACAATATTTTTTTATGAAAATTTAGAATATTATAGAGTACGATCTTACAATTCTAAATATGTAATTTTTTCCTTCAAATATATGTTTTAATTATTTATTATTATTTTTCTAAATGACACATGTTAGTTTTCGAAAATTGATACAATGATTGTTTTTTATATAAATTTTTATTACCTTCACCATTTGCCAAGAAAACTATATGGTGCACTAGAAAAGAGAAATATCTACAATATTATATATATAAATCAAAGATGTCATTAATGTTTTCCTCCAAATTGTTGCACCCACACAGAAGTTTTCATTCCGAACTTTTCTGACTTCAATAATTAATATAAAAAAAAATCATGAAAAATTATGAATAAATAGTGTTGCACCAGGCCCATATGTCTTTTACATGTCTTCAATATTTTATCCAAAATTGACATCATTCAGCTCATATATTGCTGCACCCGCACAAACATATATGTTATGACGTGTTGAAATTTTGAAAACCCAATTTTACATAAACTAAATTTATAATCATTACACACATTTTGTCGGCATAAATGTTATATATTATGAAAGCTGATGCAATTACCTATCTTTTGTCTTTTTACTTCATCTTCAAATACATTAGGTAGGTACCACTAATTCTCACCTAAATTCAAAGGTTCTAGGTTTTTCCAGTATTATATGGCATCTAAATTGTCTTTAAAGGAGTCCATGATTGTGCATCAACCCTTATATTAAGTGAAAGGTATCCATCAATGAGTTGATTAATGACATGAATTCACTTTCAAAAAACCTTATTATGCTCAATAAATCTTATTAATCATGTTAATGATCAAATCAAAGTCTCCAAAAATTTACAAATGAAGGGACCCTAATTCTGAGTCCTTTTGGAGGCCTAACACAAGGGATTCAATTTCCATTACATTAAATGTGCATTGAAAGTACAAACAGAACAAAAATGGATAAGGCTTACTAGAAGGTGAAAAGAAAATGACATTGTCACCATTTCCTTCACTACATGAGGCTCCCAAACTACTATCATCCTTGATTTCACGATAGGTGCATGCTTATTGTGCTTTCTTCATAAAGGTAGAGTAGGTGTCAATACGAGTCTCAATGTATCAATGTTTTAATTAGAAACATTTTCATTCTAAGGTAAGGTGTAAGGCTTTCTCTTCATGTCCTACCTTGCATGTCATGTAATTTTTATATGATATTTTTAACAATCTTATTTTTACTTGTCATAATAATAATTAATTTTTTTTTAAATAAAATTTATAATATATACAAACATTGAATTATAATTCTTTATATTGAGTCTTATAATATAAAAATAAAAAAATTACTAGTTTAACATATTATAATAATTTTTTTTGAGTTTTAACCCAAGTTATATTTTTGCATCGTATTTAAAGAAAATATTTACAAAAATATAATTCAATATATGATAGTATAACATTATAGGTTAATATCAGTAAGACTCTTTGTCTTTATCTGAAATTTTTAATGAGTTTGATTTTCATCTTAAAGATAAGCACAAAGTAAATTTATTATAAACATTTAAACTTTTTATAATTTATTAATTCTTTATTTAATAAAAATAATTTATGATACATATAACTTATTTTACATTTTTATTTATAAAAAATATAAAATTATTTCTATTGAAGATGTAATGATATCTTCACTTGAAAATATTAATGGTTATATATATTTTTAATTATATTTTAACATTATAAAATTGACATATTTACTTTTATAAGTAAAAAATAAAACATAATTATAAAAAATAAAATAGGTAAACATGAAATAATAACTATGTAACAAAATAACAATCTTATTTGAAAACTTAGTATATGTGTAATAAACTAGCAAGTGTATAATAGTCATTGTTATTTTGAAAACATCCCATAAACAAGGTACATAAAATTAAAAAAATAACATAAAAAATACCAAGCATAGAGAATTAACATAAAATACTAAGCATTCAAAAAAATTAAAAATAAAAGTACTTCATAATTAATTAATTGAATCCCGTTAACAACATTGTTTCATTGTTGAAAACCATCATAAAACTTTCTTAGATTTGGAAACATAGAGTAAATAAGGGGATGCCATCCTACTATTTACTTGTAATATATGTTCGTCATAATTAAATGAATTCCGTTAACAACATTGTTGAGAACCATCATAAAACTTTCCTAGATTTTGAAACATAGAGTAAATTAAGGGGATGTTATCCTACTATTTACTTGTAATATATGTTCGTTTTAATAGATAGATGTAAGATAATTTGATGAAGTAGGAATATCAAAATTAAATTGAGTTTCATTAAATAAATTTTGAAATAAGTTTAAAGGATTTATATACTCATAGTTGCACAATCTCATTATATTTGTAATATCATGTTATATAACCATGTATATCCATTAAAAATTCTAAAATTGGATTTCATAAATGTTTGTGAGTGAATTACGAATGTCATAATCATTTATACATCATACAATAGATGCAATTGGGTTGGCTTTCTTAGCTTTCCACCACATGCAGATATTAAGTGTTTAAAAGCTTTATAAAAAAAGGAAATAGTGATGATGTACCAATGAACAAATAGGACAATTCATAATTAAAGTAGACTTTGGAAATCATAAGTAGACATGAAAATTGTATAAAAAATTTAAAAATAGGAAGGAGTGATGATGTGCTAATGAACAAATAACATAATTCACAATTAACGTAGAATGTGAAAATCACAAGGGTTTAATCTATAAAATAAAACTGTCTTATCATGGCCATGTACTTGTGTAGGGAGATACCTGAACAACTAAAGCTAGACTCTGCCTTTGATTATCCCACAATAATAACCCAACCCATTGTACTAAATGTAATTTTAAGTTGAAAATGGTTTGAATTAAGCCTAGATTTAACTAGTACATTATATGAAAACAATAATGGATATTTTAAGTATAAATGGTTTAACCAATTAGTATATTATATGAAACAAATTACTATATTTACACCGATAGGCGTATATACCTTAGATATTTGGGGTGGAATACCATCTATGATTTTTCATCTAAGGACAAGAATGAGACAAGTGTACCATCGAGATTGGTTCTATGGACTTATTCCAAAATAAATATTAATAATTTCAAAAAAATAAAAAACAACTTAATTAACATGTGCTAAGTACAGTTAGTGATAATTGTAAAAATTGAAATTAGATACAACTACGAGCTTAACTACAATGATTCTAGAACTATTAGCTTAACTTCAACTCTAATCAGAGTTATACTGGACAAAATTTAGCTTAAATATTAGATACAACTATTATCTTAACTCTAATGATTCTACAACTATTAGCTTAGCGCCAACTCTAATCACTTAAGGATTAGTCCAACAGCATTTGGCATCTAGGAGTCTATCTAATGTGCAGTCATGTAAGAGTTGAACTCCTAATAAAATCATTCAAAATCCTAATAAACTTCGCCAAACTCCTAATAAAATCCTCCATCTCATAGTTGGACATCTAGCTAATTACGCTGATAGGCGCATATATCTTAGAATTTTGGGGTGGAATACCATCTATCCTTTTTTATCTAAGGATGAGAATGAGACAACTATATTTTCCAAATTGATTCTATGGGCGTCGTCCAAAATTCATAATTAACAATAAAAAAAAAAAAAAAAATAGCTCATGTGATAACTGCACTTTGTGGTACTTGGAAAAAAAAAATAAAACATAAAAAATATCTCATGTGATAACCGAAATTAATGTCATGCTAATGTCTAGTCTGTGTGACATTAGAACTCCATTTGACTATTGGGAGTCAAGCTAATATGCACAAGGTTTAGTAGAACACCATTTTGTAACTAGGAGTTGAGTTAATGTGTAGTTCATGTGACAATCAAACTCTTAATAAACTTGTCTCAATTCATAATAAAAGACTAACTCATGGGATAAGTGCACTTAGTGACATGGTAATGTGCATTCCATGTGACAGTAAAACTCCATTTGAAAATTCAGAGTCGAGCAAATGTGCATAAGTCTTAGTTGAACTCCATTTGGTAGCTCATAGTCGAGCTAATGTTCAATTCTTGTAAATTTCAAACTCTTAATAAAATCTGTATTGATTATATGGGCATTGTTCAAAATTCATAATTAACATTATAAAAAAAATGAAAAAATAGCTTATGTGATAATTGCACTTTGTTGCAGTTGGAAATAAATAAAAAATAACTCATGTGATAACTAAACTTAAAGGCATGGTAATGTGTAGTCCATGTGATAGTGGAACTCCATCTAGGAGCTAGAAGCCAAACTAATGAGCACAAGGTTTAGTCAAATTGCAATTTATAGCTCAAAGTTGAAGTAATGTGTTTTTCGTTTGACAATCGAACTCCTAATAAATTCCTCTAAAATCCTAATAAATTCCTCTGAACTCATGTGACAATTGCACTTAGTGGCATCGTAATGTGCAACTCATGTGATAGTCGAATTCCATTTTGAAGTTAGGAGTCGAGTTAATATCTTAGTCAAACTCCACTTGGAAGCTAGGAGTCAAGATACCTAGAAGATGTTATATTAACTGCAATAGCTTTATGTTAACTTTTAAATTAATTATTAGATGTAGTTAATGTCTTATTCGAACTCCATTTCGAAGCTAGGAGTCAAGATATCTAGAAGTTGTTATATTAAGTGCAATAGCTTAATATTAACTTTTAAAGCAACTATTAGCTTAACTCTAATGATGATACAACTATGAGCTTAACTTCAGGAATGATCTTAACAACCACAAATTAAGTGGTTGTTATAATTAAATAACTATTAGGTACAAGCAATTGACACATTATTTAGAAAATAAAACATTATCATTGTGGCATACATATTCCTATTCCAAACATATTAATCTTATTAATATGATTGTTGCGAGTATACGAAACAATTATGAGTATTTTGTTTACTCTTAGTAACTAAGCATCTAACCAATCAAGACTTTATAACCTTAATGAAATCATGACATAAAATTATTTTATTTTATTTTTTATTTTAAAATGTATAAAAGTTGAAAATTGTATAATCAAACTTTATCATTCAAACATAGCTAAAATAAATATAATATTGATAATTATAAAATAATATTTTTCCACCTACTAAGTAATTTTGATTTGTTTTATATTGTAAAATTTAAATTAATAGGATTACATGTTTTAAGTTTCATGGTAAAATACATGATACCATAATTGGTTTAAATGCCGTAAAACTTGTCCTCAAAAAAATTAAACACGCTAAATTCTTGTACTCTTTTCAAACATTAGCCATTAAAGCCTTAAAAATCCTTAACTTTGACAGTGAACCTGCATCAAAACTTACACAAATTCCTTTAAATTTGACTGGGAACTTTGCGGGAAAGACTCATGCAAACAACTGTGTGCATTCGAACTCTTTAGCTTGGACATGAAAATGACAGCTGTGCCCAAAGAGAAACAAAATCCTTTGACTTTTACACGTGAAAAAGATCATTTAAACAACCATATGTTTTGGCTACAACACGAAGATGAAATTTGCTTCAAACACTAAACAAAATCCATCAAATTTGACGATGAGAATCACACAAACAATTCATCCAAAGAAACAATCGTCTCCTCTCAAACTCTTCAGCTTCGACGTGAAAATTGAGAATACATATATATATTTTTACAAAAATCCAAATTTTAATCATCAAATATGCAAGAAAATTCCCTGTATACAGGCGTATGTTCGACCAAATGGACAGCGTGTGCCTTCAGATTCTTCAGCATGAATTTTCACGGAAGTGCAACTTTAACGAAATGGTAAAACGTTGTAACTGAGATTAACCTAATCTGAAAATATTTATAAAATAATTTGAGTTTTGCATAATTGGGGGATCTTCTCAAGGCTGCCAATCTAGATAATATCTTAGTACATTGTTGGAGACCCATGCATGTTCCTCTCTAACTGACAGCCTTGGTGTCACTTCACTCTGTAATCATCATCATCCTTGGTGGCATGTATCAGATCTCTCTAGACCACCACTATGGAATGTTTCCTCATTTTTGCTATTCAAGGTGGATATTAAGTATTGTAAGCTTTTACACATATCAATACAGAATTTATTCATTCTTTCTCTTTGTTTTTCATAATTTTTTTGTTTTGCAAGTTGTGTGTTCTTTCTTGCTAGCTAGATCTTTCTGTGAAAGTGTTCAACGCTCATCTACATGGTATCATAGCTCTTTAGCTAGGAAAAACGTGCACCAGTATTTTTTATTTGTAGGTATAGAAAATTGAAAATCATTGGAAGAATGGAGTTTCCAAAGGAAGATATTCTCACACCATACAATTAATTTGCATGGGAAGAAAATATTGAGATCTTTCTTCGAAGACTATACGATTTCTATGGCCAGGAAGCTTCAGCCAACGATAACCATAGAAAATTCCAAATACCTCAATCGAATGGATGAGGCCTTTGGAGCCCTCTGCATGAACATCTCCCCTGAGCTGCTTTCCATATTTCTTCTTGCAAAATTCCGAATGAAGTTTGCACCACCATGAAAGGACTCTTTGGTAAGAAAGATGAGATGAAAGGAAACATGCTCAATGTGTAGCTTCTCTCTTTGGATCCAAGAAGCTTCGACAATATACATGATTTCTTTACAACATACAAGGATTTGCTGCCGCAATTCAAGGGTTGTAGGGTTAGTAAAAATAAGGAGGAAAAACTAATGGTTCTATCCATCCTCTCCAAGCTTGGACTAGAATACTTTGTATTTGTCTCCACATTTCATTGAGTGAGGCTCACCTCTGGTAAGAACTGGACCATGGCAACTCTTGATTCTTTTATTGAATCTCTATCTGAGGAAAAAGACAAGCTCATCAATATGAGAAAAATCAAGGGCTCCAAGACACATTCTCTTGCCATGCATGATGGCAGTCATAACCCAAAATAAAGATTTAAATCCAAAGACAAAGGAAAGGTACATGCAAATCCAAAGAAGGAAGGGAGCACCAAACGCTTCAATGATTCCTCCAAATCCAAAGGTGAAAAAGGGAAGAAATGGGAGAAATTCACATATTGTTAGAGAGGATTCCATCATGCATGAAGACACAAGTCGATCAGATGGCCCAGACACTTCGGAAGTACAACCTTGGGGATCACATTCGAGAGGGCTCCAAGAAGAATCCTAAAGGTCATGCTCTTTGATTGCAATTAATGATTTTATTTCCATGAATTCATGTCCATATGCCTAGATTGTAGATTTAGGTGCATCTCACCACATGGATGCAACAAAGGAAGCTTGCTCTTCATTGGATTCATGTGAAGGTCCTCCTATACTCATGGGTGATCATTCTCCTATTGAGATCACTGGGAACGACATAATTGAACTCAATCATGGTAGCTTTGAGGATGTGCTACATGTTCCAAAACTCTCAGTGAGTCTTCTCTCCCTCTATTAGATTACATATTATGCCACCGAAAAGAGAGTTGAATTCACTCCTAATGTTGTGAATATCTTTGACACACAAATATACTCTAAAGTTTCCATTTGTGAGGTAAATCACAGATCTAAGCTTTACACCTTTTTGAATTCATTGAACTAGATTCTTCCTTATTACTTATGCATGTTGATGATAATAGTAGGTTATTGCATGAAATATTTGGTGATCTTAATTTCACAAACATGCAACAACTATACAAGAAGGGAATGGTCATTGGCTTTCCCAACATTCATTTTTCCAAAGGAGTTTGTCAAGGATGTTGGTAGCAGAAGGTAAGTCAAGGAACCAATGATCACCTATAGCCAAACTTTGTTTATTTCCCCTATTGGACAGGTTCTGCAAGATTCCTGCTATCAGTGAGCAACCAATTGAACCTCGTAAGCCGATGTGAATGCATGAGTGTCCAATTGCATTTAAACATTAAACCTTGAACCTCATTAGAAAACCAAAAACCCCTATAGCGATGAAGTAAAAATTGCATTGTCTATTCCAAACCATATTCACAGTTAGACTATGAATGAATTCCAGGCCAAATTACTAAAACTCGTACATTGGAGTGTTTTCAAAATATTTGAATGCACAATAGTTAAAATTGAAACCAATCTCAAATTGAAAGACACCCAAAACATGACTGTAAACTCATTTAAAAATTTGGATAACAGACAGATGAAATAAATCAGAAAGTTGTGATGGACTTCAGGACATTAAGGATAATTTCAATGTCCCCCACAACACATTTGCAACAAAAAAAATAATGCCTAAAATCCATTTCACCCAAACTTTCTTCAACGCAGTCCTCTGGTTTTCTTTTTTTTTATAGTCCCTTTCGAGATCTTTTTTTTCTTCTTCCACAACCAAAAAGGAATAACCATTAACTTCCTTTGACATGATTTAAGGACCTTTACTAATTTTATCCAAACACTAGTGAAAAATGAGAGATTAGTGACAAAAAAAATGACCAAAATCCGCATATCAATGACCACTTTTGGTTTGGCGATCGCTAGTGGCTAAATTGCATTCTTTTATTACATGACCAAAATTGGTCATTTTTATTTTGGTCATTTATAGCTTGTCGGTTGGTCATTAATTTGGTCATATATTTGAATCAATGACCAAATATATGACCACATTTGTGACCAAATTAATGACCACATGACAAGCTAGAATATGACCAAATTTGGTCGCGTAATAAAAGACCATAAATTAGCCACCAAAACTGATTTTTGGTCATTGATATGCGAATTTTGGTCATTTTTCTGGTCATTTGTATCTCATTGTTTGGTCGCGTATCTTTCAATTATTGGTCATTTTATTTGCGAATTTTGGTCTTTAATCTCATTTATTGGTCACTAATTTAGTCAATTTTTAGTCGCTTTATGTATGGTCATTATATTTTAGTAGTTTGAATGGTGTCCATTATTAATCAATATAAATTTTTAATATGATATTATGTTTAAATTTTATTTTTTAAATCATACATTTATTCTCATCTAATACACATGCAAATTATGCAGTCACATTATAATTAATTACAACACTTGTAACTAAAATCTAATACACATGTAAATCATGTAATGTCACATTAATTAGTTAATAATTACAACATTGATACATAATATAAAGTACAACCATATATATAAGTTTTAAACCATAAATTATATTATATGAAATGTCAAAAGTATTACAATAAATATGAGTTTTCTCAAAAACACATATTAATTTTCATATAACTTTATGGAAAAGCCATCACTTTTCAAAATATTACAATGGCTAAACCATCATACTTGCACCTGGTTGCAAAACCATACTTAGATCCCACATCAACAGCTTCAAAACCGTACTTAAATCCCACGTCAGCAGCTTCAAAACCACACTTAGCAGCTTGAAAGCTTCAACATCAGGCTCTTCATACGGAATGGCAAATCTTTAGTAGCGAGCTCTTCATACTCAATGGCCCACTTATAACTTAAGATCACTCCTATAAAATCCAATAAAAAATAATCACTTGTAAAATAGAAAAACAATGAACTGTAAATTAGAAAAACAATGAAGCATATTATTTATCTTGTTCAACAGTTAACAACAATAATCAAGATCATGTGCAAAATAGGAAAATCTAATCTAACAAATTCAATTTAAGAATCGGTTAAAATTAAACTTGAATGGCTAAATCTACAACTATTTAGTACCTAAGAAAAGTAAAACTCAGCTCTAAACCAAGAAATGGATTTCAATAGGAAATATAATCAACAAATCCACAAAACAATTATGCTTGACTGCACAGGTAGAAACCTGTATACATAGTGCAATCTGTGAAGGAGTTCACCACTATATGTCATGTGGTTAATGAATGACATGAAAACTATGGAAACTAACGAATGATTTAAGAAAGTCTCAAATCCAATGCCCAAAAGAATAAATAATAGATTTCTTTACCTATGGAGTCGCCATTCTGCTATGTATGATTTGGTGCAAAAGTGTAACAAATGCACTCAAACACAAGTTGGAAATGTTGGTGCAACAAAAACGTAAAATGTATGACTTATGTATGTGAGAAAAGATGTATAAACCTACTTTCCCAAACATGCAATAAACATAAATCAAAAGAGAAGAGGGAAGTGAAACCTTAGGGGAAGCCGCTTGATGAGCTGGCCTTGTTGGAACAAGAGAAGGTGAACTGAAAAGAAGAATCGTATTTTTATGGAGTGCTTCCATGGCGCTCAATAATAGCTACAAAGAACATGTTAATAGGTGTTATAATAAAAATCAATATATATTTTTAGTGGAAAAAACTTACAACTCTTCTAATCAAGATGAAAAACAAAATTACACTACTGCAACAAATTCTCAGGCCAAGTCCAAGCAATCATAACTTCAAAATATCTAGAGACCAACACTACCAATTTATATTGTTTGACATAGGAGAGCACTAATATAACTCATCTAAATCTGTTGATGCATTGCAAGGCGGGAGATTTAAGGCCTCTCATAAACTGAACACTTGTTTTTGGAGCTCAGAAATCACAAGAAAGTGTCCAACCCAACCATAACCACCAAGTCCTTCACTATCCACGTTCTGTAGTTGTGACATTTTCATACTTAGCCTGGTCTGCAGTGCCAATTCCCATGGCGCTATCGCCTACAAGATATAGAAACTATTATAGCATAGCTAGAGAAAGAAACATATTGTTTCTAATTATTTGTAGAAAGAAACTTATTGAGCCTATTACTTGTTACAAAGATTTTTGAAAATCAAATCATAATCCATATTCTATTATTTGTGGGGTCATGAAAAATAAGAAAAGGCAAAAAAATGTTTGCGCATTGAAACGACAAAAAAAGGAAGACAACAAAGTCAATAAATTGGAAACCGCGCTTGACATGAACTTTGAATTTAACAAGTGAATACATTTAAAAATTTGAAGATATTATTTTTTTCTTTTAATAAACTGTTTTCTATTCTAAAAATCAAATGCAAATAACTAGACTTAACTACATAGATAGCTTGCTGGCTACGACTCAATGTTTCAGCTAATGTGAACTAATGACCATGAGAATTTTAACTCTTTTTATAAACGACGACTTTAAACTTTTTAAAATAATTACACTCGGCAACAATATATAAAATAATTTGTAAGTTGGGATGTGACTTGTTTTTTGGTTTTCAATAAGTGTGTTGAATAAGACTTATTGCTTTCTGGTTGGTAGAACTTGGGGCAAACTGTAAATAATTACATTGATGAAAAAAAACTCTTCTAATCAAGATGAAAAACAAAATTACACTACTACAACAAATTCTCAGGTCAATTCCAAGCAATCATAGCTCCAAAATATCTAGAGACCAACATTACCAATTTATATTGTTTGACATAGGACAGCACTAATATACCTCATCTAAATCTGCTGATGCATTGCAAGGCGGGAGTTTTAAGGCCTCTCGTAAACTGAACACATGTTGTGGAAGCTCAGAAATCACAAGAAAGTGCCCAACCCAACCATAACCACCAAGTCCTTCACTGTCCATGTTCTGTAGTTGTGACATGTTCATACTTAGCCTGGTCTGCAGTGCCAATTCCCATGGTGCTATCGCCTACAAGAGATAAAAAATATTATAGCATAACTGGAGAAAGAAACATATCGTTTCTAATTATTTGTGGAATGAATGCTTTGGATTGCAAATGTGCAAAGAATAGTACAGTAAAAAAACTTTAAGCAAAAAAACAGCTGCCTTCAAGGCTCTTCCTAGAAGGGCACAGTATACAAGAAACAAATAACTATTTCTAACTCGCTTTATCATTCTGGTAAGTATCAAGAGATTTAAAAATTTCCCAGTTTCCCGTGATGGAAATATTTTAACTTTTTAATAAGTTACAAAGAAACAGGGATCAAACCTACACCCAACAGAGCTGCAAAGTATTAAAGTGCAAAGAATGGTAAAACTATGTTCATGAATGTTATAAGATATGGTAAAACTGTCTTAAATTACTTGATTCTTGGAAGAAGGATGTGGCCTCACAAGCTACAGCTTACAGTCATGAAAACAAAGCTACAAATTCAGAAGAGAAACCATCCAAATCAAATTCAGAAGAGAAGCAACCCAAATCTGTTACAGTTAAGATCAATGCCAATCAGGAAGAAAATAAAGGTTACAGTGGAAACAAAGCTACAAAGTCAGAAGAGAAGCAATCCAAATATGTTGCAGCTAACGTCAGTGCTAATAAGGAAGAGAAGAAGGGTTACAGTTGTATCAAAGCTACAAAAACAGAAGAGAAACAATTCAAATCTAGTACAGTTAAGGTCTATGCTGATAAGGAAAACAAGAAAGGTTACAGTGGAAGAAAATCTACAAAGCCATAATAGAAACAATCCAAATTGGAGACAGTTAAGTTCTGTGCTAATAAGGAATACAAGGAATTTTATAGTGGAGACAAAGCTATAAAGCCAGAAGGGAAACAATCCAAATTGGCTACAGTTAAGTTATGTGTTGATAAGGAAGACAAGAAAGGTTACAGTGGAAACAAATCTATAAAGCCAGAAGAGAAACAATCCAAATTTGGTATAGTTATTAAGGTTAGTGCTGATAAAGAAGGCAAGAAAGGTTACAATGGAAGCAAAGATACAAAGCCAAAAGAGAAACAATTCAACTCTGATACAGTTAAGGGAAGAGGTGATAAGGAAGACAAGAAAGGTTACAGTGGAAGTTATAAGGCTACAAAGTTCTTTCTGTTCCCAACTACCAACGGTAAAGTTGTCATCTCCAATGTCTAAATACCCAGGCATGTTTGGAACTACTCTGGAATCACTCTCATTGTCCTACAATAGATAAACATTTATTAGTATCAATATCTACAATATTTCCAAGAGATCACTAAACACAAATCGAGTAAACAGAACATAAAATTTGATGCAACAAACAACAAGGTTTTATTATTTTTTAAATTGATGTTGAGTAGATTCAATACTTACAAATCATGCACAAGTTACGAGATTTGCAAGAGATTTCTAAACACAAATTGAGTAAACAGAACATAATATTTGAAGCAACAAACAATAGGGTTTTATGAGTTTCTAAATTGATGTTGAAATAAATTCAATACTTGAAAATCATGCACAAGTAGAAGCATCCAAACTATAATAAAAAAAACATTGAATCCAAACAAAATATATCAAGTACTCACGCCCAAACAAAGTAACACGCACCCATGCTTATTTGTAGCACCAAAATGAAGCACTTTAAAAATGCCAGAAACAGTGCAAGCACACATTAGTGTTACACCAGTACTTTTCTCATTTTAAGAGACAAATCATACATCATTGTATGGGAAATCCTGATTAAGAGTGATCCATTCAAGTTACTACCATCTCTTCCACTAGATTAAAATAAAGATAAAATTCAAAACAAACAGAATAGTTTGACCTCTTTTTACATTGATGTTGAAGTAGATAAAAGACTTAAAAATGCAAAGATTCCAAACTGTAATCACAAGCATTCAAGCCAAAGAGAATACCATACATTCACTACGAGGCTGTGTAGGAAAGCCTAATTAAAAGAGATCCATCCAAGTCACTACCATCTCTTACACTGGATCAAAATAAACATAAAATTCAAAACAAACATAATGGTTTGACCTCTTTTTACATTGATGTTGAAGTAGATAAAATACTTAAAAATGCAAAGATAACAAATTGTCATCACAAGCATTTAAGCCAAACATAATACCATACATGATAAACCAATTGATTTTTGTTGCACCAAAATAATTCTATCAAATATGCCAAAAAATGTACAAGTATACATCAACATTGCACCATAACCTTTCCTATTTTTAATTTATATATGATGTATTGTGGAAAGTGATACGGTCAAGAGGGGTGAAAACATTATAATAGAGGAAACTGTACCTTCACTGGGGGAGGTTGTGTAGGAAATCTTGATTGTCGGTGATTAAAATCAATATCATCTCCACCCTCTTCTCTACATGCCTCATTCAACAATGGCTCTCCCATCTCTCGTACCACTCTAAAACTTACCTTTCTCCTTTTCCATGAAAAAAGACTCTGCATGGAAGTTTGTGGCAGAGAGTGATCAGAATCTGAAGAAGATGGATTGTCAATCAACTTTGGCATTGGTTCCAAATTGGGTAAACTCTTCGTCACCCAAATTTTTCCAACTATATTTTCTAGAGTCTAGATGGAGGACACCTTCAACGACAAGATTGGTTGCCTCCAAAGGTCCATAACTCAAACACTTATTAAATTCAAAGCAAATCCTATAATCAGCTCCATCCCCTTCGCATTCATCGGCAGAAGCTGAGTCATCTGACTTGAAAAATTCACTTTCTTCACTCCCTAGAGACAATTTGTCATCACTCTTGTCTTCTTCTTCAAAATCCTTCTTTGATCTCCCTACTGCAACATATTGTGTGAAAAAATTCACCTTGCTTAAACCTTCTTTCAGAGCAGATAATTCATCCTTATCAGATGACAAATGGCCTCCAATAAAATATAGTGAAGGAACTATAATCCTATGAAAAACATCCATTGTTTCCTGAGATGTCTGAAGCTCCAAAAAGCTGAGAGTAATCAATGTTGTCCATTGATTAGTAGTTGAAGGTATACAATGGAAAAAGGAAATGGAAATGAAAAGGACTCCCTATTAAGAATGCACCCAAATATAGAAGGCTGCAACCCATTATATATGCATGACTTAATATTATCAAGAATCAATAACCCAAAGTATTTCCAAAACAATGCAACAGAAATAAATTTAACAAAGTTCCCAGTCAAAATGTGCAAAAGTGCAAGAAACAAGTGACATAATTGTTTCCAGTGATTCAATATTTGAGATCATCATTAGATACCAGTGTGTATACCTTGTAACTAGAGAGTGTTATATATGCAATGGTGACCTTATGCAAATAGTAAGTTCTTAGGTAAAAACCAGATAGAATGACAAAAGGAGCTTAATCTTACACAAAATATTGTTTCCTATGTCACTCCTCCAATGCAACAAGAAACAGGGATCTTAGTGCTCTGTTTTGCATCCTTTCCACATAACACAAACTCTTCAAGGTTCATGAACGATGTTCCTATGATATATGGCTTAGTCCTTGGTTCCTGTATCAAAGAAGGGAGGGTAGGGTGTTAAACTATGAAAACAATATTATCACAAAATCCATATAGACCAACTGCAGCATCTAAAATTTGTGCATCCTTCTCTCTGCAGAACTAGAGAGAATCATGACTTGAGTATATTAAACTATGATGTTAAGTCACAAAAGGTTTCCTTGCTCAAATAAGACAGACATATTGCAGGTGGATAGATTGGACATAAAACCAATAAAGGTGTTATTATCAATAAGAAAGTAAATTCTATGGATTCTGGAAACTGTATGAATGGCATGAAAAATACACATATCAATACAACAAGGTCCAAGAAATATATCAATACAACAAGGTCCAAAAACCAATTGCCACAAGTGAAGCAGCAACCTCATCACCATATATCTGGCTTCCATAAGGAATGGGATATCAATGCATTAGTCATCAATAGAAGTAATATCCTTCCATAGAATTCTTTTGGCAGGGAGATCCATTCTTTGAAGATGGCAATATTGAATGAATGAACCACTGTAAAATAGGTTTGCATTAACCTCAACACTACCAAATATATCAACTAAAGATTCCTTGATTGCATCACGTGACATAATGCAGAAACTTGAACCAAGACATACATGAACATATTGATCATCAGGCACTTATTCTGTCAGAACAGATAGCAGTGACAATATCCCAGCATTTAAAAATATCTGACAGTGGTGACAATATCCCAGCATTTAAAAATATGGTTTCAAACGTGTTCTGTACTCGATTATTTTCTGAACCCAAAATTTTCATGGTTTGCATATGAGTGTGCTCCATTACTCATTTAGCCATCTTCAAGTTTGAATTTTCTATAAAAAAGCACATATGTTGCCGATGTCATTATCTCATCCTCACTAATGGGAGAGACATGACTATCATCAAAATTATACCACCTCTTCTCATCAATAAGCTGCACAAAGAGATTGAGAAAATTTTAAAAATATATATGTAGTTTCTATAACCCAGCAAGCACGAACCTCCAAATGCTCTATATACCCAAAGACTAAAGAAACTCACAGATTTCTTTCTTTTTCAAGCATAGAAATGAAAAGATATGCAATTTACATCATGAAATAAGCATGCAGAATTGTCCAATTCCCTAAAGGATAAGGTGCATGGAACTATAAAGGCATGACTTGATAAACTCTAAGTTGCCAAGAAACGTGGGTACAAGGACGGGGATGCCACTTTTTGAAACAGGGTACTTGGGTAGGTCGGAGGTACTATATATATATATATGTTTCGGTGATCTTTTACGAATGCTACAGCCACAGCTTTTAGTTGATGAAAGAATGGAGGGGGCTGGTGTTTCAGATATGTCCTATGAAAAACACTTCCTTGAACATTTTCACAAAGCATGCTTTAACATTTTCAGAATATTGAACTAATTACTTGCGCACTCATCTAATGGAATGGATTTAGTGAAGAATAATGGTAGTAATGTAGTTTAATATTAGTACATGTATGTGAATAGTAGTTTTCCTCCATCTCCATGAAGGCCATGTTCACCCTTTAGAGACACTTATGCGGTTCTTGTGTGCTATGTTTCATGGTGGTAGTACATTTTTAAATTTCTCTTATAACCTGGTATATGTGCTCGTGTGCTCTGTTTCTTCCTTTTTTGAATTAATTCTAATAGCATCCATTCAAGATATATCCAACTTATGTCAAACTATCCATGTTCAAGCTCATTGAGTCCCCATAGTATTCAAGCAAATAAACTAGCTTGCAGATATAAGGGCTACTATTGATTGATCTTATTCAATTGGTTGTTCAAGTTCCTAAAAGGTCCTTTCTTTTTCCCCTAAATCCTGATGAAGGTAAGTAAGTGATAACCCTTCGCATAGCTCACTCAGATAAGTGATAATATGACCTTAACTTC
The DNA here is from genome assembly GCA_001517045.1 of Pseudotsuga menziesii. Taxonomy (NCBI): domain Eukaryota; kingdom Viridiplantae; phylum Streptophyta; class Pinopsida; order Pinales; family Pinaceae; genus Pseudotsuga; species Pseudotsuga menziesii. The sequence goes on from LPNX010648616.1 coordinate 172,907, forward strand.
TATCTTTTTAAAGGGCAATAATTAAAATGAGGCCCTTTTAATAGTATCTACTCAGCCTTCTCCTTCTATTAGCCATCTTGGTATATCTATAGTGCATGCTCCCATTGACCACACTTATATTGGTCTTAGACATGCAGACACTTCCATTGTTACACATGATGGCGTGTCTACTCCCACTAATGTTTCCCATGGTTGCACTACTCCTACAAATATTATTATAGGCACACTCCCCATAGTGTTGTTCTAAGTGGTAGTCGTCGCTAATCACCGACACTGTCTATTAAGAATCAACTTTTTCGATACCTTCCCTCACAATATAGAGATTTGGAATACGAGTGACAACAAAATATTCAAAATTGATTGTTCACATTGGGGTTGTCTCTATCATCACACCAAGGCCTAATCTTTAAATTTCATTTACAACTCATTCAATATTAAGAAATCACAAGATCCATGATATTAGTTACAATTCCATTTTTGGGCATATCAAAGAAGCATATCCCATAGAAGCGTTTGAAAACTAAAAATGTGTTTCTCTATCAATTGAGTTGCCAACTGCAATTCCATGTGTAGTTAAATACCATATTCTTGCATCATTATTTTGCAAGCATAGAGGATAGTAAATGGAACCTCCCACGGGAAGGTATGGTGGTACGCAACCAAACCCTAGAGCTTCATGAAATTTTTTCCACTCCCTACCTTTTAATCATCATTCTTACTAATGATCACAACCATAAAAAGCAAAGAAATGAAAAAATGCATGTTCACCATGTACTATACATGACACCCATAGGACACCCGGAGGCATCAACTCTTCTCTTTGAAATGGAGAAGTGGAGTATTCTGCCAGATGGTTTTATGTTTGAGTCACTGATTAAAGGGCATTGCAAAATATGCAATAAGGAGGCAGCTCTGACACTATTTCATGAAATGGAAAGGAGAGGAATTGCAGCAAATATCTTTTGCTACACCAACCTTATTAATGGGTTTTGCAGTAAATGCAGGATGGAAGAAGCAAGTAAAATTGTAGAAGAACTGCTTGAGAGGGATTTACTTCTTGGTATCAATACTGACAGTAGATTATACTCTGAATATTTTAGAAGATTGAATTCTGTGGGAACTGATAATTTGTTTGTTGGGCCAGAGCTTGATATCTCGTTTGTTGATTTCATCAAAAGGCTTTACCATGAAGGAAAGATACAGGAAGCAACAACTATATTAAGGGAATTGGAATTAAAGAATCTAGCTTCTGGTATTTCAAGTTGTATTGTGCAACTTGATAGGTCAGTCAATGATGATGACATTGATACAACTTCCATGCTGATAGATAATACAGATGAAGAAATTCCGAAGGAGGTTTTGGCCACTCATGTCAGTTCACAAGATATGGAATCTATCATTAGGCTGTGTTGGGATGTTGATGACATTCAATTGATTTCTACTCATGAGAACCGATATATTAACTTGGTAGTTTGCTTATACATGTTTAACTTGGAATTTATTATACACAGGGCCTGTGTTGTGCTTCTTTATCTCTAGGACTATGGGAATAATATCTGTCACATGATCTAAATTGCACGACATAGCATTTTATAGATTTGGGGCCAGCATGGCTTCAATGAGATCATGAAGGAGATGGGGTTGTAGACTTAACTTCTATTGCTTTGTCCTGTAACCTTCGCTCAGAGAATTTTGCCTTAATTGTTGAGCGCAGCAAGGAGAATCAACTAAATGTTATATTTCCACAGGCAGGTCACTAGCTAGAGGATCTAATAGCTATCGCAAGTTTTCTGCATGCACAAGGTTTAAAAACAAGGCCCGGGGGGGAAAAGTCGTGGCCAACTACTAGCAAGGATGGGCTGGGAGTAAATGATGCAGAATCTACAAGCGAGCATGAAGATGATGCTCTCTTTGGAGATCGGTTTTCATAGGCTAGCAGGCAAGTAGTCATCTCTGATGGACATGAACAGCCCTGCTCTGCAAATGACAGTGTTTCTGACTCTGGTAATATTCCTTTACAAGGAGTTGTTGAAGTGATTATTTTTATTAAGGAGTGCATTTTTTCTCCAGATTGGCATTCTTCTATTTACAAAGAAGTTTGTCACCAACTTAATGAAGAACATGTCAGTGAAGATTGGCATTCTTCCATTGAACTTGAAGAACACCTAGTAAATCAAGTTCTGAAGGTAGAGGATTGGAGGTTTGCTTATACTGATGATGCTCTTGTTCTTGTAGCTCGCATTCTTATT